>CM051027.1:67651050-68251050 GCA_027627225.1 Congeria kusceri
TCAAAAAGCAAAACAGAGTTATAGGGAGGTTGCCCCCGATACTGGAGTTAATGGCAAAGGTATGTTCCTATTTTAAAGTGAATAGCTCATGAAGTTCTGAAGTTACAAAAGTTTTGAATATTAACTCTAACCAGAAAAGCTGTGTGAAAAAGGGGCATAACTGACAAAATACAAAACAGCGTTATAGGGAATCTTGCCCCTGACATTGGAGTTGATGACAAAGGTATGTTCCAAGTTTCAAGTGAATAACTTGTGTAGTTCTGCAGTTACACAACTATTGAATATAAACTTTAACCAGAAAATCTATATGAAAAAGGAGCATAACTCTGTCAAAACACAACACATAGTTATAAGGAATGTTGCACCTGATATAAGAGTTAAAACAAAGGTATATTCCAATTGTCAAGTGAATAATGTAGTTCTGAAGTAATATAAACTTTAACCAGAAAACCCATGTGAAAAAGGGGCATAACTCTGTACATACAAAGTTATACGGAATGTTGCCCCTGATATTGGAGTTGCTGACAAAGGTATATTCCAGTTTTCAAGTGAATAACTTATGTAGTTCTGAAGTTACAAAACCGTTGAATATAAAATGTAACCAGAAAATCTATGTGAAAAAGGGACATAACTCTGTCAAAATACAAAACAGAGTTACACGGAATGTTGCCCCTTACACTGGAGTTGATGACAAAGGTATATTGAAAGTTTCAAGTGAATAACTGTTTTTGTTTTGTAGTTACAAAACGTTTGAATATAAACTTTAACCAGAAAATCAAAGTGAAAAAGGGGCATTACTCTGTCAAAATACAAAATAGAGTTATGGGGAATGTTGCCCCTGATTCTGGAGTTAATGACAAAGATATTTTCCAAGTTACAAGTGAATAACTTGTGTTGTTTTGAAGTTACAAGACTTTTAAATAAAAACTTTAACCAAATTCAGACGCGGACGCCGACGCCGGTGGTAGTAGGCAAGTTCACCTATTCTTTGAAAAGTTGAGCTTAAACGACAATGATACATAGAAGACATCGATATGCATGTCCAATCAATATGATAATGTTCATTTAGACAAATCTAAGGTGAATACCATACGTACTTGTATATGGAAAGAAAACTTAGTTACCTGAAGTATTCGTTTGTTCAGCAATAGTCCCGGATCACTGGCAGCAAGTGGGTTACCAGTCAACAAGTTATACCCAATTCCAACATACTGAAGTGGGGTTCCAGATACGTTGGCTTGAATATACGATAGGTCATTTTTGTTATTGGACGCGGCTACATGCACGTATGTGCGCGCAATATCTGTACAAGTCGCACATAAATGTGCAAATACAATTTCAATGACCTCAAATTCGTCCTTATCAAGTATGGGAAACCGTATTTACACGAAATTATTAAATAGAGTGTTGATAATATATTCTCCGAATTTCTTTTTTGTATAAAATGTTTAAAGGCGAAGATACAAAATAAATTTCAGAACGGCAAATCTTGAATGCAGAAACAATTAACTGGCAGAAACAGGATTTTATATATAAATTCAATACTGTGATTGTACGCTTTACTACTGTTATGCCGATGAAGAGTTACAATGAGCAAATGATCAAATTCAGATACTATGCGTATGAGTTTAAAACAATAACAGAATGTTTCGATTGACCCACAGATAGTATTTGAAATCCGCGGTTTTCATGGGGGAGTATTCTACTCGAAGGGTTACAAAAATAACCAAAATAGTTTGCGAAAGGATTGCCATGGTGTTCATAATTAAACTTTAACCCAATTTCGACTGCAAATGAGAACATTGTTCCACAAAGATATAGCACATCTAACATATCACTTACACGATCTGGCTATCATTATATTACAAATAGTTCTGTCCTTAACCTAGGTTAGATAGAGTCCATAACCTTAATTGTGTGGAACACTTGTAAAAATATAACGGATCAAAACACACATGAGTCATGAGAACGAACGCTTACGTGTATCGCTTCCATTTCAATTCATAATCAATATTGCGTTATTGTCTCCAATGTATGCATTTCGACTATAACAATCAACTAAAAAGCCTTAAAAATTAACATCGTTATACAGCGGCACAATATTAAGTTCAAGTATTTGAATAACAGAGTATTTATTTATCATTAAGTAGTTTCTTTATATAAATGCATTCTGTGGATAATTATAAACAGCGTTAGGTTCAACTTTACTTTTGTCATCAGAATTTGCAGTTCAATACAATGCAATCACTCATTATTTATTAGTGCATTGTCTTTTATGAACATTGGTACTATTCATAATAATTTAGTAATTTTGATTTATTAATTTCGTACTACCGGTCAAGTATTCTAATCACTATCAATAGGATTACAAGGGAGGTCAAACGTTGGCTTATACAGCTAGGTCGTTAAGAGTACCTACCAGCAATAGACCAATATAGGTATGGAGTTGTTGCGAATTCTGGCGAGGACGATGTTGTTGTTTGTGTTGTTGCTGGTGCTGGTGGTGTTGTTGTTGCTGGGGTAGTGGTGGTTGTTGTAGTGGTTGGTGTTGCGGTGGTGGTTATAATTGGCTGAGTGGTAGTCGACGTCGTTGCGGTGGATGGTGGCCTAAATATTGATATGAATATACAATAAACTAAAAGTAACCGATATGCCATCGTAAAGTCTATTATAAGATCATTGTCTAAAAGTAAATGTACACCAGTAATACACGCACGTCACAACATTTTAAACCCTAAAGCTGAAGAAACTAATTAAATTTTACTCTTATATGTTATACTATTTTAAAAAATAAACACATTGTGAACTGTATAAACATATTTTACAGATTTATTAATCAAAACCTTTCACGTAAATTCTGAAGTAACTAACCCAGGCGTGGTAAATACGGCCTGTGTTGTTGATATTGGTGCCATCGACGTCGTGGAAACGCTAGCCACAGGTGATGACATCGCCATGGTCGATGATTGGGTTGCCGTTTGGCTGGCGACGGTGTTTGTTGTAGTTCCAGGTGTGGTTGTGGAGTGACCATGAGGTTTGTCAGTCGTCGTTAGAACTAGATAGAAATGTACGAGTATGTATACCTTGAGATATTACATTTTTATTATAAAATTTAATAAAGTAACTAGACCAAAAGCAATTAACTATACATTTATATACTGTAAATTCATACCCCATACACGAAGCAAGTACTTTATTAACGCAACGACGTATTTTTATTGCGAACATAAAAGTAACTTATTTGCGTACAGACGAAGACAGTGTAAGAATATTTTTAATATACCATGATTCATTTTCCCGATAATGTCATTTGATTTTATGTATGATATTACTGAAGCAATTTGTTATGATTTAAATAAAGTGTTGATCATATGATTAAGTTATATATGAATTTCAATCATTCTTGTTACTAATATCCGTTGGTAAAGGAGACCCTGGGCACGTCTGACTTTGAATTGTGTCGCCAACTGCGATGTAACCTAGCTGAAAATCAACATAATTTTTTAAAAATATTTTCTAAAACTAAAATGCCTCATATATTTAAAGGTCAAACGAGTTGCTACAAGTTTAGAGTTCATATGGAAAAATCAAATGTAAAAGTAAATTTTAAATTATAATGAATGTTTGAAATTATACTAAGTAAAATATTTTTTTGTAACAAAAATAAAAGTTGATATATTTAATGGAGTCATCATTAAATAAATAGCATTTCATTTCTTCTTATAATACTGGTCATTCCCTTTAAAGATAGTTAACTAGTGAATATCAGCATCATGCTTGCTATAAATGTCACAATGTTATAATAAAATACCACCAATAAACAATGTTGTGTTTTCACTTTAAGATGCATTTTATATTTGCTAACATCCTAGTTGTTAGTAAACTTATTTTAGTTAGTATAATAACAACTTATTTTAGTTAGTATATATATTGTGTTAGTTTTAGTAGTGGCAACACTTACGATGATTTTTTTTACGTTTCACGTTTGAAAAGCAATTGGTTTATATTGTTACGTCCAACATAACGATACATTATTCATTACATTCTACCATTATTATAAATTTTTCGCATACATATATTTGAAATAAGTTGTTAAAGTATTACCTGTCCTTGATACTGTAACGGGTAAAATCCTTTGTGAGATCCATGTGTTTCTGCCTCAGATTTACAATCAAACTCATACATGTACCCTAGCACAGCACTCGTCGCGTCTGGACTTGAAAACACCGACGTTTCTACATTGTAGTTACAGTAACATGGGAAATCTGCTTCTGTGCAAGAAACCAATAATGCAGCAGAAAGTATCAGTGTTCGAAAATTTGAAGCGGCCATTACTTGCTTAATTTCCGTCCTTACCAATAACAAACGGTAAAGTGTGTGGCGCTATCAGTGCTTGTTCACGAAATCCGCAAATTCAGGATATACCGGTATTTACTGGTCGTTTCTAATTGTGGTTTCGACGGTCGCTATATTTGGTAACGACCATGAGTGTTCGTGTTGGAGACCATGAGTGTTCGTGTTGGAAAAAATAGATATCGCCATATATCACCCAACAACGTGAAAAAGTTTAAATGTCCGATTATACTTATACCACTGGGCTATGAGTACGATTGTCAGTCTTTGCCTAACTTAAATAACATTCGTAATTTGAATGATTAAATTAATTTCTATAACTTTCACGACATGTCTCCAAATAAAACTGAGAATAAAAATAAAACCGGATTTAATGACCGTGTAATTGATTATTTGCCAGTAACAGTTCAATGTAATCGGACTATATTACATCCAGCGAATGACGAATATGAATTGTCCCTTATATGTTTATGATCTTCATTGTTTATGACCTTCTGCATTGGCCCTAACCATCAGACCAAGGTCTGTAGTGAATGGTCGGTGTGTCTGCAGGTTAGACAAATAGCTCAATGTGAGATTTGGACCATTCTGCGTTTGATATGTTGAAGTGTGACTTATAGCAATTAAAAATAAATATAACACTATGATCAGGGTGTTTGCTTTGAATGTGCTTTTAGAAGTGCTACGAGAACACTTTAGCATTGACCCAACCCCAGTCTGAAACTAACAATTTTTCCCAAGAATTAAGGCATAAAATGCTTACCACTGAATACATAGCAATGTAGTAACATTGTGCCCACAGCACTGCCACAGCCAATAAAAGTAGTGTAGCTAATTCTACATGACGATGCTATGTTATAGGGATTACTGGAAACACCACTGACAAGTTGACAACATAAGGAAAATAAGTCCTTTCAGCAAGGTTGTATATTTTATAAGCTGTCAAAAGTTTGACAAAGACGTTACATAAATGGTGGTCTCATGGATATTTGAAATGCATCCGTAATTTGTTCTTAGTCCGTACAATTCAGTCGTTAATTCTTTAACTGTATGTAAAAATGAATGTATTCCATGAACATATACTCTCATAGGTTTGCGTGTTGTTCTTTAATAGGTTTCAGTTATTCAGTTATCACATATCCGGATATCATTTGATATCCATAGAATCCCCCAAATAAACTAGACTTTCCTGGAAGCTGAAGTTTGGTTTGATTCTGTGTAAGTCATACATACAATTTTAAAGTCGTGATATTCTATATATTAATTTAATTTTTAAGGTTTAATATCATTCTATATTCACCATCCTTTTTAGGTACAATACAAATTGGAGAGATACTTTCATCCGGATTATGTTTAACTTCTTCAATAACATTTATGTCCAACAGATTTTGTATCTCCTGATCAATAATATTTTCTTTAAACAAAGTAAATTTACTACTGTAACAAACAGATTGTGTAGGATTTTCGTCATGCATACATTCAATATGACAATGCCGGACAACATCTAAAACAACCGGATCACTGGTTATTTATCTTCAATTTTTAACAAAATTGTTTTATCTACCACCTTGAAATGTACTGACCTCTATTTCTTGGGCGCCGCCTTCATATTTTTAGCAAAGGTTGTGAGAGGAGCATCAAATCTACCTCTTTCTCGGCCACGGCAGGTGCCATGTATGGTTCAAAAATCCACTTTCATTTCATGCAAGTTGTGTTCGATAAATACGTGATCCGACCACATGTTTATATACATGTACATATCGCGTCTGTTGCACTGTACGCCAGTATATAAATATACAGAAATCTAATAAGGTCCCTTCCTGATAATGCTGGTCAATATAATCATTTTTGGCTCACCTTAGCACAACGTGCTCACGGTGAGCTTTTGTGATCGCCTTTTGTCCGTCGCCCGTCGTGAATTGTTCGTCCTCAAATATTTACCTTGTGAACACTCTAGAAGCCACAATTTTTGCCCAATCAACATAAAACTTGCTCAGAACCTTTGTTCTCGTGATATCTCGGCCGAGTTTGAAAATAGTTCCGCTCCATTGAAAAACATGGCTGCCAGGGGGCGGGGCAGTTTTCCTTATATGGCTATAGAAAAAGCTTGTGAATACTCTAGAAGTGACATTTTTTGCCTAATCAACATGACACTTGCTAAAACATTTGTTTTTATGATATCGCGGCCGAGTTTCGTAATGGTTCCGGGCCGTTGAAAAACTTGGCCGCCAGGGGGGGTGGGGGGGGGGTCAGTTTTCCTTATATGGCTATAGGAAAAGCTTGTGAACTCTTTAGAAGTCACATTTTTTGCCCAGCAACATGAAACTTGCTCAGAACCTTTGTTCTGATGATATCTCGGCCGAGTTTCAAAATGGTTCTGGTACGGTGATAAACATGACCACCAGGGGGGGGGGGGGGGCAGTTTTCCTTATATGGCTATAGGAAAAGCTTGTGAACACTCTACAAGGCACATTTTTTGCCCAATCTTGATGAAACTTGGTCAGAACATTTGTCCCAATGATATCTCGGCCGAATTCGAATCTTGGTCGTGTTGGGACAAAAACTAGGTCACTAGGTCAAATTAAAGAAAGAGCTTTTTAACACTGTAGAAGTCACATTTTTTGCTCTGTCTTCATGAAACTTGGTCAGAACATTTGTCCCAATGATATTTCGGCCGAGTTCGAATCTGGGTCATGTGGGGTAAAAAACTAGGTCACTAGGTCAAATTGAAGGAAAAGCTTGTTGACACTCTCGAAGTCACATTTCTTGCCAATCGTCATGAAACTTGGTCAGAACATTTGTCCCAATAATATCTCGACCGAGTTCGAATCTTGATCATGTGGGGTCAAAAACTAGGTCACTAGGTCAAATTGAATAAAAGCTTGTTAACACTCTAGAAGTCACATCTTTTGCCCAATCTTCATAAAACGTGGTCAGATCATTTGTCTTAATGGTATCTTGGCCGAGTTTGAATCTGGGTCCTGAGGGATCAAAAACTAGGTCACTAGGCCAAATTGAAGAATAAGATCAAATTGAAAAAAAAACACCAGCTTGTTAACATTCTAGAAGTTACATTATTCATGAAACTTCGTCAGAACATTTGTCCCAATAGTATCTCGACCGAGTTTGAATCTGGGTCATGTGGGGTCAAAAACTAGGTCACTAGGTCAAATTGAATAAAAAGTTTTAATTTCAATATGTACTTCAAAAATTTGAATGTCTGTTGTCATTTAAGTTTTTCAAACTATGATTAAGGCCGCATTTCCATCAGTCCGTATCGGTATATCCATATCCGTATAAAAATCTAACACATGGAAAATTGTTCGTCTAATGAAACTGAGAGACACAGGGCCATTTGGCCTTCTTTTTATTGATGTGTATAACGGATAATAATTTCGCAAACAATTCTTAGGTGTTAAATAATACAACAGTTACCTTACGTTGAAAGGTATATGGTTAATTAATCAATTTTGATTAAGCATTTTGATAGAGTCAGGTTGAGGCTTACACAAAAATACACATATACAAGTATATACATATCGGAACAATACAAACAATATGTTCTTCAATACGAAATCATGACCATCAAAATTAAAACAACACATATACATCTCTCTTAGACTTGTTTCCACGTTCAGTTGTTCAAATATTTGAGAAATTGTGCTCTTATTATAATTCATGGTTCTGTAGACAAATCATTGAATTATTACCAATTTTATTATTAGTGGGCCGTTAATTCAATGTTTTTAACATTGGTCAGTTTCTCTCTTGGAAAAGATCATATATAAGCATTTAATTTTTAAACTCAATAAAAGGGTTATTTATATGCTAAATCAGACAATGCCCATATCTCACGATCGGGTTAATGTATTTGTCTATCATAAATGAGGTATAGTTGAAAGCCATCGATATGTTAAGGAAACACACTTGTAAGACTTTGTATATGAGCTGCTCTGCCCAATTCACTATCATTTGCTGTAATGCAACTACTGTTCAAATATTATCCGCAGTAAGCAGAATTTCGTTGTCACGTATATAAGATAACAATCGCGTGTCCTACTTTATGTCGTTAACGTGTTGAACTACATTACAATTTTATTCATCACCGAGTTAATCACTTTGCGTACCTGAAGACTTGAGTGACCAGAGTAAACAGGTGTATACAATGGATTATAATTTCCTGGGGGCATCCGGGGTCCGAGTTTCGAACTTGTGCCTTGGTACATTGACATTTGGGCCAAATTCGGTAAGTCTTGTAGCTTTATTTCGTTTCATCAAACTGCTAGACATACGTATGCTATGATTGAATGGCTTTGCAAAGCAAACTAACAAATTGCATTTAAACGCAGATTCACAGCAACAACAAAACAGCATTCATCATACAGAAATATATATATATATATATATCATTTATCATACAGAAAAAAAAATAAAATAAAATAAAAATAAAAATATCATATATATATATATATATATATATATATACGTAATTATTGAATAATCTTCAATTAAAGTTTATTAAAATTTAACTCGTTTGTAACGAAAACAATTGAATAAGGATTTTTTCTGTTCTTTACGTTGGTATTAAAGTGTCATCGTGATGTTTCATAGCCAGTAAAGATACTTGATCAATATTAATAAGGCGTGTCGTGGGAAATCCAGGCTTAATGCATGTGCGTAAAGTGTCGTCCTGTATTAGTCTGTGCCGACACTTTCCGCATACAGTGGATTTATGTTGAGAAGAGTCTTGATTGAAACAGAAAATACCATAAAAGCAGATAGTATCGTCCTGTATTAGCCCGTGCGGAATGCATTAAGCTCGAGTTTCCAATGGCACGCCTCAATTATATACATAGGAAACCGTACACTGAACATAATCCAACTGAATTTAAATAAGCAATCAGTGTCCTCACAGTATTTCTTTATCGGTAGATGTGTGATCATAATATTTCTTGTACTGATTGTGTATAGGACCAACTTAATACACAATACAGTTATACATAAACCATTTAGTAGGAGTCTTTCGGACATCTTTGATCATCACAACGGTCGGTAAGACAGTCACTCAAAATATGCAGTGTGCAATATGACCCATTAACAACTAACCCAGTGTGCAATATGACCCATTAACAACTAACCCAGTGTGCAATTTGACCCGTTAACAACTAACCCAGTGTGCAATATGACCCATTAACAACTAACCCAGTGTGCAATATGACCCATTAACAACTAACCCAGTGTGCAATATGACCCATTAACAACTAACCCAGTGTGCAATATGACCCATTAACAACGAACCCATTGTGCAATATGACCCATTACCAACTAACCACAGGACACAAGAACACGAATGATGAATACTCACTTACCAAAAATGTTCTCTTCTCAGTTGCTAAACTATGTCAGTTTTACTATCAGTAAAACTGTCAATGTATTCTTTCTAGTATGCGCCGCTACCCACTCAAACGGATGAAGACCTCGCTTTACAGATCATAGACAGATACGCGCAGCTTGGAGGAAACTTCTTGGACACTGCCAACGTTTATGGTCATGGCGCATCAGAAAAAAATCGTGGGGAAATGGCTTTCCGGGTAATTTCAGCAGGAAAGTTGTAATTTCACAATAGTAGTGGTTACTTGGAAGCACAAAATCCACGTTGATGCTTTTGTCGTATGTCGTTCTAAACGAGTATGTATTAACAAATACATTTTTATCGGATAGATTTCTAAATGTTAATTATTATTATTTTCGTTAGAAAGGAACGTAAACGGTTTATTTTGGCAATCAAGGTCCGAAGTCCAACGGTGTCGGACTCAGCAGACGACATATCGTGGAGAGCTGTGAGGAAAGCCTAGAGCGTCTGCAGACACACTACATTGACCTCTACCAGGTCAGGAATTTTTCAAAAGCTGTATCATGTATTAACAAACTAGATACGTTAATATAGTTCTTGTTTACCGACGTATTTGGCATGGAAAAAAACATAACGATGATATATAAGCAATTCTACGACATTTCTACAATAATTTACCTGTTTACTCCTTAAGGCATCGAATGCTTATTGTTAATATGCTTATAATAACATATAGAAAAACCTGGTTTGTTTCACAACGCGACACCTATTGAAGAGACGCTGCGAACATTTGATGACCTCATACGTTGTGGAAAAATACGTTATTTTGGAGCCAGCAATGTGTGCGGGTGGCAAATGCAGAAGATTTTGGATACAATCGGAGTTATGGGCCTAAACAAATGTGTTTCTTTACAGGTATGTAACCAGTAGTTCAATCATAATAATCTGCGATTAATGAAATCAGAATAACTAAACGGCACTCAAATTGTCTTGTGACTGTAAGCAATGTGTTTTGTAGGAAAATACATGTCCTTTTCAGCAACAGTACAGCCTTCTGTGCCGACAATCCGAATTTGAGGAGTTCATGGTGAGTGAGAACGAGGATGTTGGCATCCTACCCTGGTCGCCTCTCAAAGGGTATAAAAAGAATAGCGCGTTCTTTTGATAACAGGTAGATCTACTAATTTATTTCTGAGTTTAATTATGGTGGCATAGAACTGCCTTAAGATAACTACTTAAGGTTCGCGAAAATGTTCGTGTTACCACTTAAGTTTCGGGTTATTTATCTTATATCTTAATAGCGTCTGCCAAATTTTTGACGTCAGATATTTATTTGCTTAATGAAAAACAGACCTGAAACTGCTCAAAACCGACATTAGAATTTCAGTTAATAAAAACGTATGTGGTATCACAAATATCAACTAGTTAAATTGCGTTGTAAGATAATTATCACGATAATATTCGTGTTAGATAAATGGCAACACGAATTGCAATACATGAAAATTGAGTGGTATCGCGATTATTAACTAGATACGATTTGTGTTGTAAGATAATTGTCATTATAATAATCGTGTTGGATAACTGGCAACACGAATTGGTTTGCGAAAACATTGCGATACATGAAAATTAAGTGGTATCACGAATATTAACGTGTTAATATTTGCGTTGTAAGATAATTATCGTGATAATATTCGCGTTAGTAAGATAATGCGGAAGACCTCGCTCACCAATTTAGTGGTAACACGAATATTATCTAGTTAAGATTCTCGTTGTCAGATTATTATCATGATAATATTCGTGTTAGTAAGATAATGAAGACTTTGCGCCGAATTAAGTGGTAACACGAAAATTATCTAGTCAAGATTCGCGTTGTCAGATAAGTATCAAGATAATATTCGTATTAGTAAGATAATGCGGAAGACCTCGCGCACAAATTAAGTGGTATCGCGAATATTAACCTGTTAAGATTTGCGTTATAAGATAATTATCATGACAATATTCGTGTTAGATAACTGGCAACACGAACTGGTTTGCAAATACATTTGCGATACATGAAAATTAAATGGTATCGCGATTATTAACAAGATAAGATTTGCGTTGTAAGATAATTATCATGATAATATTCGTGTGAGTAAGATAATTCGGAAGACCTCGCAACCCCAAGAAAATGTATATTATGTCAGTTCTGGGCACTTAAAGGTCAATTAGTATAATAATAAAATATATGGCAGAGAAATATTCGCAAACGTTATCTTAATATCCAGATAAATATCATAATTATAAATAAGTGGTAACACGAATCTGTTCGCGAACGCGAAGTTGTTAACACGAATATTTTCGCCAACCTTAAGTGGTTATTGTATGGCAGTTCTACGCCACCATATTTAATATATAATTGTTCGGTTAACGCAACTTTGCATGGACCTTTGTATAACTAACGGTTTTATATAATATAAAACCTTGGCTTTTACAGTGGACTTCTGTCGGGGAAGCTTAGCAAAGAGGAGGTTCCCGATCCTACAGGCAGCCGGGTAGGTTTCATTCATACGGATGAGAGGAGAGCACTGCAGGCGTGGCCAGGATGGAGCAAGTACCGTGACGACGAGGGATTCTGGAACCTCATGGATGTCATGAAAAAGGCAGCAGATAATCACGGTAAACAGAACAGTTATACATGATCGCTGTAATACTATTGTAGCGATGCCCAGGATTATTACACATAAACACGTCCGCAAGATATGTTATTTGGTATTGTTCGGCTGCTTTTAAGGATGAAATTACAAGAATAAAGTTAACGTTTCTTCTTGCATGTTTTATTTGTGTGATTCAATGACGTTACGCATGTTAAAGGTAAAACTGTCGCGCAAGTGGCACTACGCTGGTTGCTACAGAAACCACAGGTGTGCTCGGTGATCTTCGGGGCCACGTCTGTCCGTCATCCCGAGGACAACATGGGAGCCAGCGTGGGCTGGAGTCTTACACAGGAAGATGTAGAACATAACTAGTACTTCGAAGTTCTTCAAAGTAGTTTGGCATATAATTTCTAACATAATGAAATCTTGATATTTCAAGTATTTTACCATTGACATATTGACTGACGTATCTGTTTGGTTGTGTATTGCAGATACATCAACTGGACAAAAGCAGTCCCCGGGTGAACCTGTATCCGTACGAAACGATCTGGAGACTGAACGGCAACAGATACAACACCTTCAATCAGCTCAGCTAATGTGGCGACCGAGACAATTCAGCAAATGGTTCTCGTTCCAAACTTAGTAGACCGACAAGAAGTTCAATTATTATGATCACGTCTAAATCAAATATACTTAAACAACACAAACTCGTAAATCAATTACAGTAAGTTTTTTTTCATCCTAAATATCAAAATCAAGGCAATATCTCGCAACTTATCACGGTTTCAATAATATGCTGCATAGTTTTATCATTATATACATGTATGTTTGACTGTCAAACAGTTTAACATTGGCCTATTCGGTTTAATGGGCACTTTATTAGCTAGCGCTTGCATTGTTATGAACAACTTTTTTGTTCAAAAAATAATACATGTATACATCAAGAGTTTCAACTCCCAGTATAGTTATTGATCACACGTACAGTATGTGACATAAAAGTAGTTTATGTTAATGTACAATGCCATTCCTACATAGTAATGGCAACTGACAAAATAAACATACATTAATTAACATAACAAAATGGATTATAAGCACTATAATCAGTTTTCATTAAGTGTCCAATATTGAAATCTGAAAAGCGGTCACAGTACTTGAGCAAGTATATAATCACACATATTGTACATTTCTCTAAATAAAAGCGGTCACAGTACTTGAGCAAGTATATAATCACACACAGTACTTAAGCAAGTACATAATCACACATATTGTATATTTCTCTAAATAATGTGAGAAGTGTACTAGTCAATACGTGTGGTGTATTTCTCTAAATAATGTGAGAAGTGTACTAGTCAATACGTGTGGTGTATTTCTCTAAATAATGTGAGAAGTGTACTAGTCAATACGTGTTGTGTATTTCTCTAAATAATGTGAGAAATGTACTAGTCAATACGTGTTGTGTATTTCTCTAAATAATGTGAGAAGTGTACTAGTTAATACGTGTTGTGTATTTCTCTAAATAATGTGAGAAGTGTACTAGTCAATACGTGTGGTGTAAATATATCAATATTTATATGGGTTATAATGTGAGAAGTGTACTAGTCAATACGTGTTGTGTAAATATATAAATATTTATATGGGTTATAATGTCGACCACAGGAACACCAATTTCTCTAAATAATGTGAGAAGTGTACTAGTCAATACGTGTTGTGTAAATATATCAATATTTATATGGGTTATAATGTCGACCACAGGAACACCAATTTCTCTAAATAATGTGAGAAGTGTACTAGTTAATACGTGTGGTGTAAATATATCAATATTTATATGGGTTATAATGTCGACCACAGGAACACCAATTGTTCTTGTCTTTATATTCGCCATTATACTGTCATACACGTGCTGAATGTAACATATATTATAATGCACATGTTGTATATCCTGGATGATAAACGAAGTGGTCCAATGTTGTCCTAACAAAACAACAAAAAATACAGTGACTACAGCAATATTCTAATTAAAATGCAAAATTAAATCTGCTAAAGCGAACAATAAACAAGATGATACTTTAGTTATATAAGTGATTTAGTTAATAAATAAAATTATTAAAGTTAACACGATTGTTTGTTTCGTGTTAATTATTCAATTCAAATTATGAAAATCTAAACGTTTGTATGAAATGCACCTTCTGTATAATAAAATAAAGCGACAGTTCAAATTAATATGGCATATATCCGCACATAGTATTTGTTTCTCGTAAATCATTAAAATCAGAAAAACCATATAAAAGTAATGTTTTATTTTCACATTGCATATAAATGAGTCGTCTCGTGGGTAAACCGGGCACGGGCGTAAAGTGTCGTCCCGGATCAGCCGGGTCCGCTTTTATGGTATTTTCTGTTTCAATGAAGTCACTTCTAAGCATAAATACACTGTAAGCGGAATGTGTCGTCCCGGATTAGCATGTGCGGACTGCACAGGCTAATCCGGGACGACACCTTACGCACATGCATTCAGCCCGATTTTCCCACGACACGCCTCAATTATGTCACGTTATTATGAATGTTATGAATAACATCCGCGATTTAATTTCGTTGATTATGTCATTAACGTTCAGACGAATTTTATTTACGATAGCAATAACACCTCAAAACTATTTATTGGATTGTGTTATAAATACTTTAGTAATTAAACTAGCATTGCAGAGAATGGCATGTTGTATGCCTTTTATATATGTATTGAAACACTGTATGCCTCATTATTTTATACAGTAGTATTTATGTCTTATTATTTATGTGTTTATCTATCTAGAAAAGCGCGGTTTATAATCAATTATCTTATTAGCAAATAAAGCACACAGGACACTGTCTGTTTCTCTGCTGTACACCACAGTGTATCGAAAATAAGACCAACGTTTTTTTTTCTGTGTTTCGGCCAACCCGACCCTACCTAGCAACCCCCCTCCCCCAATCCTTAAGTTTTTAGCGACGATTATTTTCCGTGAAATCCGTATTCGTCAGATTTTAGATAATTTCCAATGTTTTTGCCAAACTCTTCGCAGTGGTTACTTCCCCATTGGTACTTTTCACTAATACCACTGCCACCCCGAGTTAATAACTTACAGATTTGGAAGTTTTCAGGGGAGACGATTGTAAAGGGATTGAAGATTTATTTTGTACACAATTTTGATTTTATCATTATTTTTGTATAACTTTGACATAGAAATGTTGCATTACTGGTCCAGATATAATATCATTGGAACTTGTTTCTACATTACAGTTATACCAATTATAATAAAGTATATAGAATATTAATTCACCGTAAGGAATGCCAAGTATTGCAGATTGCATTCCGACCAATGGCAAGGATTGTATGTGGGACTGAATTAGACATGTTCTTCATTTGCCTAGTTGCTCTCATTCAAACCCTGGTACCGTCAAAGCATCAAACAATTCGATATTGTGCCTATAATAATATCAAAATCATAGCAATGCAATATTTTGATTGCACAATAACAAAAATTCATGTTCTATCTCGCGAAATTGTGTGACAAATTCAAAGAAGGTTTAGAAAACCAAACTCTTTTACAATACTAGGAAAAGTAACAGCGTAAATTGAAGTTGCTTTATAAATATAATATATATTATTAACAGTTTGTATATAACTTACCTATATGTTTTAATATAAAAAGCGCCAAACATGTTTCCTGGTTAAATTTTCATTTTTCAAAACGGTGGCAGGACGTTTCGCCCCCAAGACATGTTCCACTCTAAACTTTAAGCCCTGGACGTTTGCCCCCATTTGGAGGCGAACCGTCTACACGATTAAAGGACACACCATAACGTTCACTGTAAATTACAGAATTGCATTTTCGTTTAATAACTTAAAAATGTCTTTATCTAATTAACTTCATGAATTGTATTCCTTTACATATATGCTGCTTGACCCTATTACCGATGTTCTTAACATTTGAATTAAATTGTAAATTGTATGGTTCTATAATTTACATAAATTGTACCTACTTTTAAACCAAAAATATGTTTTATTTAATAAATAAATATGTTTAAATGTATATTATATCGTATTTCGTTTATTTGACCTAGTTTTCTAACCATGTCATGGTCGCCATATAGGTTTTTGTTGTTACCTATTACCGGTGCATATATAAAATTTACACACACAGTTTTACTGCACTAAACTTCTGAATGATGACACATTTAGAATACTGCAGAAAACAACTAATATTATGATGTATGTTCTATAGACTTGTTTCTGAACTAATTAAACACTACAACAACTATACTGTTCGTAATATTCTTTATTTTCTTCATTTTTCTACTCGTGGTCAACCATTCTCAACGATCATGCGAAAAACCTAACACAATTCTTTTTTTGGCTACAAACAACCAAAAGTGTAACCTCTAGAACATTTCCCCCCACATTGACCAAAAAAGTTTGTCAATCATATAACAATGCTATAAGATAGTAAACTATTACACTCGATTTATCGAAGTAAAAAAATATTTTATCGCAATCTTAATCACTTGTATAATATGTAATCGACATATCAACTATTAAATACTTATGAATGCACTACAATAATCATTACTCGTCAAAACTTGTTACGAAACGTTACATGTCTTGTAATGTTCATCAAGTCAATCGCTTCACCAATATTGAATCTTCATCTGATGTGGAAAAACTTGCTTCGGAATTTCACATAATAGCAGTTGCAAGGGATTATTATGCCCTACACTGCAACTTCCTTAAATTAGCTTTACATCTTTACATAAGTTGCAAGGGATTATTATGCCCTACACTGCAACAACTATTTTGCCTCTACCACAACACAAAGGCGAGTTATCGGTCTTTGATAAACATTGTTTCCCACGCGGATGTCAACTATTCGGACATGTCCATCTGGTCCGTTGTACACCTTTGTAACCCGTCCCAGCGGCCACCGCCCACGTGGAGTGTCCTGGTCTACGAGTAGCACGATATCATTAATCTTGACATCCCGGCCAATAGTTCGCCACTTGGATCTGGAACCTAGTGTCGGTATGTATTCTTTCAGCCAACGCCTCCAGAAATGTTGTAACAGCTCTTGAACGTAACGCCAGCGCCTTTTTAAGTTAATGGGTTTTGAATCTAACACTTTAGGTGCAAACTGTCCGCCTAACACACCAATGAGGAAATGATTTGGTGTAAGTACTATATCATCACTCGCGTTAGCCGACTGATAGGTCAAAGGCCTACTGTTTATCAAACTTTCAGCTCCTGACACTGCTGTTAATAGTTCTTCATCACTGATGTCTGCATTTCCTAACACTGTATATATTGCTTTCTTTGCTGACTTTACCATCGATTCATGCACACCACCAAAATGAGGGGAATTTGGGGGCATAAATTTCCATTCAATTCTTTCATTTACAGCATATCTCTGGACAACTTTATCTTTAATGTTCGAAAATAACACTTTAAGTTCATTCACAGCTCCAACAAAGTTTGTTCCATTGTCCGACATGATAAGATCAGGCTTTCCTCTTCTGTTCACATATCTACACAGCGCATTCAAGAACGAATTAGTATCTAAACTATATGTCACTTCAAAATGTACAGCTCTGGTAACCATACATGTAAAGACACAAAGGTATCTTTTCAGTCTTGTTTTGCCCCGTCCTTGCTTGGTGATGAATGGTCCTGCGAAGTCAACAGATGTTGTGGCGAAGGCTCGAACTGACTGTGTTCGTTCATCTGGTAAAGCTCCCATGATCTGCGACAAGGGTTTTGCTTTGTTAAGTTTACATCTTGCGCACATGTTTTCAATTTCTCGTATTGCTTCTCTAGCTGATATTATCCAGTATTTTCCCGAAAGTTCTGCTAATGTTCTATTTGTCCCTCCATGATACACTTTTTCGTGGTAGTGTTTTACTATCAATCTTGTAACATCATGTTTTCTTGGCAATAGGATAGGAAACCTTGATTCAAACGGCAGGAACTTTGTGAATCCTAATCGACTATTACATCTCAACACACCATCTGAATCGATTTCTGGGTTAAGTGGTGCTAACTTGCTGTTTCTTGGAATTCTTTGTCCTTTCTTTAAAGCTACATATTCATCTCTGAAGGCTTGCTTTTGGTACAATGCTATAACTTGTTTTTCAGCACTTAACAGTTCTTCACATCTCAAGTCTAAGGACAAGCGCCGGTCTTCTTGTTTCACTTGACAGTTGTCTATGAATCTATATACCCAAGCTGCAATGCGAATAAACCTATTCCAGTCCGAATACTGGGAAGCATCAAGCTTGAATTTTTCATCAGGACAAGTTGCATTCAAGTACGTGCTTTCTAATGATTTTCTCTTGACTTCAATCTTAGCATCTTCTCCTGCTTCTACCAGATTTCTAGGCCAGTTTTCTGGCTCTTCCTGCAGAAACAAAGGTCCGTGCCACCATAAGTCACTCTTCGATAGCGTACTGATGGACATTCCTCTCGATGCAAGATCTGCTGGATTCATGCTGCTTGGCACATATCTCCACTGGGTTGGGACTGTACTCTCATGAATGGACCCAACGCGGTTGGCTACAAATGGCTTGTATTGTCTGCTTTGTCCATGAATCCAGTACAAAACATTCAAACTGTCTGACCAAAATGTGCAATCTTTCAAATTCATTTCTAATGATCGACAAACACTTTGTGTCAAATTCAGGCCAAGTACTGCTGCTAAAAGTTCTAATCTTGGAATACTGACTGTTTTAAGGGGTGCAACTTTTGTTTTTGATGTGATTATTTTGATTTTCTTATTGTTTCGACAATAAACCACTGCTGCGTAGGCATCCTTTGACGCATCAACAAATGTATGTATTTGACTTTGATTTGATGCATGTATGCATCTTGCCACTCTTATTTCATTCAGCTGACTCAGTTCTTCGTACCAGATTTGTATTTTTCTTGCTAATTGAACTGGCAGTTCCTCATCCCAATCCGACCCCGTTAACCAGATTTCTTGCATTAGAGTTTTAGCTCTCACTATGAATGGTTGAATGAAACCAAGTGGATCGAACAAAGATGCAATAGTCCGTAACACATTTCGCTTGGTCATTTTCAAATGTTCATTGTATGAATGCTTGAATGTGAAAGAATCTTCATCTGGATTCCATGTTATACCAAGAGTCTTGGTTTCTGGAACACTTTTGTCACTAATCTCTACTTCCTGTATGGCTCTTAGCTCTTCTGGTATGTGCTTCATAAGTTCACTGGAATTGGACATCCATTTTCTAGGGTTCATACTGGCTTTTTTCCACAATTCACGTAGTTCGAAATACAAAAGTTTCCCCGTTTCAACATCTGCTACTGAATCTATCGTATCGTCCATGTATGTTGATTTCATAACCGATTGCGCAGCTAGTGGAAACTCAGTTTCAAATCGTCGTGCATTTTCTTGTGAAACAAAATGTGCTAAAAGTGGGGACGCATTCACACCGAACACAACCCGCTCAAACTCATATATGTCTGGATCTGTAGTAAGATCTTCTCGCCACAGGAAACGATGATAGGGCCTATCTGGAACCAAAAGTCCTATTTGCAAATACATTTCTTGGATATCGCACATAATAGCCACTTCATTTTTACGGAACCTTAGCAGTACATCGAAAATGTCATTTTGCAGTTTTGGACCTTGGTGCATGCAATCATTTAATGATATTCCTTTATGTTTAGCTGAAGCATCAAACACCATTCTTACTTGCGTGGTTGTCTTCTTTGGTTTAACTATGGGAAAATGTGGCATATACCAACAATTCACATCTGTTTCCCCTTCACATATTTTCCGCACATAACCTTTCTTTACTTGCTTCTTGATCAGTTCGGCATAGGTTTTTTGTACTTCTGGCGATTTTTCAAGTTTCCTCTCTGTGTTAACTAATCTCTGTTTGGCCTGTTCAAAATTGTTTTTCAGTTCATGTTTGTTTTCATTCCAAGGTATAGGAACCGAGTATCTCTGAGCAACTGCATCATAAACAGTTTCTCTTTCAAGCTTTTTCACTATTTCATCCTTGCAGACATTATTTTCTGGTCTTTCTACTTTTTCAATTTCCCAAAATGATCTCAAAGTTTCATTGATATCAGGTTCACATGCAGTTACATGAAATGCAAACAAATTTTTCTGTTCATGTTCTCCGATTGATTCACAAGGTCCTACACATGTCCAACCGAGCGGTGTGAGTCTCGCAGATGGGCTTCCAGGGCGTCCAGTCAGCTCCGCCAGTGACTGATGAAGATACAAATAGTCTAATCCTATCAATAGGTCAACTTTTGTTTTTCTTCCAATATGGGGGAACTTTATGTCACAGAGATGAGGCCATTTTTTACTCATTATATTCCAATCAATTGGTTTTAAAACTCCCGTCACATTTTCTATTGTGTAAGCAGTCACATTTACCTTTGTCTGTTTGTTTACACTTATAAGTTCAAAACTGATATTCATGGTTTCGAATTGTTCACATTTACCATTGATTGTGTTCACATTCAACTGTTCAATTTCACCTTGAATCCCCAATTCTTCCACAACATTTCTATTCAAATAGGTTTTTGTACTACCATCATCCAGCAGTGCATTTACTTTCAGTTCTTTTCCATTGGCCTTTATAATCACTGGAACTGTCCTTAATGCTATGTACGAGTTGTGTGAACTTGTGTAAGTCGACGGTTGGGAATTACCAGGATCGAAGGCTGGTGCTGATGGGTTTAACTCATCCATATGCAGGAGTTTATGATGGTTTTTTATGCAGCCATTAATAGAACATTTTCTAAAGTTCCTACACTGGTTTCCTTGATGATTTTCTTTCAGACATCGAAAACACAGCTGTTTCTGCTTTGCAAATGACCATCTGGATTTAATATCTAGTTCTCGAAATTCAGTACAGTCCCAAATTCCATGTTTCTTGCTACAAAACGGACAATATCTGGGTTTCATATTGTTGGAATTCACATTGTCGTGTTGAACAGTGAAAGACTTTTCTGACTTTACTGGCCCTACAAGTCCATTAATAGTTTCTGAGGCCGTTACATGATATTCAGTTTCCATTACTACAAAATCTTTCAGCGACTCAACTGATTCAAGTTTACTGTTGTCATGCACCCATCTATGGTAGGAGGCAAGCATCTCTGGCGGTAACTTCCGTTGCAGCATCACGTACAGCATTCCGTGCCCTAATTCTGATTCCACTCCAGTCTCTTTCATGTTTAATACTGTCATTTCAAGCAAATCTGAGAATTTTTCCAAGTTTTTGACATTTTTCATTGTCACTGGGGGATATTTCTCAATTTCTTCAATGTATTTACCTATTCTCCTTCTTACACCTCCATACTTCCGTTCTAACTTCTCCTTAGCTAACTTATAGGCTTCTGCTGAGTGACTTAACTCCGCTATCGTTGCCAGGGCAGGCCCTTTGAGGTATTGACGTAACTGAAGAAGTTTATATTCTTCTGTTGCTGGGGCTGCATCAATGCACGACATAAATGCGGATTTCCACGACTCGTACATTTTAATGTCACCAGAAAACACAGGAATTGACACTCGTTGCAACTGTTTAAACAAGTCTTTGCCCAAACCTGCTTTTCCACTCTGATGGTTACTTTCCCCTTTCACACTTTCTTTGCCGGAACATACTGATTGTGTTTCTAATTGCCATTCATGCCATGCCTTTTGTATTTGGTCATACTGAGCGTCCATCGCATCTAATTCTTCTAAATACACTTTCATTTCTTGTGTTTCACCATTTTGCTTGTAATTGTCAATCAATTTCTCTATGGATTCACGGTACGAGTCCATGGCAGTCTCCACTTTGTCCAGCAATTCGCTAACCAGTTCGTTGTCAGAAGTAGAATCACATAAGGCATTACTTAGCTTATTCCTCTGTCTGGTAAACACGGATTTCCTACGTGACTTTTTCATTCGCAAGTCAGCAACCGTTAACTGATCGTCTGGTTTAGTGTCCACTGCTTCTTCTTCGTTCGCACTCATGGTTTTACGAGGGTTTTTCTATTGTTTACGTTATAAGAGTTAGTGGTGTGTAATCTATTCTTTTTATTTTTATTTTGACTTTCTCCACGCAAAATTCACTAATACTTCGTGTGAAACCCTGCTCGCAGCGCCAAAATGTTCTATAGACTTGTTTCTGAACTAATTAAACACTACAACAACTATACTGTTCGTAATATTCTTTATTTTCTTCATTTTTCTACTCGTGGTCAACCATTCTCAACGATCATGCGAAAAACCTAACACAATTCTTTTTTTGGCTACAAACAACCAAAAGTGTAACCTCTAGAACAATGTATCATTTTGAACTTAGATTTGTGACCATTAATGGAGAAAAAATGACATGTTGAATATATGGGTCGAAAAGGTTCTGTCCCTAAATGTAGTTTCTGCAAAACCAGCCACTCTTAAGTGACGGTTTTATTTTAAATAAGCCCATGAAATCAAACAGACTCAACTGGTGGAGTTCGCATTTGTGTCCAATTATATGCTGCAAATAGAAACAAAATAAACATTAAAATCATTTCAGACTTCCTACTTTCCATGGTCAAGTTGACATCTGTAATTGAAATTTTATTGATTTGTTACAATGGTCCGAAGTTTAGTGCAGTAGGATAAGCAGCTTTATGCAGATGAGGTAAGTGCAATATGGGATTTGATTACGTCATAGATAAATTTGGAACGCTTGAAATGTGGTGTTTTGTCATGTACTTGATAAAAATAGAGAAATCTTATGCCTGAAAACACAATCATTTGGGCAAAAATAGAATAGCTTGAACTAATTATTGTTATTTCTTTATCTATTAACATTTTAGGACACATTGTTTTCATTTTTTGTTAGATAACAATTGGCGCGAACGATTGTCTAAAAACGAAACCGGATATGACTATCGCGGGCATGGTAAAATATGGTAAAATCATAATACCCCGGTAATACGTTTACACCGGTAATAGGCTCATTGAGCATACATACCTGGAGCAATAATATACCATGTCTGTGTCCTTGTTATGAAATAATAATGATACAATTAAAATTTTGTAAAAAAAACAACAAACTTTAACCACTGCGAATAGTTTGTGTTTTTTGAAAAGATTAAAAAAAAATTAATCCGGACCTACCTAACGTTTTTAGACCGTTGCTCGAAACACACAAATTGTTTGTTGGTGCGTGACGTGTACTTAATTCACCCCACTGTAGATCACTCAGGTGGTATCTGCATATTTAAGCGGTTTCTTACTCGTGTAATCAAGTAACCCTCAAGTACTATCAACTGTGCGCTGAGACGCATGCTTTATTTGCTAAGTAAATGCGATAACACTAGTATGTCCTAATTTATGTCACGATAAGTTCTATAACACCGATTTATAACAACACCGAGCTCAGAGGTAGTCTAGATTTACGTGGGTTAACATAAGAAAATAATGGAGTTTAATTTCCTTGGGGCGTCCGGTGTCCGAGTTTCGAACTTGTGTCTCGGTACGATGACCTTTGGACAAAATTCGGTAAGTTATATTACTTATTTCACTGTTAAATTGTTCAATCGTAAATATGCAGGTATTTATGTTCTTAGTTATCTATTTCACGTTATCACCCTTATTACAATTACAGAACAAAACGAACTTAATACCACATACGTAATAGTGTGTAACGAACATAATACCACATACGTAATAGTGTGTAACGAACATAATACCACATACGTAATAGTGTGTAACGAACATAATACCACATACGTAATAGTGTGTAAATGTATCTTTTTCAAGGCGAATCACGGGAAAGATTATTAAAACACTTTATATACTCCTTAATGGTCTTACAAGTAAACGTGTCAGATTTTACATGTTATAAACATATTGGCGTGAACTAGTTGCACCTTCGATCCCGTGTGCTGTGTGACGATACACCTAGGTTGTACAACAATATTAACATAGACAGGTAATTATGTTTACAGGTATTTACGTAGACAGGCAGACAGACAGACAGACAGACAGACGGACGGATGGACGGACGGAGTTCTAACGAGGACGTGTATAATGCAACACTATTTGCCAAATGTTAACATAAATAAGGAGATAATATGAGTTTTTAAGATGACAGTATGACCAATGCGTGAGGTATAATGCATGTACGTTTTCTTTAATGGTAAATATACAAAATACGAGTATTTCGTTGTATGTAAATAATTAAACTACATATATCACAAAGCAATCTGATTTAATACATGTCTAGTATCCGTTAACTCGTTTTGTTCAATTACCATTTATTTATGTATTCAGTTCGCTGCGATCCCGACTCAAGCGGATGAAGACCTGGCTTTCCAGATCATGGACAAATACGCGCAGCTTGGTGGTAACTTCTTGGACACTGCAAACGTTTATGGCCATGGAGCATCAGAAAAAATCGTGGGAAAATGGCTCTTAGGGTAAATACAATTGCGTAGTGAGTCGACAATTTACTTAGCAAGTCTAATCCAGATTTCATTTCTTATCGAAAATGAACTTAAAACTCCAGCCTGATGTTATTAATTATTT
Source organism: Congeria kusceri (assembly GCA_027627225.1). NCBI lineage: Eukaryota > Metazoa > Mollusca > Bivalvia > Myida > Dreissenidae > Congeria > Congeria kusceri. Next base: position 67,675,962 of record CM051027.1, read on the forward strand.
TCGTTAGACAAGAACGTAAACGGTTTGTCGTTGCAACCAAAGTCAGGGGTCTGATGGACAAGACCCACGAGAACGGTGTCGGACTCAGCAGACGACATATCGTGGAGAGCTGTGAGGAAAGTCTAGAGCGCCTGCAGACACACTACATAGACCTCTACCAGGTTAGGATATGTAACACGACAAATATTTCAGTTATTTAATTTATTATCGAAGCAATGACCAAAGAAAATTGTCTGGTCGACAACACTAGATTGTAGTTAGAATATAAGAATGTGTCTGCCATTATTATTTTAGCTCGACTTTTCGATGAAAAGGAAAACTATTCTACTAGTTTGTTATGAAGTTTCAGTGTTTTTTGTTGTGTATATATTCTAGTGTAGTGTATAGACTGTGATATTATTTGTCATTATGCCCCCTTCGATGAAGCGGAGGCATACTGCTTCGCAAATGTCAGTCTGAATGTCCGTTCTCCGGTAAATGTCAAGGTAAAATGAACCAAAAGATTGCAAAATACAACAACTTATAATCGTATAACCTTGTCCAGGCAATAACTTCGCAACCCTAAGATCTAGGATCGGCAAACTCGGAAGGTAGTAGAGGATCCCTATTGAGTTAAGGAGCCTTGGTTCCAAGGTCAATGTCAAACTGACCAATAGGTGTATAAAATTGTCCAAGCAATAAACACAGAACACTTAGGTCTAGTTTCTTCGAACTTGGTAAGTCGGTTGGTCATAATCAGTAGAGGATCCCTATTGATTGCGTATTGGGTCCTCGGGTCAACGATTAGGGTTAAACTAGCCTAATGATTTAAAAACTGAGTATTCATTGCAAAACTTCTCCGGGCGATAACTGAATAATCATTTGGCCTAGTTTCTTCAAACTTGGCAGGCAAACTTGGTAGGTGGGTTGGTCATGACTAAGAAAGGATCCCGATTAACTATACTAAGACTTTGGGTCAAAGGACAAGGTCAAACTGACCAATAGTTGAAAAACCTTTTCCAGACAATAACTATGGTTAAAAACTACGAGTGGATCCATATTGATAAATAGTTCATATGGTCAAAGTCAAGGTCAAACTGAACAATAGTTAGAAAACTTTGTCAGGGCAATAACTATGGAACCGTCGGCATAGGTTCGTGAAAAGGTAATAATTGGACAATGATTGAACGTCGGTTTTTCAAATGTTGGTAGGTTTGTTATGCCATTGATTCGCCTTTCTGTTCATAAAACAATATCCAGCCAGTATCAATGTGCCATGGGAGTATTCATTACTGGCAGTAATAGTTCTTGTTTAGCTAAATATTGCATTCAAAAGCGAAATGTCACCGTATGTAGTTTACTGATTTAGAGTGTGAGTGCATATTTATTGGCTATTAAATTTGATTACTAGTATACTTCACGTATCCATATATGTACTTGAAGTGCTCTTATGTTGATTTTTGTGGCAATGTCGACTTTGCTGATAAGGGAACAACATTATTGAAATTGCCATCTTGCATTGGTTATAGAAAAGTGACCTTTATCACTGTGCAGCTGATATAAATAGCGAGTACTAGAAAGTTTGTAAGGAAGAACGATTATTGAAAGGATTGTGGTGGACGAGGCATTAATTTAAGTCTATTAAGCAAATGCAGAATGTAATCAAGCAAAGTAAAATAATTGCATATAGTATTTTTAGCCCGTGGTTTTATCGTATAAATGTAAAGTTTAATATGTATTCCTTGTTTGTTTTTAGTCCCATGCCTGGGATAACGCGACGCCTATTGAAGAGACGCTGAGAACATTCGATGACCTCATACGTTGTGGAAAGATTCGTTATTTTGGAGCCAGCAATGTGTGCGGGTGGCAAATGCAGAAGATCGTGGATAGAATTGACAGTATGGGCCTAAACAAATGCGTATCGCTGCAGGTATTTTACTTGTGGTAACAATGTCAGTCATTTGCTATGTCAATGTTTCTAGTATAATGCCATCACACCGGAAAACGTCCTTACTACCTCCTCCACGTCCTGACAGGGCGTGGCGAGGACATGCCCTGACGTGGCGCAAACCGTGAGATACTTAGTGGGGACCTGGAAAAGTCTTGATGGACGTGGATGACGTGGAGAGGTTTTGAGAATGCTAAAAAGTTGTGGTGATGACGTGGAAGGTGAATGGACGCAGTACGAACCTATCGGAAGCATAGTAGGAACCGCATCGACCTAGTGATGACCTGGTAGAGACGCAATAAGGAACTCTTGAGTGTGGCGTCCGCGCTCTCGCTGCGTTCTCACTACGTTTGTCTGTATCACGCTCATTCCGACCACGTGACGTCCGCACAAAGACCTTACTAAGCCTGTCGCATGTCCTTCTGAGGTCCATTACCTCGCTCTCAAAGTTCGTACTGCGTTAGTGCTAGCTTAGCGCCAGGTTAGCCCCAGGATTTACTACGTAAGCACCACGTCAGTACTGCGTCAATCCAATGTATTTTGGAAAAGTATAAATGCTTTGGCAGAATTATATCATAACACATCAATGTTGAAAGGATGGACGAAACGGGTTCCATGTTTCAAATATTTTTCTCCAACGTATCGACAGATATTTCGCCTTTTCGCTACGTTCTGACAACGTCCTTACGAAAAATCAGGACGTGGTAAAGACTTGGAGAACCTAGTACTGACGTGCTCTGGTCTGAATGGGCTAAATTAGAAACAAATAGAAACAATGTATGTCTATTTCAGCAACAGTACAGTCTTCTGTGCCGACAATCCGAATTTGAAGAATTCATGGTGTGTGAGAACGAGGGGATTGGCATCTTACCCTGGTCGCCTCTCAAATGGTATGAAAAGAATATCGCGTTTCGTTGGATAGCCGGTACTGTATTTGCGAATGTAATATACCGTTTAAATATTAATTCAATGTTACATGGAAATTTATATGACTAATGTGACAGGTGTCAGGCCTTATATATATATTGCTTTCGTGGTTGTTACAGTGGACTTCTGTCGGGAAAGTTCAGGAAAGAGGAGGTCCCAGACCCTACAGGCAGCCGGGTCGGTTTTATACACAGCGATGAGGGTAAAGAAATGCAGTCTGCACCAGCATGGAGCAAGTTCCGTGACGACGAGGTATTCTGGAACCTCATGGATGTCATGAAAAAGGCAGCAGATAATCATGGTACTAGATAATAGATGATCTGTAAAATGAGTTTATCATTGTGGTAATCTTTTTGTTTGTTAAAATGTTGATAATTATACAATCATATTTGCTGTGTAGATCACTCGTTTGGTGCGCATTACTTGATACGAAATCTTTTATTTACAATCACACCATACACATGTTTAAGCTAAAACTGTCGCACAAGTGGCGCTGCGCTGGTTACTACAGAAACCACAGGTGTGCTCGGTGATCATTGGAGCCACGTCTGTCCGTCAGCTCGAGGACAACATGGGTGCCAGCACGGGCTGGAGTCTCACACAGGAAGAGGTAAAACTATTGGGAAAATACGGACTTCAAAGTTCTTCAAAGTATTTCGACATTGAATTTCTAACATAAAGAATTCTGGGTGATTCAAGTATTTTACCATTGACAGATTGACTAACTTATCTGTTTGGTCGTGTATTGCAGATGCAGCAACTGGACGAAAGTAGTCCCCGAGTGAACCTGTATCCGTACGAAATGATCAAGAGAATGAATGGCAACAGACACAACACCTTCAACCGCTCTAATAAACTCAACTAATGTGGCGGCGAAGACCAATCGCTTATTTAAAATGTATGGTTTTGACGACACAAAAACATTATCAAGATGCCAACATTTCAGTCTGTTTGATCAAGATCTAAACTTTTGTATTGTCCATAAAAAGGAAATCGCCTTTGAAGAATTATAAATTGTTTTGTATGAAAACAATATAATACTATTCTGTTAAATGTTTTTTAATTACTTACGATAAGCTTACGAAGTATAAAGATATTCACATAACATTTGGATTTCGGATACGGATATCCGAATGCCCATCCCATTCATAAATATATTATACTAATACAATCTCCGGCTGCATCCCATTCACATCTGTAGTTGGCTCGGAAAGTAGTCCCAACTCACGTGGTTTTAGTCAAATGATCATAATATTCATTATATGTAACGGGGTGTTGAATGTGGTCAACTCGTTGTTTAGTTTCGATATTTATCCAGTAAATGTATATATAAATTATAAACCTGAAAAGCTTAAATTATGCATTAAATATAGTACATGCAAACATGAATATGCATTAAATATATTATAAATTGCATAACGTAATTATACAATAAATCCAACAATACAATTCATTAAGCAAATAGGTTTACTGCATACATATTTAGATAAGAGAACATGTACAATTAGACAAAGATAAAATACAAATCTTACCAAGCAGGGCAAAATGACTTTATCACTATTCCTTTGCAGGATACTTGTATGTAAAGTAAGTGACAGAAGTCTCTCGTGACAAACGTAAGAATGTAATGTGCTAGGTTTCTTTTAGAACGGGACATGTTAGCTAATTGATAGCTTGGTATGGGGATTACATTGAAATGTGCTCATATCCAAAGAGGACAGTGAAAACCTATCACACTTCATTCACACATCACCTTGCCCACATAACTGTACAATGGTTAAATAACGCAACGCGCAATAACATCCACTCTGTCCATTTTGTTTACATCTGCGAACTGATTCCATCTGCCTAAATGAGCATGACTAGTTCCAATAATATGAATCAAAATTATTAATTCCCCCCCCCCCCCCCGAATTTATGATCATTTAAAAAACATTTGTTCTTTATATCTATGCTTGGGGTCCTAATATCAATTTTAATGTGCGTTAAATACAATCGTTTTTTCTGTTTTTACAAGATTCTTGTCATTGAGCCCGTTCCAGAGGTGTATGGTGAGAGCAACGAACGACAACTCTGTAGGAGATTGATACTAATAATCCACAATTGGTATTTTACACTGTAGCAATTACAGATACTGGTAAATGACATCAGAAAACAGTCAACGTTTGATAAGACATCTCCGCATGTGCACCCAATTGTACAAACATATTAACTAGCGGTTAAACACATATCTGTGGTATATCTTGGTAGACTGACTTCGTGTATTATACCAATCGGTAAAATCTGGTTAAAACTTACCCTGATACTGTAGCTGACGATGTAAAGTGACAAAATGAATTTTATAGTGTAAGTGATAACAAGCACGTCACGCAATCATATCGATTTAAGATTTCATTATTGTTATTGACATTTTCAATTATTAAATAAGCCTCAATGATCTCAATGATCATTGCCTAGTTACAGCAACTTGGTTTGGTAACTTTAATCAGTGGTTATATGCAATGTGTTCGTGGTTTAGTAACCATATGGTATGAAGTATGTATATTAGCAACTAACAACTATCAGTTCTAAAACAAAGAACATGTATCTAATTGAAATAGCCGGCTGGTAACCTAAGCATAAAAAAAATACCAGGGTTAAAAAATTAACCGCGGTAAAAATTTACCATGTTTATACAAATTGTTTTGCCACGGACAGGCTGTTTCGTGCAAGAACAAATCTGTAGCCTGAATACAGTTAAAAGTTGGCTATAGAGTGGTAATAAATATATCCGATGGCACACACGTGTATCACGTATTGAACATTGATATCATACAAACATTAAAAGAAAACAACAGATACATGTAATATGGAAACTCGCAAAGTTACCTCGTGTGGACGAATTGAGAAATTTTTGTATGAGAGTACCCGAGGTGATTTGGATATATACAAACATTTGTATCATACAGTTTTTTTTCTATTATTTAGGGGTAATTTAATCCCGGTTTTAAAAGTAAGGTTTATTTGGCAGATAAAAATATATCAAACTCATCAAAGATACTGCAGTACTACACAGCCCACTAATTTCGTAGTAAAACTTCTATAAATGAAGAAAACTAAAACACATACGTGTTCAAGACAAATGTCCCTCTATAGTTACAAACGCTGTGTTGATTTTCTCATGTTTCCTGTTGTCCATGAAAAACTGTACTTCTAACGGTAACGTAAAGTTGACAAGTCATGTTGAGGCCCGTCTATAAAACATTCAGTATTTTCGCTGAACAATTCATTATATACGCGACATTTGCTGTATTTTCCTTGCTTTAAACTACCAGTTCTAAAGTGTAGACTTAAATCATATAATTAAAAAAGTATTTTAATTGAAAGGAGAAATGAAATAAAGGTGTCATACATATATACCGGTAATCTGTATTTTCAAATAGAAATAAAGCATGCAAACAAATAATGGTCATGTTACTACTCCCACAAATGACCCATATATAATGGTCATGTTACTACTCCCACACATGACCCATATATAATGGTCATGTTACTACTCCCACACATGACCCATATATAATGGTCATGTTACTACTCCCACACATGACCCATATATAATGGTCATGTTACTACTCCCACACATGAGCCATATATAATGGTCATGTAACAACTCCCACACATGACCCATATATAATGGTCATGTTACTACTCCCACACATGACCCATATATAATGGTCATGTTACTACTCCCACACATGAGCCATATATAATGGTCATGTAACAACTCCCACACATGATCCATATATAATGGTCATGTTACTACTCCCACACATGAGCCATATATAATGGTCATGTAACAACTCCCACACATGACCCATATATAATGGTCATGTAACTACTCCCACACATGACCCATATATAATGGTCATGTTACTACTCCCACACATGAGCCATATATAATGGTCATGTAACAACTCCCACACATGACCCATATATAATGGTCATGTAACTACTCCCACACATGACCCATATATAATGGTCATGTAACTACTCCCACACATGACCCATATATAATGGTCATGTAACAACTCCCACATATGACCCATATAGGGAACACACGTAGGGTAAGGGTATCAAATTCTGCACTTGTCGACAACACATTTTGGCATAAGTTCCCGGCGGTGCAATGTCACTTGTCCCCCCTAGCCTGACGCTTCTTTTCCACATATCTTTGGTCTGTCCAAGCCCCACGGTTATAAAGCATAGCCCAAAATCTTCTATAAAGTGGCTTGCGCGCATTTGTATTGCCTTTGTGTGGGTATGTGGGTAGGCCACCACATCTGCCTGTTCCGTTCATGTACGATACATGGTGAACATAAACATTACGGACACTCTTCTTCGCCTTCAACATGTCTTTGCATTGGAAAACGTTCTGAAAATATTACAATGTTTAGTAAACAAAAAAAGACAAACACAATGGAAATAATATAATTTCTAAATGACCTTCAATAATGTTTATATAAAATAACTTACTTTCTATAATTTTAATCATATCATGTTACATATGACTGATTTAAAAAATATATATACGCTAACATTGACAATAATAAACAATAATTCTAACACGACACGCGACTTGCTTTCTATAGACAAAGAAGGACATCTAAACATGTGGGTTGTTCTGCAATAAATATGGTACGGGCCTCATGTTATGAAAAATGTCCTGGGGAATTCGACGAAATTTTACAGTAAAATGTACGTTGTTAAACGCGCACTATCAAACTCGTCACTAACTTGCCGTTTCTGTATAATGTATTATGGAAGCGTCCTAGTGCCACAGTCTAAATTATTTTTCTATTCCATTATCTCATAATTAGGAAAAACTAAGTCCTCATTAGGATTTACTAAGTCCTAATTAGGAAATACTAAGTCCTAATTAGGACTTACTATCTCCTAATTAGGACATAATATATCCTTTTAATATAACACTTTTCTTGACAAGAGCATGGATTTGTTGTCAAACAATTATTTATTTATGGTGATAAAGTTATAAATTCGCCGTATGTAATTGGCTAAAGAGATCGTTTTGTGTGGAACTGCACTCTTCAGTCGCTTGTCAGTCACTCTGGTTGGTACTGAGACCATATCGGTCGATACGTTAATGGCCTTCCGATTAAAGATCTGTGTAGTTAGATTGGGATTAAGGGTGGTCGCTTTAAAAATTAAGGCATGTCGACATTTGTAAGAATTTCGGCAAATGACTAATTGCTTTGAAGTGTCGGGCCCGAAAAGCGAAACAGGCCTGCAGGAAACCCTGAATGTTTTTTAGACTTCACTCTGCAAGTGCCGGTCACATGGCCAGTAGGTAGGTACGGACTAATGAAGACAACTTCTGGATGCCCGACTTGCGGGGCCATATTGTACTCGGGCTGGAGGTTCCAAGACACCGAAAACAATCACCCATCAAACTCCTTCACGTCCGGAATAGAACGATACCTCGCTGGTAAGATGTATGAAAGTTGAGGATAAAGACACTGGAGATGTAGTAGAAACAAATTTAGGTCCTTTGTTGAAGGCCAGTAGGCAATCGCTCTAGTAACGCAATACGCCTATAGAACACGGAAAGCACGAAACCATTATAAATCATTACAATGGTTACAGTTTGGGTCAACGCATTTTAAAAGATAAAGGCATTTCTAAAATTAATTGTTCAATGTGATCTGATGTCGAATGTTTGTGTATAACTCTCATATTTTTTGCGATAGGTTCATTTGCTACCAACAATTTACGCCCGGAGTTCTGCATGACAACACAATAACACTTTACCGAGTTCGACGTTAATTGGCCAAGGGGAACATGCTGTCTCTTGAAACACGGGAGCTGTCCTGCTGGTATTTCATGGATGTGAAATGCAATTAGTAGGTTTTTTTGGTTGTTATTTAACTATAAAGGTACAATACTCTTCAAAGTCATCATAATAAAATTAGGGAGAAACTGAAGCATAGATAACACATATACAGTGAAAAGTATTAAGATGGATGATATAAAGTCAAAATAATACAAATACATACCCTAGATATTGTACAAAACAATATATATACATATATATATGTATATATACTTATTCTAAGCAATATGTAAACTAACGGCGACCCGATCATTTTTATATTATACATGTAACTTAATTACTAAGACACAATAGTTAAATTATGCAATGATTTTGAAGGGAACACTTGGCTTAAACGAAACACCACGCCCATCCGCTTAAGAGCAACAATTTTTACAAAGCTATACAGTCATATATACTCCTTAAAGAAAGGCTATGGCTGGACAATGTTTAGAATTTGAATTAATTATATCAATGTAAATGGAACCTCCCAATTCAAGCGTTAAATCATTTAAAAAATTGACAAAACAACAACAAAAATACGAAGAAATAAACACACACACAAAAAACAAAGACAACAAAACAACAAAAAAGTGCCCGTTGTTCTACAGGCTTCCAGAGTGGGTCCATTTACTGGGATGATGAGGATGACAGCAATGACAATACCGCTGGAGGTACACTTCCCGACGGACAATACACATTCAATACAAACATGTTGCTGCAGGTAAGTAACCTAATGTAAAGAAATTTGAAGGAAAAAATATTTTCAGTGGTGCCAAAGCAATATACTTTCACATTAAAGGTTTTGATGCTTTAAGAATGTTAGGCAGGCACTTTGCATATTTATGCTTATGTTCACTTTCAAATGCTCTGAATGTAGCCATTCTCATGAGGATTCCGTATTATTATGCCTTTTACACATACTTAATTCAGATTTGGACTATCTTGAAATGAACGAAAGTGTTTTGCATTAATATTTAACAATATCTTCATCATTTCATTATATATGACTGGTTGGTGTATCTGAATTTCGAACGTGTATTGGTAATTAGGTAAACTTGTAAAAGGATTGCATCCCCCATACCGATTCAATTTCATTTGTTTATGAACGTCACTAAATATACATGTACAAATGTATAAGCATAAATATTTCTAAATTATTCGCATTTTGTTATATGGACGGTTTTTATTAAATTTTGGGTAATCAAATTTCTGTTTTTGCACATTTGTCAGAAATACTTTGAATAGTTGCTTATGCAACTGATTTTAAGCTTGTTTTGTTGTTGAGTTGTGCAAATTTTATATAGGTAAATGGTTGCATTTTCTGTTGTTTAAGAGCATTTGAAACAACTCGCTCATTTTGTGTTTAACATTGCAAGTAAAGTGCAAACAGTTTGACGAAGATTTTGACAAAGACAAGCATACTTGCGTTGTTTCCTTTGCACGTTTTCTTCTTTTTATCAGTTTAGTATTTAAAATTCAAAACAATGACCCGCATATTCATGCTTGCATTGTTTCCTCAATATGCTTTCTTCGATTTATCTTTGTGCTTGACATTCAGAAGCGATGGCTCTGCATATTCATCTGCTACACTTCCCACGGATTGAGCGTTCGTTTTTGTTCGCTATGGAAGCACATGTCAGTCCATGCAATGGGATGCGCGTGCAGGATCTCTACGTGCGCTGGGACCATAAAGACGACCATAACAGCGACGGACGGTTAGGCACGCACCCCTTTGATGACGGCGGTGACAGTGATCACAGACTTCGGTTTTGTTACTACTATAGCCATTAATTGGTGATTTTTGATGAAGCTTTAACTCTTTTTAGTGAATGTCAGAAATGGTGACAATTCCAGACTTGGAAAGGTATTAAACTCGAAAATGATATAAAACGTGCTTGTTGTATTTGGTGACATGCAATAAAATTGAAAAAAAATAGTATTAATAGTATATGCATACGAACTAAAGGTGCAAGCATGCCATAGCATTATAAATGTATTTCATATGCGTTTGGGGAGCAATTAAAGGTTGTACCGATGTGTCAGGGATGTGTTTGGAAGTGTTGCTCGAAGCCATATTTCACATTTATACTAGAATTTATGCGCATCATTCCTTTCACTTTTCAAATAAGTCGTGTATAATTTACGTAAAACACTCAAAAAAATTGACGAATCATTTGTATAGTGGGACGTCAATCACTCATACATATTGACGAATCATTTGTATGGTGGGACGTAAATCACTCTAACATATTGACGAATCATTTGTATAGAGGGCTAGGTATAATATACATAATTCAGTGACACAAACTGAACAAATGTCGACATATATTGGCATCGAACACACAGAGTTATGCCGTCTGTAAATGTTTGGAAACTACGAATACGGTGAATAGGTCTCTTAATCATTACCATAAAGTTCAAACAGTGATAAGATATATACGTATTACTCGATGGCATATAACTATTGTCGACATCTGTTGGCATCGCACACCCTGCACCGCGTTATGCCGTCTGTGCCAATCACGTATGTGGCCCGCAGACACCCAGGGGAATTCTCTTGTTTTCAGGGCATTCTATCTGGGGACACACCATCGACCGGGGACCTGTTAAGAAATGGAAGGTTATTTTATATAACAACATACAATTACGCTCATACAATAGACTTTTAAACACTTCAAAAAAAGTAGTAAGTTTCTTTAAAGGACACATTTAATTTTGAACGTTTGTATTTATTTGAGCCGTTGATTCAATACCTTCGAACTTGTTATTTGAACCGACAAGGTTGATTCATAATCATAATGTTTTGCGATGGCGTTCTGTTAACTTAAGCTCAAACGGATTTGCATGAAATTTTCGGGAAGGGTTGAAAATGAGAAATTGAACAAATAACTAGATTTTGGTGATGATCGATACAATCTGGATCCAGAAACCTGTTAAAGAATGCTATATTTCAGGGAGAAAAAGCAATGGGGGTAAATTGCAGGCACATTCAATTGTTAAGGGCATGGATAACCTACTGAAAATTTCAATCGTCATGTAGGGTTACATTGTACATGACGTAACTGGCGGAGGTCTGCGCTGTCTTAGTGCTTTTTAGTTTCTTTCGTAATAAATTGTGTTGTGTACCTAGAATCGCGAAAATGTATCACATGAAGAAATATGCTTTATTTACACAAACTCACCACAGAGGTTGCTGTCGCACACTCGACACCTCGAAATTCCATCGGTTCCTATGACGAAATTCGGTCTTCTGCAAACACTGGGTATGACTTGGTTATCTGGGCATTCGACTTGCGGGCAAACGTCAGCCCTTCCACCTGTCGGAGATATACTATAAAGGATAAGCAATGGTTCGTAGATTATGTAATGCTAATTGAATGCATTGAAATGTTCAAACTGTATATTCGACAAAGATCCGAGAAATCGGCTTACATGGTTTTCCTCTGCCTAGTATACACTTTTCCAAACTTTAGCCATTCCTGTTGTGAGATTATTATTTTAAGTTCAATTTCTTGGCGTAACATGCGTTGATACAAACGTTCATCTTTGGATAAATTAGGTTAACGTTAAATCGTGTTTGAATACTATTATTTAAAATATGAAAGCACGTATGGAAAGTAATGGTAGCTAAGGTAGTAACAAGTAACGATGTTCCTTAAAATAAGTTAACGTGCTTAAATATAATAAATAGTTGTATGTACCACAAATACTAGAGTCACACAGCCGACGTCTGGTTCGTCTATCTGTCCCTATGGTGTACTCGGCCTTGCGACACAGACTGGCTATTTGGGCGTTCTGGGGACATTGAATTTGTGGACACACGGTCGCTGCAAGCATACAACGATTAATAAACATACGATATCGTCATTGCATACAGTCGATAGTTATTGCAAATCGCTGCAACTTGAATAATGCCACTCGAGGTGGTAAATGCGATATTTTAATAAAACCTGTTGTTCAATCGTTTCTATAAACGTCGCTGGAAATGGCAGGATGTTGGTTTGGGCGTATATTTAAACGTACACATAAATCACCAATTTTGTGCAAGAAGCACACCGAGTTATCACTTTAAACTTAATTTAAGACGTCCGATTAATTTTACAGTTACGACGTTAGTCCATTCAGAATGCATACCAATTTTATAACTGTGTCAATGTTTGAGTACATTATGTAAATCAAATATAATGTATAAAGTAAACGCAATATGCAGGAACAAACGATGAAGGTGTCATTTGTGAAGATTAAACAGATTTTAAAACAGATTGCCATGAATGGTAATTAAAATGTACATGTATACCTAAACCATACAAAATTATGTATGAAAGGAAACGACGTGATTATCATCTTTTCATCATTTATTCGCAAAAAATGATGAGATGTAGTAAGCATGCCAAACGCTAGCTTACTAACAAAATTCCTGAACTCGTTTAATAAAATATGGTATGAAATGACAACTCCTGTCTGATCTTATGTAAATAAACACCGAATGATAATATGCTTACCTTGTCCATGTATTGTATTAACGACAAGCGCCAGAAAGCACACCGGCTCCAAAATCACCTAACACATTGTTACGTTTAAATATTCAGGTATGAACTGCGTGTACCGTTTATATTAGTTTTTTCCCAGTACAAGCAACACAAATGCACGTCATACCTTTCAAAAAACACGTGTTTTGTTTGGCGATATCAATTTGTCACGTCAGCGTTCCCTCTGTAGTGACAACGTCCAAATAACGCTACCGCCCGTTCTGCCATTATGCGTGTTATTAACGAATGATACGGTTGCCCAGTTGTTGAATATTTCTCATGGGTGTAAGTGATGCATGCTTAATGTGTGTTTTGATATTTTGCAGCGCACACCGAAATAATCAACGTAATAAATATCAATAAACCCCCTAATTTTTTTCTGAAGTTGATATACACATTAACAGACCGATCCGGGCCTTGCCACAAATAGTTGCAACTGATCCCCAGCTATTGTTAAAGGATTAATTTCCATTCATCGAAAATCACAAACATTACCACGTGCTCATTTGAATATCACAAACAGTATGCACGTGCTCTTTTGTATGGAATAGTTCAATCGATAAACTCGTGATGTCCAAGTGCGATGATTTGATAATATTGCAGATTTATTTGAATATGATTGACATTTGTGGAAGCGTCTAGTATGGTCAACATTGAAATATACGGAAATAACACCGACACGTTATAAAGAAGTAATGTGTTACTTCTTACATTTCTGACCTAATTGGCACACACATATATTATTAGATTCGGAAGTTCACAGCTGTGTATGTGTGTACCACCGAGGAAGGAGGGGTACACATTCAAAAACTGCCAGTGCAAGGAAAATGCTTTTAAATAATACCAGTAATGCATATCGATGACAATAGTTTCATAGTTTTACTTTGAAAGTGCGGATTAGAAGTTATAACACAACCTCTAGGTTTTAATATTGACCAAAATCAACTCAACTTTTTTGTTGCGTTAAAATAATAGCAACATATTTATAGGAAGATACAATAGAGAGTTTAGGCATAAATATAACAGTGTGAAACAATAGCTTTATAGCGGAAGTGTTTTTAAACAATACCGGTTAAATATCACTTTATAATTGTTTCATGTATTTAAAAAACAACGTTTATATATCACAACTAAGAATTGTTATATTTTTAAACATATTTAAAATGCACAAAAGATCAATTTCGCGTTTAGCGCCGTTTGTGAAATCAAGTCTAAAACCAGTTGATTCCGAGTAGGTTTTGTTATCTTCGAATTGGCGACCTCACTAGGTGGGGAATCCAATATCATACATGTGTACATACGTGTATAAAAATAAGTGAACCGCTTATACAATACGCGATATGTACAATAGTCTCTGAGTTTATTTCTATTAAACTGCACATTTAAATAATGGTAATTCACATCATGCACTTTGAATGCTTTCACGTGCACAGCATTTTGCAAATTCAAGTTACAAATAATAACGCAGACACGCACATTGTAATTAAGGCATTGAAAATCACATTCCTGCATGTATAATAAACAGACAACATAGAGCATAAATAGCAAGATATGTTTGTTTGGTAAGAAAAACCGCAATGAAAGTGTCAACTTGAAAAACACTGATTTTTTTTACCAGTAATACAATTAAATAGGGATATGTTTGCTTCATTCTGAAGATATAACAACATTCTACCGTCCAAAAAAGCAAGACTAATGCCCTCGAATGTTGGGCAGAGATTTTATTTTGAATCAACAAAGATGAACTCCCGGTCCTTTCCCACACGCTGCTGAAATCGAAAAAATAAAAAAGGTTTAAAAATTAGGAACAAGCTATATTTAAAGACAGTGACTGTCAGCGGTTTAATAAACAATGCTATATATAGACAAAAACACTATGTGTAAAACATAATTAGTGTTCATGTATATGTGTGTTTGCCAAATTAAAGAATACAATGAATGAATCAATGAATGATTTCAGGAATAAATGAATGAACGATGAATGAATAAATGAATTAAAAAATGAATGAATGAATTAATTAATCACCAAAAGAAAAAAAGAAACGAACCAATCATAAATCAATACAAACACAGGATCATTTTCTCAGCACAGTTTTAATGTGGAGCTT
Organism: Congeria kusceri; assembly: GCA_027627225.1. Lineage (NCBI taxonomy): Eukaryota > Metazoa > Mollusca > Bivalvia > Myida > Dreissenidae > Congeria > Congeria kusceri. Next base: position 67,691,322 of record CM051027.1, read on the forward strand.
TTTGGAGCTAAGCACACTTTGATCACTATGATGACCAAAATACATTACCATTAACGCTGCACATAAACGAGGCATAGGTGGCGGACCCGGTGACTTGCCCGATGGTGGCCGGGTTCCGTCGGACCGTATGACAATGGAAGGCGGTCCCGGCCGCGATGTCCCCTGGTCCCCACACGTCCACCTGCACCACGTGCCAGTCGGTAAGGCTGAGATAGCAAGGAAATGAAACCAATAAATAATTAAAACTACATTGTATCAAGCAATTATATGGAATCAGTAAATAACGAAACTACCATGCATCACGCAAGAAACGGAACCAGTAAATACCGAAATTACTTAGTATCAGGCAAGGCCAAATAATATCGTGGACAAGCACATTATAAAAACGTGGACAACGTAAAATCCTTGCGTTGTTATGTTTACTTATTCATTTATTTATTGTTTGTTTTTCATTTTAACTCTTAATATATATACCTGGACCAATAATGCAACATGTCTGTGTCATTGTTATAAAAAATAATGATACAATTACAAAATAAATCTTCAATCTCCTCATAATCGTCTGCCCTGAAAACTTACAAATCTATAAGTTTTTAACTCGTGGTTGCAGTGGTAACTGAGAAGAGTACCAATAGGAAAGTATCCACTGCGAGGAGTTTGATAATGTATCACCAAGGAAAGGGAACCAGTAGATACCGAAACTACTTTGTATCTAAACTCATCGCAGTGGTTACTTCACCATTGGTGAAATATGTTTTAAAAGCATAACAATATATAGCGTTTAACGTTGATTTCCAAAAGATCAATGTTTAAGTTTTTTTTTTATCAATATTGGTATGAAACATTAATTCATTATTTTGTATGTTGTTGCTTTTTCGCTTCAGTAGTCTTGTACGCCAGAGATTTAATATTTAAAAAAAATCACTTTCTTTACACACCTTGGATCTGCTACAATACTGCCCATGGTTTTGTCGAAGCCCAGGTTATGTGCCGCCACGGCCGCGGCGGCCATTGTGTTCACGTTGTTGGGCGCTAGAGGGCAAAGGTCACGCACCGGACCTGGCGGGTAATAATTCTATGTTGTGCAATCATGGTGTCATGTTTACATTAGAACATAGTGTTTTATCCAGACCTAATCAGCGCGGCGCCGCGCCACGCCTCTTTATTGATCCGCCACCCTGCCCTTTTTCGAAGGCAATTAGCGCCTCATGCCCTCTTATGTATCGACTGTATTGATTGTTAACGAGGGCCCTTTATGATGGCATGTTATTATAAACTAATCTGTGACCAACTGATAATATCAGCAGTAGGGGCGGTCAGATTACGAGTTTGTGTCCAGATACAATAAAAACATGATGATTTTCTTTTAAAAATGGGCGTAAATAGTCTGCTTTTAACAGCCTCGTTTTCATAAGCAATTTCTCACATGTTTTTTTTTCGTGAATTTTTATGATAAACGTGATAACAAAGGGCACAATGCATATAAATGTAGACTCAATTATGTCTTTGTTCATAAACTATGAAAAAATACATGTGTATACAAGATTTCTTCCAATAATAACCAAAAATCCCTGAAAAAACGATTTTCAGAACTAGCTCTAATTTCGTATTCGGATAAGTCATGTCAATCCGAGTTTCAATGTTTGTTTTCTTAATGTTAAGTCTTGACTTTTGCTTTTCATCATTAATCAAAATAGTAGTAGAAAGGTCATCATCAACAGCATAATTCATATAAACCATAATTATGAAAATAGAAATATTTCATACAATAAAAAAGATGAAAAAGAAAAATTATTCCAGAGTAATAGGATTTTACCATTAATGACCATGATTTTAACTTGCCCGTAAACCGTGTTAGTTAAAAAGGTGTCTTGTTTGATTGCCCATTGGAAATACTTATGAATAATAAAGAAATAATGTTTCTGATCTTTGCATATAATGTAACTTAATAATAATAGGAACTTATAATATTGGAAAATTAAAATGTGTTAATAAATTGACTTAATAATCATCAAATATATAAAAGGGATCAGTCAGTAATACTTCAAGAAAAAACTATTTTAATCTAATGTGCCCTTTTTTCTGTGTTACCGCGCACAAAATGCCCCTTTTCCAAATCAAGCGCCATGCCCCTCTGCCCTTCTAGATTAAACACTAAGAACATTACAATGTTTAAAGCAGAATGCACATTACAATGGTCTTGTTCTAGAATGTACACACTATGATTGCACAATTTACTTGTTGAACTAGGATATATTGCTCGCAAAGGTTATTTGAATAGGATATATTGCATGTACATGTTTTGTCATATTGATTTATAACCGAAAATCACTATTTTTAGTTAGATATTAATAACAATGATTTCTTCCATAGACGTCAGCATATGATTTACCACCATGTACGAATACATAACATGTTGTATTTTCCCTAAGGGAATTGGTCGTACAATCACATACTTTGAAGATAATACAACAGATGAAAATTTTAATATTGCACCTTTAGGGAAGCATTTTTTTACAAAAGATTACGCATGAATATCTAAAATCAACGAGGAAAAGTCGACGAATTTTCTATTAGAACTACAGGGTCATTCTGACTTACTTTACCGCTTTCTTACTTAAAGTACGGAAGCTGAACGGTGACATCTTACTATGACTAGATATAAGGCCTACTGTATAGCTTACCGTCGTAGAGAACACACGCCTCCTCTTTTACTGTCTGAAGTTTGCTTTTCAGGGGCTCCATTAGTTTGAAGGACTGCGGAGGCTTCTTCATGGTGATTTTCAGTGCCTACAATATTACCAATTAATATAAATAGCACTGCACTAACATGCATATAACTGTAAATCAGAATTTCCATAAATTCATATGTAAAAAAATACCTGTACATAACTGGAATATCATACATCCTTAAGTAAGACAAACATAATTATATCAAATTTTTGAATTACTAAAGACGTGTCGTGGAAAACCGGGCTTAATGCATTTGCATAAAGTGTCGTCCCGGATAAACCTGTACAGTCCGCACAGGCTAATCTGGGATGACACTTTCCGCTTGTATGGTATTTTCTGTTTCAAGGCTAACCTGGGACGACACTTAGCGCACATGCATTAAGCCCGGTTTTCCCAAGACACGCCTCCAATGTATATATCGAAATTCGATTAAATTTTATTGACGATTATGGAAAGCAACAGCTGGAAAAAAGTTTTTTTTTTTTTACTAGCGTTAATTTAAATTTACCTTTTTAAATACAAAGCATATAATAAACGTGGTATCTAAATGATTCTAACATGACACGCGAAAAATTTCCGTTATTAAATTGCCACCAATAAACAACTCGAAAAAGTAGTTCCGAGACTGTGAAATATAGTTCGCTTTGTAATTGCAGAATAAGTTGTCAGGTCATGTAAGAATCGAAATAACTTTCGCTTTATCATTGTCTATTTGTAAATAAACACCGATTTTTAACGCCCCCGTGGTTTAAATCTTGAGCATCAGAACTCAAAAGCGTTGTTTATTTACAGACAAAAATTATTTCTTAAGTAGAAAATACACCGCGGTGGTACAAACATATAGCAGTCTGATCCTGTTCTTTAGTTATTAATAACGTGAACACATACATGTATCAATCTTTTGAAGAAGTTTAGCAGCGAAAGGTGTATAATATGCGTTCATAAAATTAAATCTCTTTCATAAACATAAGTAATCATTCATAGACGGTACGTCTCAAACGAAGCACGTTTTCAAAGTTGCTTTGTTTGCCTGAAACTAAGGATTTCTAACCTGCAGTGAGCCTCTGTCTGCCATCTTTTGGATGTCCTCCCCTCCCCACAGCGCCCCGTTGGGAATGTACAGCCCGTGGTGAGAAGCGGCGGCACGCAACTTCCGCTCCGTTTCTGCGTCCGCCATTGCGGTAGGGGAACCTATCTGAAATCAAGGAAAACGCAATATGTCATGGGATATAGTGTCGGTTTTATTTTCGAGTATGAGTTTAATCCTTAAACAGCGAACGTCTAAGGGATGTTTATTCCCAGATTGCGCAAAGACAGGAAACGGACTTAAATTTTTTAAAGCTGGTAACTAGCTTTTGAAATAAAAGAGATAAAATGAAAAGGAATATTAATTTAATTAATCAATCCTAAAGGAATTTAAATTACGGTATGTATGTTGTTTAAGTACAAAAGTTCTTTTTAGAGGTAAAACACAATAGGCTGACAGGTTATTGGTTTTTAATGCATGCACAGTATTTTGTGGCGTTTTCAGTTTAAATAAATTAAAATATTTTTTATCAAAATGAACGTAGAAAAAGAACATATTGCTATGCAAAAAGAATAAAGCTGTATCTCAGATATTCCATAAAAGCGCGTAGGCACGAACTGATTATAATGTTACCATATAATCGGCGGCTGCTAGAAACTTTTCCCCATACTTTTTGGTGATGTCTGGGTGTGCAACTTCAACAATTAGATCGGCATTTCTAAAATACCAAACAACACGAACAGTGTCATACCGAAATATATTCGAGGTGTGTCGTGGGAAAACCGCTCTTAATGCATGTGCGTAAAGTGTCGTCCCAGATTAGCACAATCAAGGATGTCACTTTCCGCTTGTATGATATTTTCTGTTTCAAGGAAGTCTCTTCTAAACTTAAATGCACTGTAGGCGGAAAGTGCCGTCCCGGATTAGCCTCTGCGGACTGCACAGGCTAATATGGGACTTTCCGCACATGCATTAAGCCCGGTTTTACTACGACACGTCTCATTTGATTTATTTAAGCAGTTCTGTAAACTCCTTTATATACATGTACACAGATGATTTCTCGAAATAAGAAACATAGACAGTTGCAGTAGAAAGACTGACATTGTGTATGCCACAGATACGTGGTAAATCAAAATGAGTAACCCGTCTGCAAACTTATGCAACCCGAGCAGCACATTTTTCACCCACAAGTCAGATACCTATCAAATTATATCAAAATGATGTGTCTTTCTGCAAAATTATTTAAATCAATCAGCACATAGTTGTCAAAATGTTACAGGGACGTGTTCACATATTGTCGTATTTAAAAAAATGTCATTTTTGATTTAATGTCATAATTTCAAAAAATAAAACAGTTGGAAAGACTAAAAACAAATATTATTTATAAAAAAAACACAACAGATTTGCCTTCGCCAGGACTCGAACACACGACCACCTGGATAAAAAAATCTGACACGCTAACTCCTCGGCCATACTGACATACTTACAATCATAGTAGTTAATTTTTAACGCTATATATATGTTAGTTATACACGTGTTTTCCAAATGCCAACGAAAAGCGTTACAAACGCAAATATAATTTCATCCATTCCAATTGATGAATTTTCATAAACGATACTATATTTCCAATATATTTCTTTGTAAGTGGTGTTATTTCGCTTATAATGATTTTTTCTTTTTGGGTTCTATGACAAAAAAACAACAACATGAATAAACTGAAAATTGTCAATGTGCCAATCTGTGAACCATTGCTTTAATCGTTCTGTATCCAATGAGTTACCTTTCTGCAAACGAATCCAGATCACGCAGCACATATTCTGCATCCACCTTGCCCTCTAACACAGACGCGTTGCGGTTCCAAACGAAGGCAAGTTCAAAGTTATCGTAAGAGAGAATCTCCTTCACCAAGTACTCACCTACAAAACAACAGTATGAGTGTTTACAAACGTTTACAAATTTCAAATGCGTTTAGGCCAAATTTAAATCGTCTCAAATTTTAATAGCATGCGTTTAGGCCAAATGAAAATTAGTGTGAGTGATTAAAATGGTCTAAAATTGTAATGCGTTTAGGCAAAATGTAGACAGTTCACTCTACATTCCTATTTATCATACGCCAAATATTTTTTAAAAAGATATTTCTTGTTTGAATAAGCCGATGCAATGTTAGGATTTATTCATTCGGGAATAATCGATGAAAGTTTTCACAATATTTGATCGGATAATGAGAATGTCAAACGTTGGGCTTAACAGCTAAGCCGGAAAATGGTGTGAGCGATTAAATGTCGAAGTCCAGATTATGAACAAAATGTGTGCAGTGAGATTCGAAGACCAGGCTGCACACTGATAACCTAATAAGAGACTTGAATTTGTTAAACAAATCACGCACATTAAAAATCGTTTAACTTAATGAGTGTTTATTATAAATGGGACCTGTTCACAAACTATCATATTACACAGCCTATGCCTATAACAGAACGCAGCGCACCAACGGTGCTTATAACAGTGACCAGAGTAAGCGAGGGAAATACTCAGTAGTAGTAAATCTGGTAAATGGATAAAGTTATCACGCATGGTTACGCGATGTGAGTTAAACTAGTTAAGTTTAAACCTATTTTTAGGCTCGATAGTGTCGGAAGTCAGAGGCTTAATGATTTTCGAGTCCTTTTCCTGGGTAGAACCAGTACTTGGTGTATTTCTTTGAGAAAGACCACTCAAACTCACGACCACCCGATCGCAAGGCGGACACCATATCCATTACACCACTGCGACCTTAGCACGAGTTAACAGTAGAAATAATTGTGCGCATTTCGTTGACATCAACACGTGTTTCTTATAAATAAAATTTGGAAAAAAAAACATAATCTGGGCTAGCTGGCTTGCGCTGGGCCCGTATTTATATTTAGCTTGTGAGTAAAATCCCCCCCCCCCCCACCCGTATCAATTCAGCATGTTTCATGTTTCGCGGTTTGGGTTATTAAATACATGTATGCAGTGGACTGTTCAAATATTAAATAAACTTGCGTGTTATCGATGACAACAATGTATACAAAAACGTGTAATATAACTAAAGAGTACGGCATCAGTGGAAATAAACGATTTTTATAATTTGTTTTTGTATTAACGATAATGGTTTTTGTTCTATATTTTTTGTATAACAAAAAATCAGGTCGGAGGATCCAAAAAACTAAAACTCAACCAAGTCTGACCTTAAAGTCGCTTCAACTACTGATAATAAACCACTGACCTAAATGACCGTAGCCGACTATTCCGATTCTTCTTCGACCCATTGTTGTGGATTTTATCTTAAATTAAGTACACAAATCTCCTTAACAAACTGGTATTTATCTTGTTCAATAATAGCGCATTATTTAAATCACAGTAGACTTGAAATAAATTAGGCCCTATAATTATTAGAATAGATCTACATATATCTAACATGTTTTAGAAATAACATTTATAAACATAGCGACTTGCAATATACTATTTAATTTTTATTCCATATGAACGTTTTTGACAATTTAATCTACAATTTTAATAATGTTTAAGTTTACCACAGGCATTACCGATTAAATACGTGTACCAAATAGGGGAGATCAAATCTACGTACTCACCGATTACTTCCCTTTGATGGCAAAATGTAAACACTGAAAAAGTGACAGTACTTAATTAACTTCTGAATGCTCAGCAAATTGTTGTTCGTATGAAATCCAATCGCGAGTGCTGAGATGTCTTATAATGTTAAATCTCCGGTGCAACTTTACAAGTTCTTGTTGAGGAACATTCAAAAACTTCCGAAGTCGGCTCAAGGTCACTATAAACACCATGTGAGACAGGTACGACGATTCGTTCCACCACAATTTCGTTCCTCGTGATTTGTTGTAAAATTTTAAGAAATATCTCAGAATTTATTTAGATTAATTTAGTTGCCTAGGAGTTTTCTTAAGATATGATTATTTATTGTAGCCGCATTTGTTTAATATGGATTTATGTATCAACTGTAAATAATTGACTTAAGGCCAAAAAGAAGTTCCGTTTCTGGTCTCCTGCCCAAAAGAATAAGGGTCGGTAGGTAGGGATTTTTTCGGCGTAGTGTCTAAGATCACTTTTGACCCAGATTTTCTTGCGATGATTATGTAGCGGGAAAATTGAATGCCAATAGAATTGGGCAAATTTTCTTATTCTAGGGAATGCAAACTTCAAACAATGGTTTAACGTATACCAATAACTGTTGCATACTTTTGGGGATTAAAAATTTACATAATTGTTTACATAAGCGGTTAAAATGAAGTTATAAAGATATCTTCAACATATACTCTAGAACTGAGGCTAATTATGAACGTGTTTTCTCATTGTATGCCATAAACAGAATGCTATATTCATTCACGTAACGAAATAACTATTTTGTTTAGCCTACATTTATATAAGCGGTACGATCTATAAATAGCAATTGTGCAATGTTCCCATTCATAAATCTCATTCACAGTGTTGCCGTTCCATGTAGCCCATTGATTCTAGCGAGTTCATCACATTCCAGAAACAGAAGTGTCATTCTAAAAATAGCGCGCGTAGCTAGTAACCGTTGTGTAGCTGTGTTAATATACTCGTACATGCATCAATAATAGCGTTCAGAGAATCAGAAACCTAAAAATTTCAATAAATGGGGAATTTATATTTATAAACTTACTGTTAATTTGAATTAAAATTGTGGTTACGATTTATTAACGATTATTTCCAATTGCATCTTTCTATCAACTTCTCCAGTAGATGTTATTTAATCTATAAAAAGATGCTACATTTTCTATAGATAAAATGTTATGAAGGAAGATTCGGAATACATCGAATTGTTATTCGCGTAGCATGAATACACAATTTGCAATACTAATTATGCACAGGAACCCCTGATATATCATTTCTACTGATATAATTTAAAATCGTCATAGTCTAAATAATTGTTATGGTTGCGTTATCAAAAATAAAGTCTTAACATTTCAAAAATCGCTGAATGTTCCTTGGCTATTGCTTTTTATTGGGAACCACAGTAAACATGCTTATTTGACTTCAAATCGTTTTTATATTAGATAACTAACATGAATGGTATATTACCGGTATTATAAATAACTATATAGACTCGTCTGATACATAATAATTTTAATTCATTCCCGAAATTATTTTCATACATTGTTAATTTGTTAAATTGGTTTGACAAATTCAGACAACAATTATGTTAACCTAAATTATTTTGGTTATTCATATATCACTGGTGGAAACATGGAGCTGTATGATTGATTTATTCACAGCATAGATATTAATTATAATTTTATTTAATTTTTAAAATAATAAATTTATCTCAAATTAACTTTTGGGTCCGAGAAGTTGTCTTATAGTGACCGAAAAATCTGGGGTCAAATAAGTCTAATATTGGTGGGGACCAACAAATCTGGGGTCTGAGAAGTCACGTAACCGATCATCTTGACCGTCTGTTTAGGTAATTTTTAAATGACATCTCAATATTAATTTCAACGCCGATTGTCTTTTTTAAAGACATTCTTGTTCATTTTATTATATTTTTTATGATGGAAGAATGGTTTGTGTTGTACACGGTAACAGTCTTTTTCAGTCTTTATTATTTTTGGACCAAAAATATGTAGGGTCGGCAGCAAAAGTAAACGGTCGGTCGGGAGACCAGAAACGGGACTATTGTTTGGGGGGCCTAACCCTACGTATCTGTAGTAGCATATAAAACTGGCATTCGTTCGACGGGCCGTGATGGTAGGCCCACAGTGCTGAGTCCAATATGATAGATTGACGTGCACATGTTTTTGCATAGGCAGTTTTATTATTTAAGGCGGATATGTTTAGTATTTGTGATTTAGTAATCGTTATAGGCCTACATCATTCTAATTTCGCCGTTATTTAACATTCAGCCCGACATCGATTAAGAAATAGATAAATGTTACTGAATAACATTATGGAGATATTTATATATGTGAAGATTTTCGTATATTATGACCAACATTCGTTTTTGAAATGCATGTGTTTGTAAATGTACTAAAACACAATCTTGTTTTTGATAATACTGTACATATGATGATATCCACGTATATTTTTTTTGCTAATTTTAGTGCCGTTTAAAGGCAGTGTCCCCTGACAAAACATCCTCAATTTCCCCAAAAAGTTGTCCATTTTCATCCCCCAAGTTATTTATAGTATTTTACAGGTTGATGCGTAAATAGAAAAACAATTATTGAATTTCTACAATTGTCACAAAAGAAGTTCAGTAGTTGAAAAAAGATGTATTAATCATTAAACAAGCAAAATAACCACACATTTCATGAACAATAAACTTCCCAAATTTTGAAATTTGTCGCGATAAAGTTCCCAATTTCATAGGCACAGACAGTTAGGACATTTTGAAAAAAATCACTGATATAAATAAAATTTAATCATACTATTCAATAGTTTACGAGCGTTTGTGCCATTCAAAGATAAGAATATAAATAATTTACTATTATTTAAAGCTAACTGTATAGTTTAAGTAAACAATTCTAACCCGTTATCACGCCAAGATGTTGAATGCTGCATAAATGAGATGATTCGTTTCGTTGTTGTTAACAGCAGTTTAAAAGCCACTCGGACGAGACCGGGGAAGAAAGGATCAGACAGATCATCGACCAATCCATCAAAGATTGTGAATGGCTCGTTAATAAGGTTATGTATGCATATTTTTAGTTACTTATGCACCTATTAATATTTTCCCCCAGAGGGAAGCGGCGGGCTGATCCATGGGAATTCGACTAATTTTTTTGGGGGGTCTAATTCCCCACCCTAGAGCCAAGCATCTCTTGTCTAAATCCCTACACTGGGAGATGCTATCAAATAACCCGGGGTCAATATTAGTGGAAAATAAATATCGACCAAAGTTTATTTCCCGGCACCCGAAATCAATCGGCGTGTCAAATTGCCGCCTGTCGGGAATCGTTTTCAGTCTAAAGTCCCGCCGCTCCCCCACCTGGGGGAAAATATTGCATTATTCGCGCATGATAACGGCGACTTTCTTCATTAACGACAGAACTGAAGAGTTAACAACAATAATAAGAACAGCAACAAGACCAACATCGCAACATCGACAATTACAATTCTCGGTAATAAATATTACTCATATGGTATTATCAGTGCTCGAGATAAGTTTTGTTGTGGAGGAAAGATGTACATTCAAACTAGAATTTTTGGGAGGTAAATGTTAACTCAGGCCACAAATTATGGTGGTAGATGTACTAAGTCTGAAAAAACTAATGTATTTTTTTTCTAGAACGTAATAACAAGTTTTAAATAAGGAATTTCTAACCATTCATGCTTTTTTTTCATTTCAATATGTACGCAGAAATTGAGATTCTGTGTGTGAATCTACACCTTGATTTAATTTTCTGTGCGCGTATCTTGTGATTTTTCGTACGTGAATCTTGGATGTACGTGCTTAAATGGTAGTCGGGATAACACATATTTCTTGTCTGATATGGCGCTAAACATTAAACGGAGTTAATACAGATTTTGTGAATAAAAAACCCCCCAACAACTATACATTTCAAACGTCGCGCTAATCTACAAAAAAAATAATATCAAAAGTTTGATGCAAAGTTTACCGTTTGCAAGTCTGTAAGTATGTTCATTTTAAGCATAGCATTTATAGCGTCCAAATATTATCAAAAACTAGCGATTCTACATTTTCGCAATCTGTAGTCATATACCGGTAAACTGGTGTTGGCACTTTAAAATGGACATACGTTTGGAATTGGTATCTTGCATGGAAAGTTTGAATTTTAAAACGTCCATGCAAGAGGCATCTCGAAGGTATTACGCAGAAATCCGGAAAGCTGTGAAGAAAAAGAGATACTTTCCAATATGTCTCAAATATGTGGTTAGAGTAGCGACAATGTATTTATGTAGGCATAACACAAAATTATTATACAAAGACAACAATTTGTGGAGATACACGGTTTTAGTAGAAGGTTTTAGTAGAAATCATACTCATGTCTACAATGTCACGCAGTGACGCTCTGTAGAATCATTCTTTTGACAAATCATATTTTTCACAAACCTGACGAAATAGGATCTCATTTGTCACATTCTTAAGTGCAATGAATTTAACTGGCTTAAAAACGGGGTATACGTGAGGATCACAGAATAATATGATTTCATTGCATACCAAAAACTGGATGCGATCACTAACTGCACAAAAAATGAGAACAATTTCTCTATGATGTGTGAGAAATAAGATCGTAATTTTCGCACCTGTGAAGAATGAGATTCTATTTTTCACAGATGTGCAAAATATGATTAGTGAAAACTATGGTCCTACAACGCTCTTCAATGAAAATATCAAATGTCAATGTCGTGAATGTCGACATTTAAAACACGAGCCCGAAGAAACACATGTTGCTTTATTTTTTATGTTCGCATATTAATTCGCGGTTCACAATTAATTACTAAATAGTAATTAACCTGCTCACCACTTAATATAAAACTAACGCTTGATGGGTATGTTCGTTCATCTGTTGAGGATCGCTGCGTGCGATGATACGTCACTATTCATAAATAGTAATTAACCTGCCCACCACTGGATATTAAACTAACGCTAGATGGGTATGTTCGTTGATCTGTTTCGGATCGCTGCTTGAAAAAATAAAATATATTAATAACTATAATAACGTCATTGAACTACATACAGTACGTGACCCTGCACACAGCGACGTTAAAATTGTTGGAATTTATGATGATGTTACGAAATGTCTGTAGATATATACGTGATGCTTATTTATTACAATGCAACAAACTGATTGTGGAGTTCTGATTTATCGATAATTGTGGTGATTATTAAAAACTTCTGCTTCTGATGATGCTAATAAGCACGACGGTGTTGGTGATAAGGGTGATGATGATGATGACGATAATAATGATGATGACAATGATGATGATGATGACGATGATGATGATGATGGTGGTGGTGGTGGTGGTGATAGTGGATATGATGATGGTGATGGTGGGGCTGGCGGCGGTGATGAATATGATGGCGATGATGGTGTTGCTGATTCCGCTGCTGCTGATTATTGTGATAATAGTGGTGGTGATGATCTTTACTGCGATGTGTTCGAGGTTGCATACTTAAATATCTCATTATGTATTTCAGTATACAAAGAAGCCTGGCTAGACACGTGCACTACAACTGTTTCGGTGAGGAGTCTTCACATTGCTCGTCTGGCTGACATTACATTAGCGCTTCCAACCAAAGATGACAGATAACTGCAGATAATACTTCTTTTCTTACCACTATGTATGTGTACATGTATTGTATTCCTTTCAGCGCAGTGACGCATGTTTAGTTTGTGCATCATTAATAGTTCCTGACATCTGTAGCACTAAGTAAGTGCATGTATGGCATAATGACTTGACTTTGGTTGGTAGCTTTTAAACGTTGGCCGTAAAAGATGTTTTTAAATGCGGGTTTAACGATCTTGCTTAAACGTTTTTTTTATATTCACGACATGACATCAATAAATGTCTTTGTAAGCATACGAAATACGAAATTAAAACTATCCCCGTGATGATGTCATCTTGGCCTCTTTTGTTTCAGAATCCAAAACCTGCGTATAAATTGGACATACATTGAACATTTAAATCAACTTGAGCTTTGAAATGGTAGAACGTATTAACTGACCAGTTGCGACTTGTCAATCAAAGACTGAGTTGACCAATTATGGGTTTATATTTCAGTGGTAAATAATAGCACATGGTTGCACAATCCAATCTTCAAATCCTTGGACAAACAACCTTTGACAAACAGAAAGGTGGAGCGATTTATTATTTTGCAACACGATCAGTGTTACGATATAGTGGTACGAGTTCTGTTTGACGCTGCAGTGGTCAGAGGTACAAAGCCCATGCTACACATTTGAAAGGAATTTCTTAAGATTATCGTTTTTTTGAAAAAAAACAAACAAACCTGTCATAATTGCACAAACTTAATCATTTGGACTATAACACCCAACTATATCAGGAAAGACATAAAATGAGATAAGATGATGTGCCTCCTATGGGACTCGAACCTACGACCCCCGTACCAAACGTGTGTAACTATAACCACTTACCTAGACTGTCTAGTATGCATTGAGCGTGTACATGGTTAAAACATATCAGCGAAAGTAACATCAATATTCCTCTTATTCTGTTGTTTCGCGTTGCAAACATTTATAATTGTTATTAATTTCAACTGATGAATTTATATGAAATTATTTTCTATCTATCGTTATTAATCGGCAAATAAACAACGATTTGTCGTTCTGATGCGTATGAATTGAACCACGAGGGCGTTAGCCCCAGGGGTTTAATATCCAAGCATCAGAACGACAAAGAGTTGTTAATTGGCCGATAAACAACAATAATGCGAAAATTATTTCATTTCTAACATGATTTGACAAATATTTTTGCAATTGTTATGAGAACTACATTTTACTATGCTTCGCTCAAATTCAGGACTACTTTTTGCGTTGTTTATTGGGTAGTTTAACAATGATAATTGTGTTCTTTGTCTGAGGAAAAATTAGCCAGTATCATGTTAGAATACTCAAGAACGCCACGCAATTGTCTAAATGTTTCTGTATAAGGAGAGATAACTCACATCTCTATATAAAAGCTCAATTATTTTAAATTTGTGAAAAAAATAATAATTGCAAATTGTCAAATTGCAAATTTTTGAATAGGTCCCTTTGTCCGTTTTGACGTGTCGTCGCACAACAGTGCACTAGTAAATTATGTGTGGCACATATCGTGGGAGGATGTGTGAGAACCTCTTTAGTATATTGCTGATTGTTATACCCCCGTGAACTGATCTGAAAGTCTACTTAGAAATATGTTAGACAAGCCCAAATGCACTTGATAAAATAATATTCTCTATATCACACTCTGTTGTTGTTTTTTTACGCCTTGTCACCGTGTGCAAATCCTAGAACCAAACCCATGGTGATTAGAAATGCAAAGACAAAAAAACACGATATTAAATGTTGTTATTTATCTTCGCATGAAATACACCTAAAGCTTGTATTTGAAGTTTGAACGTCGTATATAGATTATTATAGAATACAACATTCGAGAAACAGTCTTACATAAAAATGAAAATGAAAAGCTTATTATATTTCGCAGTTACTGCAAGTGTCTTGATATGAAGCGAGTCGTGGGAAAACCGCGCTTAATGCATGTGCGTAAAGTGTCGTCCCGGATTAGCCCGCACCCGGGTTATTTAGGAGCAATCCAGAAATATGTTAATAAAAATACAACTTTGCAGAAAGTGTTTCTAATGGGCATGTTACCGAACAAAATACAAAAACTACGCATTGAAATCTGTGAATTATTAACATTTTGGTAACTTGCTATGGTCTATTTTCTGTGTGCGATAACTGGTGATGACTCTGGAGTAACCAAGCATGTACATTATAGTATATTCCGTTCATACCAAGTGTTTTTGAACTTTGCCTTTCGTAAATAAGAAACGGATTTTGGACGAATAAACACCACAAACGTTCAATCCGCATTTTAACATAGCTAAAGAAGAGTAACCCGGTGGAGAGTTCGGTATTTCCCGTAAATTTCTTCATATCTGATTTACTTATATAAATTGGATATACACAAATTGTGAAATACTGTGTAAATTTTGCAAAAAATGTCATATTCGATTGGAAACCTTCATAAATATCGTCTATTTGTTTATTTAAACATGTGTTTCGTAGATGCTTTAGCTTATTTAATAGCATTCCATATTTTTAAAGAAAATCTGTGTCAATATAAGTCCTATGCAAACAAACGAAAATGCCAGTTGCATTGAGAAGTGTTGATTTTCCTTTCCAAAAAATATTGGTGATTTATTGCAAAAATAATTCCTTTTTTTGACAGTTATAAAAATATGAATTACGAAAAGGTAAATTCTATAAATAGAAGTACTTTAATGATGATGGTATATCAATTTGAAGGCACTTATGTTAATTATGAACTTTCAAATTGATTGTCATTTTACGTCAGCTTGCATAAATGACCGTTTGTGATTTAGAATTTTATAAAAAGGGATGCTTATGTTGTTATTAAAACTTAAACAACGGGGTAACAGTAAAAAAGGACCTGAGGTTTAGAAAATGTCTACTCTTCAGTTACAAAACTGGTCTGTCAGGAGCAGAAGAATGAAAACACATTTTCTATTTTCTGTATTTGTAATGATTATTTTTCTTTGAAATTTGGCACACAAGTAAATTAACAGATTAGCTTTTGGCATATTAAAAATGAATGCTGTAAAACACCATTTACCCTTGTTTTCAAAGTAAAATATGTTTATTTTAAACATATGTAAAATATATGTTTAACATAAACATATACAACAAAGCTATGTAATCAGTCTTTTTACACCCAACATTACGGCTTCTTCCTGAAATTGCATGACGATGAACTGAAAATTGAACTACAGATGCTTTGTCTTTAAAGCTTTTTATAAAAAGACGAGATGTAGTTGATACTTGCTTTTTGTTTCATTCCATCGTGCCTCAGAAAATTGCAATTCTGCTACTCTGGTAAGCATCTAGCCATTAAGTAATTAGATGGTAATAAAATTGAATAGTATTCTCTTTTATTGCTGTTTAATTTGAAATGCTATGAGGTTAATTTTTATTTACACTTGCATGTTTTGTGAATAATTCTGGGCCAAGTGTGAGGTTCGTACGCACGTAAACCGGTTGTTTTGCACTGACCGTTCCAAGGCGGTGACCCCAGTTTTATTCATGTGTGTTTTGTGTTTGTTATGTGTTTTTGTGATGTGCTGTGTAGTGAATTGGCAATTGGTCACTTGCCATAAATAAAGGACGTCGGGCTGCTAATAGAGTTCTCCCTTGCTGTCGCAACTGGAGTTTCGCTTTGTTTATATTCAAATAAAACATTTTGTTGCCTGCTAGAAAATTCAAATTTCCCTGAAAAAGATAATCCCACCAACAAAACGGTCATGAACTTTCTACAGCCAGTTGAAAGCTGCTGACTCTGTCCAGTGTTTACATCCTGGGTCTCATCTGATAGATGGCAGGAGAAGAAAGTTGCAAAGTAGTCACTGATCTCTTGTTCAAACACGTGTCTTTGTTTACAAACTGACTGCTCTTATCACCAATCACTGTCTGATAAGCTCAGCCCACTCTCCGAAAGGTTAATTGCTTTACCACCGCAAAATCAGAGAAGTGGACCCCGGGATTTAAAATTATCTGTAATTTTTAAATAAGCCATTACATAGTGCCAATAGACAAGAGGAGACAACAAAATACTTGAATAGAAAAAAAATGCGCCCTCTCTCCTGATTTTTTGCAAAAAGTGCCTGAGAAACAACTAATTACATTTTTTTAGCCTTAATTTATGTATTCACAATTTAATTGTCCAGCAAGCAAAATGGAACACAATAATTGTAGTGAACGTATGTAAGTTCTTGCAAAATCTGTCGGAATTAAACGATGTATCATCATCAGAATTAACAGTAGAGTATTAATAATAGGTATTAAAAAAAAGTTATAATTTGGTATTAAACACTCTGATGCGTTGTTATTTATTAATCCTTAAACATAAAAATAACCAAACGAACAATATTATCTGAATCTGATTACACCTAAAGTATCATTCCTGGAATGAGTAATAGGATCATTGAACGAAGCATCCTGTTTTCATTCAATATAATAATCTTCATCAAATTATTCTACAGTCTACACACACATTATTTGTGTAATTTATTAAGAGGGTTTAGGCCCGATGACGTTAATGAAAATCAGCTCATAAGTTTAAAGCAGCAGTCCAGAACATTGTAAAAAAATTAAACTTTGTAGAAATCGTTTCTAATGGACATCTTACCGATCAAAATACAAAAAAAACGCATAGAAATTGGTAAAATAATAACGTTTTGGTAACTGTTTTATCGCATTGTTTCTGTATGCGATAGCTTGTGATGCCTCTGTAGTCAATCAGCATGTACATATACATTATTAAATGCTTATCGTAAATAAGAAACAGTTTTCAGTCGAATAAACGTCATTTACGTTCATTAGAACTAATGCCGATTTAAGATAAATTGAACTATATTCCATGGGCTGCGGCTTTAACGCCTGCTAAATAATATTTAACAGAGTTTAAAGGGGCTTTTCGTATTAAAAATGTAATCAAAATACCATAACTGCAAAAACTAAAATTCTGGACTAATCAATCCAAATATTCTACCAAGAAAAAAGTTCTTCCTCCGGTGCACGAACCTACGAGCTCTGATTTAAACGTCTGTCACACTAACCGCTAAGCCAGCCTGTGTTATATAAATTGACACGTACTTTTAACACTTTATATATAACTGTCAAACACAAACGCGTTACAAAAGCTTTATAATTTTATCTTTTTAGTTTATGTTTATTCACGTACGACAGCTATTTTCATGTGCATTACTGTATCAAGAGTATTATTTCGCCACTTTATATAGATTGTACTCTTTCTATTTAGAATCTGTGACCTAAAGCTTGGACGTTGTCACTTTGCCGGTCTGTGAACAGGTCCATGTTGACAAACATAATTATATGCATCAGATTTCCATATGTCTAAAACCTTGTATTTGGAGAATGCGGGTAAGGCCTGCCCAAGTTGTTGATAGCTATAACATCATGCATGTGGAACCTTTACTCGCGAATAAGAAGTTCGCAGAGTCGGTAACAAATCGGAGCATAGTTCAGTGCATTAAATCATATCCACAGTCGTGCGTACATGTACCAAGCAAAACATTATATAAAAATTTTACCTGACCTAATATAATGTAATTTATAGTTTATATTGCCCTATGCGTATATGTATTCATCGCCACTATTTATATTTATTTTTATTCATATTTATAAAAAATGATTTGAAAAAGTCTGACAAAATTATAAAATAAATTTAAAGTGTTCATAAACTGCAGGAAAGTCATTACATGTGTCGCTTTACACTTTTAACATTCTTGTATTTTTTATGAAATATATTTCTGGTGTATGTTTAAGTAAATGCATATATTATCAGTTCTTGTATTGAAATTGAAAACAAAAATAGAATATATCAAGCTACAGAATGCCAGTCTGTTATGATACATATTTTATTGTCTGCATTATTCATTGTTGAATACTGCGTATGTTATTTACGCCAATTTCAACTTTCGTCGGTTATTATGGATACAGAATTATGGTACGTTTTAACGCTATAGCAGGTGGTCAACAAGTTGTGCTGTCATATATTATTAACACTGTGCTGGTATTGCAGAAGTGAACATTGTATACAATAATAATTCAAGTCATAATTACATTTTGTATCTTTTTAATGTAACACTATACTCGTAATCGCATGTGTTTTTGATACAATTGAAAAAAAAAAATAAATGTAGGAAAAGGGTAACCACAAGTACTATTGTGTTATCTGTTTGGTTTAATGCATGCTTTTCTAAAGGACTAGCGAAACTTTTTATAGAAAAAATACAATCTCGTGACAACGAATATTATACAAATATGGCCTTTTTAGCTGTGCAATATCATGTGATAGTGCACAGCAGAATAAATATTGAACGAGGCGAACAGCTAAAAGTCCATAGATCTTCTTGTTTTATTATATGACATAAAATAAACGACAGCTGATGCAATATTGACGAACAAAACCGCACACATTTTTTTGGTTTCAATCATAACATCAAAACAAAAACAGTTTAACATATTCAAATTACATTTTAAATAGCGAAATTCATTATCACTAGATCTAGTCTAGTATTTATTATTCAACTTCACTCTCGTTAAACAAAATGCAAATGAAAGTAAAAGACAGCGATGGCGATTTATTGTGCATTTTAAATCCCATGCAAATAAAAATGACACAATTATAGATTTGTCCACTGAAAATAACATCACAAATCCATTCGGAACTAATTTTTTGACTTGGTCGTAAATGACGTCATAATATTTAAACACGTTACAGTAGAGATTAAAATAAACTATATGTAATGTATTTTGATCAGTTTTAATAATCGGTTGTAACATATTTAAATAAAGAATTGAATTGAAACACATAGCGCATTGAATTTGAAGTATTTCCATAAATGGATTTGCCCAAGCATTAAATGCATGTTTGGTTAGGATGAAGTTACAACTAACAGTAAAAGGATTTAATATTATACAAATATGGACTTTTCAGCTGTGCAATATTATGTGATGGTGCAAAGCGAAACCATATTGAACAAGGCGGCAGCCGAATTCAATATGGATTTTGCTGTGCATTATCATATGATATTGCAAAGCTTAAACGTCCATACTTGTTTTATTAGATAATTGGAACACCTTTACTTTAGCGGTCTCCGGAAATACTATATATATTCTACGTAACTAAGGACTAGGTGCGCGTAAATAAAGTGAGCCGCGCGCATGCGTGGCGATTTTTAAAAATCGGCTGTAAAACGGAAAAATAACCCCAAAATCGTGAATTTTTGGCAAAGTTTTATTAATATTTTGTGAAATATTTCACAAATTATGAATTCAAAATCGCATATCTTTGCGATTAACCCGCCTTCTACAAAAAGGTCGGCCATTTTGAAAATTGTTATCGTCACAGTCACGCGTAACGATTTAACTCGTGAAGCGCAATTTGCAAATGAAATAAAGCGAGAACATGATAGCAATATAAAGAAATGTTAAATACGGCCTTCTGTACTCAAACTGTCTTAACTGAAAGCAGTAGTCTTGTAGCAGTAAACCACGAAGAAATTTGAACTGTTAATTGGCGGGGTTGCTGATTTTGGGGGCTGCCGCCTCCACATCCCCGCTTTTTAACACTCAAACGCCAAGTGGCTCATATTTTCATTCTGTTTTTATTCAAAACAATGACATTTTTCCAAGAAAAACATTACGAATGGAGAAAAAAAGGCGGACGACTGGAACAAGACAAGTCATGCATAGCAACGTCAACGCATGCGCAAAACGTTGTTTACATTTAGAATTTCCGGGGACCGCTAAAGTACAAACTACCCAGATAATCTATATGACTTATAAAATAAACGACACCTAATGAAATATTAACAGAAAACACAATAAATCAACAACACACATTTCATCATAATATAAAATCAAGAGGGCCACTATGGCCCTAGGTCGCTTACCTGATATCTATGTATGAAGTTTCATTAAAATATCTCGGTTTTCAAGTTATTGAGCGAAAACTGTTTTTCTATTTTTAGTAACAAATACCTTGACCTTGACCCCACCCACCATATACGTTAAGCAAGGTCTCGATATAAGGTATCTGCGTATGAAGTTTCATTAAAATATCACAATGCGTTCTTAAGTTATTAAGCTTAAACCGTTTTTCTACTTTTAACCTTGACCCCACCCACCCCATAAGAAAACTCAAGTGAGGTCTCGATATAGGATGTGTGTAATACATTTCATTAAAATATCGCAATGCTTTCCTTATCAAATTATTAAGCGGACAATGTTTTTCTATTTTCAGTAAAGTGACCTTGACCCAACCCACCCCATATGCAATCAAATCCCAAGCAATGTGTTGATATAAGGTGCTTATGTATTAAATTTCATTAAACTAGCTCAATGCGTTCTCAAAATATTTAGCGGAAACCATTTTTCTATATTTAATAACGGTGACCTTGACCTTGATCCCACCCACCCCATATGCAATCCCAATCGAGGTCTCAAAATAATATATTTAGTATTAAGTTGCATTAAAATACCTCAATATATTGAGTGGAAACCGCTTTTTTCTTTTTTTATGTAACAGTGACCTTGACCTTGACCCCTCTGACCCATATGCAATCCCATGCGAGGTGTCAATATAAGGTATCTATGTATTAAGTTTTATTAAAATATCTCAATGCGTTCTAAAGTTATTGAGCGGAAACCGTTTTTCTATTTTTAGTAACAGTTACCTTGACCTTGACCCCACCCACCCATATGCAATCCCAATCGAGGTCTCGATATGTTATAACCAAATATGAAACATCTGGGTCTTGTGGTTTCAGAGAACAATTTTTTAATCATTTTGCCATTTACGTCTATATAAACCATTTGAGCCCCGGTGTGTGCCCAGCTTTGACCCCAGGGGCATCATTTGAACATTCTTTATAGACGACCACTACACAATGTTACATACCAAATATAAAACCTCTAGGCCTTGAAATTTCAGAGGAGAATTTTTTAAAAGTCATTTTGCTATTTAAGTCTATATAAACCATGTGACCCCCGGGGTGTGGCCAGTTTTGACCCCAGGGGCATCATTTGAACAATCCTGTAGAGGACCACTATACAATGTCACATACCAAATATGAAACCTCTGGGCCTTGCGGTTTCAGAGAAGATTTTAAAAGTCATTTTGCTGTTCAAGTCTATAACAACCATGTGACCCCCGGAATGTGGCCAGTTTTTACCACAGGGGCATCATTTGAACAATCTTTGTAGAGGACCACTATACAATGTTACATACCAAATATGAAACCTCTAGGTCTCGCAATTTCAGAGAAGAACATTTTTTAAGTCATTTTGCTATTAAAGTCTATATAAACCATGTGAGCCACGGGGTGTGGCCAGTTTTAACCTCAGGGGCATCATTTGAAAATTCTTTGTAGAGCACCACTATACAATGTCACATACCAAATATGAAACCTCTGGGCCTTGCGGTTTCAGAGGAGATTTTTAAAGTCATTTTGCTATTTAAGTCTATATAAACCATGTGTGCCCCTGGATATGGCCAGTTTTGACCCCAGGGGCATAATTTGAACAATCTTTGTAGATGACCACTATACAATGTTACATACCAAATATGAAACCTCTGGGCCTTGCGGTTTCAGAGAAGAAGATTTTTAATGTCATTGTGCTATACAAGTCTATATAAACCATGTGACCCCCGGGGCGTGGCCAGTTTTGACCCCAGAGGCATAATTTGAACAATCTATAAGACCACTAGAGGATATCAGATGTCAAATATGACAGCTCCAAGCCTTGTGGTTTCAGAGAAGAAGATTTTTAAAAAATTCAGTTTTTAAATATATTTTTAGCTCTGGTGACCTACATATGCAGCGGACCGAAACGATTTGAACAACTTTGAAAGAGGGTCACCCAAGGATCATTCCTGTGAAGTTTCGTGAAAATCTGCCAAGCGGTTTAGGAGGAGATGTCGATTATATAAAATGTTGACACACGACGCACGACGGACGACGGACAAAAGGCGATCGCATAACCTCACCATGAGCACGTTGTGCTCAGGTGAGCTCAAAAACGTTCAAGAACATATTCAAATAACATTTTAACGAAAATCGTCGCGGTAAAGCACAGGGCGAAATTTAACAGGCGAAAAAAGTATTTTGTAAGTTGTGGATATACTTTTTATAAAATAAATAAAATATAAATGCAATTATTTTTTATCTTAACTCCTGTAAACGCACAACATTTCTTCAGCAACGTTCAAAATATCCAGAAACAAACCAGACAAGTTTACCATTGTTACATCACAATCAACTGTTATTCAAATTCACCCTTGTTAAACAAAAGGCAAATGAGACAGCGACGGCGATTTATTGTGTCTTTAATCCAACACAAATTAAAATGACGCAATATGTAATATCCACTGAACATAGCATCACACATCCATTCGGAGCTAGATCTAATGTTTTTACAGTGGTAAATTACGTCATCTTATGACGTCATCGTTGTACAAAACAACATCACTGTGCAATATCATCGGATATTTGCACGGTTGAGGTAAAAATTGTGCATCGTCATCTATGATTTTCTTTCGAGGGTGTGTCGCTGAGCTAATCAAATAACGTTGATTGATAAGTCATATTGTAAGATGTGATATATATATATATATAACATATTCATGTATTATATATAACATATTCATGTATTATATATAACATATTCATGTATTATATATAACATATTCATGTATTATATATAACATATTCATGTATTACTTAACTATTTCCTTAAAAGTAGTGGAAAGAATGCTTCAATAGAATGGAATAGGTTAACAAATCGTATTTTCTTTATTTATAAGAATTTCATCTGCGCAATGGTTAATAAACTTCTTTCGTATTTTCCCTCAATATTTTTGTATCATGTATAGCTCAAATAATCATAGCTGTCATTTCACGCTGAAATTCTTTTAAATAAAGAAAATATTACACCTTCCATTTATTTTCATTTGGTGCGTTATAAGTTTTGTTGAGTGTAAATGCTGATATCATGTCAGTGTAGATAGAACGTTTATATATATATATATTAACCAAAAGCAAGCAAATTGTTTAGAAAATTGATTGTGTATGCATACACTTTATGTAGTGCACATGTATGTTGTAGTTGAACTGATATTCAGGTGTTAGTTCTCGATATTTCGAGGAATCAACAATGTTACCTCGTCCAGCACCTAACGACATACTTTATGCATTAATATTTGTTCAATAATACTTCTCTTATACATAACGAGAAGGCGGTGATAGTCTGCAAGTCAAGCATGTTAATGTTTATTTTAATAAATACTAATGATTTTTAACACCCTTTTTATTACTAAGAAATGTGAAAATCATTTTTGACACTAACTGCCTGTATTATTACGACCGGTGAAATGGCAGTAAACGGGTTTCGACAATTAGATTCCGTTAGTATTAATTCCAGTTAATCACGGAGCATACATTTATACAACAATAAATGAAACAGACGTTTAATCAATGTGTTAAATAAAAAACCTTTCTGTCATTTTAAATGATTTGTTTCGTCACAATCGCCAAGTATTAAAGAAGTTCTACTTTAAGAGGACATTGGAAAGAAGTCTCCATCTTAAGAAAGGTGTTTAGACAAAGGTAAATAGTATATTGTTAGGAAAGAAAATTAACACGAGGGTAAAGGGTTCCAGTCTATAGTATTGAGTACCAGTGTCATCTTTCCTAGTGTTAGCTGTGGCTCAAATAGTTAAAGGGGCTATGTCAACCAAAAGGACAGCAAGGGGGTAATGTCTTTAAAATTTCTCAAATTAAGATTTTAATAATGGCAGATAATAACAGTTTAAATACGGTGTATACAATAGGAAAATAGTTCTGAGATAAAAATCTATTTATAATATTGGTCGTGTTTGTTTTGACGTCAGAATTGTGAGTATTTTGTATAACCATAGTTTACACATGTTTCTTTACAAAGCAGAATAGCGCAGTTGGTCAAAGCACTGTTTGCTGTCATTTTTTAGCATGGCTCCTAAGTCGTGGGTTCGATACCTGCTTGGGGTTTTAGTTTTTCAAACACGTTTACTGATTTGATTTTATCTTATATCTCACTATGTATTATATTATTTATTCTTTATTTACATTTCTTAGTATAGCGCATTCATATAATATGATATCATTTATAGTGCAATAGAAAACACACAATTACCCATGATTGTTTGTCAAAGGTCAAAGTCTCAATTCAATGGCAAAAGTTCAATATTTGTATTTCGTTTCCGCGATATAGCTTCCAGGTGCCTGGAGGGATTTTACTATATTGTTAGATTAATATCCCCCAATATGATGTGTTGCGTACATGACCCATGTTTGTCTGTCAAAGGTCAAGGTCAAAATACCTGGAAGGTTTTTAATGCAACTTCAGATTCTTATTCCCCAAGACCAGATGGTGTGTCACGCTTATCTGTCAAAGGTCAAATATTTGACTAATATTATACTTTTTGGCATGAGGGATTTTCAAACAACTTGGCAGAAATTATGACCATATTGAAATTATGTGTCGCGCGCAATAACCAGACCCTAAGATTAATGGTCGTGGTCACCTAGAGGTCAAAGGTAAGAAATAATATTTGTGTTCGGGCCATGTATTGTACCTAAAATGGGATTATGCAATAACTGGGAAAAAAGGGCTCATCATCATGAGAGGATGTTTCATAGGCAAAGAAAAAGTTCAGTGGGTCCGAAGGGCACACTTAAAGGTCAAATATAGGAATGAACATATTTTTAGAAATCATAGTTTTGTTCAATAAAAAATTATTTTAAAATAACTTGTTTGGAGTGATGATCATTATGAAACTCATGTAAGAACCAGTTCTGTAGCTGAAAGTTCAAGGTCACTCGTCAAGGTAAATGTTCAAAATATTGTCCAGGGCATATATTTTACTATTTGTTTTGCATTTTCAAGCCCATTTCTCCTATTATGCAGGTAAATTTGTCAGTCAAAGCATTGTTTTAAAGCACCACAACTGCAAACCCCTTTATCTGTGTCCAAGAAGTGTGTGGGGGTATAAAATGATAGCTTTATTTAAAAACAACTGTTGTTCTGTTTATTTGTTGTTGCTATTTTGTTTCTATATATTTGATGTTAAGTGCAAGATGTGTTGCTGAAACTATGTACTCCGTGGGCTGTAGTATTTTATTTTTCTAAACCGTGAATAATAGTCTTTGACTGATGCCATTATCAAGGCATTAGCGTACAATTATGGCGGCGTAGTGTGCATGACACATAAGAAAGAACAAATACTTGTTCATATGAATGTATTAGGCAGTAAAGAACGCGCTAAACATCAATAACCTGCTGAATCGCATTTGAAGATTTTAAGACGAACACACAACAAAAGTACTTTCGAGTAGAGAAAGCACACTGAATCATATCTGAATATATTATGGACAAGTACGGACCCACATAATTACTGCCTGGCACATGATTGCTGGATCCGAATACACTGTTTTCTGATATGCCAAATGAATACAATATTAGTACTGGTACTATCGTGCCAGAGCAATCCTTTGGATCGGCACATGCTGCAAGAGGCTCTATGTTCAAGGGTAAGGTACGGGGAATGGGCGGAGAAATGAACTGTGTATGGTTCAGGATATTATTAGTTGTATATTTATAGTTGTGTTGCATCTATTAATTAATATAATGACCCTTTTGTTTAATGAAGACAGGAAGCTTAAGAAAACTATTGTTTATGCGTCGTTATTACCTGTGTTTGGGCATATGCATTTATACCACGAAGATCGATTTAAACCTTGCAGCCGGCAAATGCACGAACCTAGTGTTTTACATGTAGTAAATTATTAAAAGTTGATATGTTATATAATCTCAAATTGTATATATTTTACTGCATATTTTACTGCTTAACATATTCCAGCTTAAATAAATGCATTGTCATATATATATATGCTTTCTAAATTGTATCACATTTCATCTTCATTTATGTAAAGTTAAATGAGTTACTAGTAATTAAAGATAAAGTTTAATCATTATAATAATTCATGCTAGGAATTGTATTTTCTAATAAGTATTACCTTTGAGATATTTAACTGTTTCAAACAATATTAAACAGAATACGTACCAGCCAGTATACAATGCAATGCATTATATGGGAGGTTAACCAAGAAAAACGTTCAGTACAACAACGCATCTGAAGCAGATAAATTATCATGAAGACTTTAATTTGCAAGGTAATTGGTAGTCTAAATGATGGTTTTGTATAAACGTTTCAATTATCCAGTGAACTAATTCCGTAAATAACTATTCAATCAGAAAAAAACATTATGGAAGACAGTTTTCAAAAATGTAAGGAACGGGCAATTATTAAACTAATAAGGTAATAATTAATATAAATGATTATGGCAGGTATTTAATGTATATACTTGAATGTTGTAAATCACATTCAAAGAAAAGCAACCTAATTAAGTTTTAAGATTCATCAATCCAACTTTCTTTTGTAGCAACATGGATACATTATTATAAAAGACAGTGGGAAAGCAAAGTCAGGACATAACAGCACAATCAGTAATTCACATTACACAAGCAACGAAATCAATTACACCAACAACGCAACTAATAACACAATTTATTCCAACTAACAATCAAACATCTACATCAAAAACACCATCAACAAC
Organism: Congeria kusceri; assembly: GCA_027627225.1. Lineage (NCBI taxonomy): Eukaryota > Metazoa > Mollusca > Bivalvia > Myida > Dreissenidae > Congeria > Congeria kusceri. The sequence goes on from CM051027.1 coordinate 67,719,050, forward strand.
AGCAACAGCAAAACCTTCGTTTCAGCATTATGAGTAACAGAATACCACCAACATAACCACATGTGAAAACACAAGCACCAACGACGCATTAAACAACACCACCAAAAACACCATACAAAGTATAAATAGTTTGCGCACATTTAAACCAGTTTTATGAACACTTACCATGCTTTGTATTTCAAATAAATAGCCTTAATATTGCTGTATATTTAGATAATTGGTTCGGATCAGATATGACCACCTATTTCCCATAAATGTAAAATGAATAACCTTAATATTGCTGTATATTTAGATAATTGGTACTGATCGGATATGACCCCCTATTTCAAATAAGTGTTAATCCATGTCAATAAGTTGCATGAACATGTGTGTTCCCGAACCTCAACCAGGAAGTAAATTTAAGAATTTCATCGAATCCTGCGATATGGGTATTTCAATTAGCAGCATAAAGCCTATTGTAATTGCGATCTGTTATCACATAAGGTCACACATCAATTAAAGTCGTTTCCAGAGATTAAAATGACGGTCATGGAAGTCAATGCAAGAGTCTCTAACTGACACTGATTTTTAATATAACATCTTAATGTCTGCTACATTCAATAACTTTCTGAATGCAGTTGATTGATCACAATGACTTGCCGATTACACTGCGAGGTACGGTGTATGCTAGTTTACTCATTTATAGCTCCAACGTGTGATCCAAGATTGCAAAGTACGTCAGATCTGGTATAACAAAATGTTACTGATGAAAACTAATATTTAGAAGGCTTGTATTCTGTATAAAATACTTGTTACAGATGCGCATTCACTACCAAGCACTGTCTTTGATATTAAGACATTCTTTTACATTAAACTGTCGTAGATATGGCCATGCGTTGCATTTCGACTGCCTCTTTTTTGTATATAACGTATGGAATTCTGACAACTGTTATTCCAGATATTTGCTGGACGAATGCTGGAAACCTTCCAAATGTATTTCTTCGTGTACTGGTCTACACGACTGCCATACTAATACTACAACACTTTTAAATATATATTATGTATTTAATATTTATTAAATATATTAAATAAAATGTCATGCTTTTGATTATTTTGTGCGTGTAGTGATAAATAGAGAATAACAGATTACTGTCTTGTATTGTGTAATATATCAGGTAAGGCTTTGAAATGGACATTATCAAGATCGTGTCAATATTGACTATAGTGTGTTCAATTTTTGGTAAAAATGTTAGAGGTTCCACATAAACTGATCCTTTGTAGTGACCTCTAGTGCATACATTTGAAATGTATTGAAATAATTGTGTATGGATGATTTATTTTTCCATTGATGACGTCAAACCACTTTCAAAGTGCGGGTTCATGTGAATACTTAAAAAACAAAGTGTTCGTGATATATGACGATTAAAGATAATAAACTATATACGCTCTTGGTATCAAATTGTTTGTTTGGTTGAATATGATTCGTGTTTACTGAAAATGTTGACTTTATAGTTGATTCCGAGTAATATGACGTACCTCCAAACATTGACTGATATAAACGACCTGATATATAGAGAATTCTATGTGAGTGTTGGATAAAGATAAAGTTTATCATGCGAGGCTGAGAAACATGATATTGTATGTATTCTATTTTTCTGTCTTTTTTTAAAGATTAAGGGCAAAATTCTGCAAATACATGGATTTTTGATATGTTCATCATGTTGGCCTTCTATTGTTGACATCGTTGCTATCATTACTTGGAAAATCCCGAATGTATCATTTCGCGTGCACTCCGACGAGAAGAAAATAGTCCATGTATGTAATCGAGTATAAGTTGATCAAACAGCCATTTTATTAATTGTTTCATTTCTTTTATAGTTTATAACAATGCAACAATCATTAATCTCAATTTAATTGTTGAAAATAACAAATTTTGTGTCTCTTGAGTACTATAACTCATGATCATCTTCCAATCTTTAAATAGCAATCGGATAAGCAAGATCTATAAATATCGACAGTATATAGCCCAATTTTATACGATGGGTTGTTATTCTTTCGATTTACTTTTAGTTATTGGATAAAACGATGTCTGGGATGATTCACTGTAATAATTTCTTTTGCTATGCATTGATCGTCTTCCTGAACACTTCAGATCTATTTTGCAGACATTACCATCGTCTTTAAATTTGAATTCGATAACTTATACAGCTAGCGATATTCAAAGACTAGAGAACTATTTTAAATATCAAACCATAGAGGCATAACATTCATCCAGTTCAGCATTTAAAATGTTATTCCCACGATAGTCCGAACAAGAGCTGTCAAGCATTTAATTTAATGCGCGTCACTGTTTTAATTGTACTCTTGACCCACCGTGACAGAAATTCTTGATACAATTTATAATAATACTTTATTATAATTATAATTATAATTATAATAATAATAATTATTATTATTAATATTATTATTATCTGCATACAATTTCATTGTTTTAAACATTTACTTCATGGAGTTTTCAAAATATCTGGTATTAGCAACTGATTAAATCCGAAAAAACGTTCTATCCGATTTTGTTTTGATGTCCCAATAAATCTCCTGCAATATTCTTTATTATGTTAACCTATATAAGAATAATGAAACTCCGGAGGGAAAAATCCTTATATTAGTATGCCAAATGAATAATGCAATAAGGCACCAATGAATTTGTAAAGTAAAACTGCATTACATTTCTTTAGAAATTCGATGTTCACAGCAAATACGGCAATGACATGCGAGTAGAAATAATGAACAAGATGCCTAAAACAAGGTTGGATGATAATAATCTGTCCTGGCCAAGAGAGAAATTGTTTAATCGAATTTTAATCGACATTAGTTACAGTTCATACAAAACTAATGTTTTCACTGTCATGATGCGGATAGTTGTGGATATTGTAAACATCTGTTTGATGTTGTGTTTTTTTGTTAAGGTTTCATATTTATACGTACAGTTTATTTCGAACCGAAAAGTAACAATACTAATAGTAGTTGTGCTAATGCCAGTATTATTATTATTATTATTATTATTAGTAGTAGTAGTAGTAGTAGTAGTAGTGGTGGTGGTGGTGGTGGTGGTGGTAGTGGTGGTGGTGGTGGAAGTAGTAGTAGTAGTAGTAGTTGTAGTGATACTAGTAGAAGTTACGGTGCCCCAACATTGTTTCTGCTATATTCTACATTGCAAAAAGTAAGTTTGAAACATGTGGCTGCAATAACATCCTCAACAGTTAATTTTACAAGGTGTTTGTTAATAATACTTGTTGGCAAAGCTCAAATGACATGTTTAACAACAATTTTTATAATTAGACCTATAACATTCATGGTTTTGCTTATATTTGTCACAATGTACTTTTATAATACGAAACATTACATTTTACAAGTATTTTATTTGCAAATCATTTCTTCTCAATCATGTCTTTTCACCTTATTACTGCGACTTCGCTAATAAAATGGAATGTGATGTACAAATAATTTTAGTTGTCTATTAATGAAGTCGCAATTTACCTGTTCTCGTTTGATCACGCATAGGTTTTGGCAATTAAACCATCAGATGATATAAGGAAAGCACCGCGCGTTTACATAATTACTGTCATTGACTGTTTGGTTTCATAGTAATTTTAGGCGTATCGTGTGAAAATCTGGCCTATTACATGTACGTAAACTGTCGTCCCGAAGCACAGGCTAATCCAGGACTGCACTTTCCGCTTTTATGGTATTTCTGTTTCTATGAAGTATCTTCTAAACACAAATCCAATGCAGGCGCAAAGTTCCGTCCTGGATTAGCCTGTGCAGTCCGCACAGGCTAATCCGGGACGACACTTTACGCACATGCATTAAGCCCGGTTTTTTCACGACACGCCTCATTTCTTGTACTGGCGTGAGTACTTCATCATATTAGCATATAACATAATGTTATTATTAAAAAAAAATTATTAACGATACTTATTAACAATACAACGAACAGTTATTATGTACAAGATTTGAGATGAGATGGAGCTTGATGATTTCATAACAACACACGTGTAGTATGTGTTTCGTCACAAATCAACTTGATTCAAGAAAACAACGAATATGGTCCCTTTCACATCACAACTCCATTTAAAAAATGAAACTGAATATATATTTAATAGACATTCTCAAAAGCTGGAATATTGCTAAAACGAAATGCAAAGATATTCTCAAATGCAAAATCTTATGATGTTTTTGAATTTTTCATTGACATGTGATATTATAGTCATATAGGCAATTACATATATTTGCACATCAGGTTATTTGGTGAAACGGTAGAATAAACGGGCCTGTTTAAAGTAGTAAAGAACCTTGGCCAGCAAAAAAATCTTGTTTATGATTTCAAATATCATTCTGAAACCAACTAAACTTCAAACGAGATCCAAGTTCCTTAACATTATGTGAGAAAAATACATTCTTGTTCTGCTTGCACAGTTTCATGCTTTAGATGAGCCCGGTTTCGCTTCATCATCATCATCATCATCGTCGTTATCATTGATCGACATTGGGGCTACTGAATTAGTTTTTGGTGGAGCTCGAGTAAACATCGAATCTTCTTCTTTCTGCTTCATTCTCAACACCTTTCGCAGATTGGCTCTGAACCTCGAAGAGGATGATGACGCGACGTAAAGAAAGAAATTAATCGTGAAATTCAGTTGATAGAAGAAGAAGAAAAATGCTCTGGCCCATTTTAGCTTGATTTTGGTAATCATGAAATGTTCGTAGTCCACATGTCCAGGTGGGACCGTTTGTGTCCCGTTCCAAACCAGTTCGATCGACTGGACAATGCCAAGGGGTAGAACAAGCAGGACAAAGGTGCTTGAAACGATCAACAACAGACGTGTGGCTTTTTCATCAGATTTGGCCATTGACGCCTGAGTCATCTGTCGACGTTTTCTTTGATTTTTCCGAAGTTCGTTGATGATGAAACCGTTTAAGATTACAATTGTGCACGTCGGTAGCCATGTGTTCAAGGCTACGTACAGGTAGATTATCTCTTTGAAGATTTTCCTGCGCGTCTTACATGCTTTGTACCCAAATACAGAATCGCCTTCAAAACCCGATACTGCAATTTTGTGCAACGATATTAGAATCACCACGAGGGAGACGATGATCAGAGTGATTACCGTTTTCCTTGGCGACCAGGTGCGAGCTTTCAGAGGGAATTTTATCATGAGCAACCGCTCTACAGTAAACGAGACGATGATCCATACCGATAACAAATTGAACAGCTCTACGATAACACCGTGAAAGGTGCAAAAGGACTCGCTTTTCTGGAAAGTTCTGTTGGCTGCTTCGCTGTTCCCGCGGATAACACCAATCATGAAATTGAATGTTAAAGAGCATATATCATATAGGGCGAGAAATGCTAAATACAGATTCGGTGTAGACTTCCGCATGTGTTTTCTCGTTAGGACTATGAATGACAGGCTGTTTAACAAAACCCCTACGATCACTATGAGAGCCGTTCCATATGATAACAGGAATCGAACGAGATTCACGAGTGGTAGAATCTTCATCCAGTATGTACGTATTGAGCAGGGCCAGGCAACTGCATCGCTCTCTGTGACGTTTTTCCCTTGCAGCTCTTCCACAACGTCATACGTGTACGGACATGTCGAGCCGCTTACAAACACGACGTCCATCTGCAAAAATAAATAGTAAGAAATATTGTTTAACTAGAGCATGGTTTATGCAAATCCCGACGAAATGTTAATTTGATAGTAGTAGTAATAGTAGTAGTAGTAGTAGTAGAAGTAGTAAGTTGTATGTAATAGTGCGTTATTGTGTGTTACATCTTAGACAATAACAGCATTGTAAAACGCGTATATGACGTATTACGATCAGATACTTTACAAAATAAAACATACAAGAATAAAAACTGGTCTTCTCAGATACAAACAATTTTAAATGAACGTGGTTTTTCGGACGTTTGGATTACATAAAAAAATTGATAATTACACATTTGAAATAATAAAGAAATGGATATTAGACATGTATAGTCAAAATTGGTACTCGGATATCAACAACTCGTCGAGATTAAGATCTTATTCACTATTTAAACATTCATTAAGCAGGGAGAAATATCTCGATGTTATCCGGGAATCATATTTCGAACATCTCTCGCTCGGTTCCGACAATCTTCACATCAATTAGCGATTGAAACAGGCAGATAAACAAATACAACTGTAACTGACAGAATATGTGTATCGTGTACAATGAATATCGTAGAATCGGAATTTATTTTTTGGCGTAGATGTCTAAGATCACTTTTGACCTAGATTTCTTGTGATAATAATGCAGCGGGAAAATTTAATGCCAATAGAATTGGGCAAATTTTCTAATTGTTGGGAATGCAAACTTCAAACCATGGTTTAACGTATACCAATAACTGTTGCATACTTTTGGGGAATAAAAATTTACATAATTGTTTACATAAGCGGTTAAATTAAAGTTATAAACAAATATTTGACATACACTCTAGAAATGAACATAACTATGAACAATTTTACTCATTACATGTCATGATCAGAATGTTATATTTATTCACATAATGAAATAACTATATTGTTTAGCCTACATAATCGGCGCGCTCTATAAATAGCAATTACAATGCTATAATTCACGGGGCCAACTGTCAGTCACAACGTACAATGCTGCCTGTTGAGCTCGCAAGCACAACATATAAAGTGGTAAATTTCTGGTATTTTGTTGATAAATAAGCAAAACAAATATTAGCAAATTTGATTGAGCTTAATATTTCCTATTAATTTATCATTGTAAAAAATATTATTGTACGCTGTAACCGACTGTCGTCCCCGTTAATTAATTCTAGCGAGTACAACTCCAGCAGGAGAATCATTCTAAAAATAACGCGCGGTAGAGCAGGTTTAATACACACGCATCAATTAGCGTCAGGAGAATCCTAAACCCGAGAATTGCAATAAATGGGGAATTTATAAACTTACCGCTAATTCATTACTACTTTTCTTTTCTGACAATGTTAATTTGCTAAATTTTCCTGAAAAATTCATGTATCAAATATGTTTACGTAAATTACTAGTATTTAGCTATATCACTGGTGAAAACATGGGGCGGTATATGATCGGTTTATTCACGGTACAGATATTAATAATTATTGAGTTTATCTCAAATTAATTTGGGGGGCCGAAACGTTTTCTTATAGTGTCCGAAAAATATAGTGTCCGAGAGGTCTCCTTAGTAGGGACCACAAAATCTGGGGTCCGAGAAGTCTCGTTAGTAGGGAACGAAAAATATGGTGTCCGTGAAGTCACAGCTTGGTCCTCTTTTATTATATTTAGGGCAAACAAATGACATCTCAATATTAATTTCTACGCCGATCGTCTTTTCTAAAGAAATTTCTTGTTTATTAGTATGCCCTTAATAAAGAGAACTGAGGAAAAAATTTCTAAAACCATACTATTGTCACTGGCCATCGATGTTTAAGTTCCAAAATCTTTTAAACACCCAATCCAAAAAAGAAATATTCCATCCGGCAAACTATTTTTTTCGCAAACCAGCGTAAAGATTGACTTGCATATACATTTATGCTTTAAATCAATATAAATATTTTGTTTACCTGTGTCTATTATTGATCGGAGTCAAATGAGAAGATTACTTTGTATTGTTAATTTGTTATCTAACTAATAATTATAAGTATTTACTTGTTTAACCAAGGATGATGTGTTTTTGAAAATTGCTGCTCCAGAAAACGTTTTCTGTACTTCTCCATTTACATTTGTTATGTTTGCAATATGCATTGTATAATGTTTTAATGCAATAAATATATCGTATCGTATCGTATCGTATCGTATCGTACGCTATACGGAATTAAGTGCGTGAACTACGTGTCATAAGATGTAAATAATATTTCTGAAATTTATTTGTAAACAACTTGTGCATAACCTAGTGAGTGTATTTACTATGGCAATGGGACGCGCGATGCAATACTATCTTTGTGAACAGCATTGCATTCGACGATTTCAGCGCAAAACTTCTAATGGGGAGACGTATGATCTACTAGGAAACCTGTCCTTGCAACAAAAATATGTGCATAAAACTGTACGATACAATTTGTCGCTCATGGTTCCAATACTGCTTTTAAATGCATTTTGTCAGTTTCACAATATAACTTGTGATGCGCAATTAATTGTTAAAGGTGTTGCACCTACACTAAATGAAATTCCATCTGAAAATTGTGTCCGCATATGTGTGTTAAGAAGGTTTGTTACTGATTGCAAAAGGCACATGCCAATTAATAAAACCTGCAAACAACCATTCCAATGTAGACGCATAACCACGCTTAATTGTGTGAAAAACGCAACTCCTGGTCACGACTGTGGAAGTCAGCAGGGTAATACTGTAAAACGAACTGCTCAGAGGCTAACGTATGAAGTGACTATTGACAGTCACTGCGGGTAAATTCATACTCGTCATTAAAAATAATCACGTTTGTTACGAAATGACGTAGTTGCAAAACCATCCGTAACTGTCTAGTGGATGAATTCAGTTTGCAATGTGTTCTCTAAGTCATGAAAGGAAAGTTTTGAACATTGAAATGAGATCATTAAAATCAGTCATTATTGTGTACCGAAACATACCTTAGCGTAAAACTGGGGAATTGCCCGAGAAATTGTTTCGTCGGAGGTGCTTTATTGTTTAAATAAAACTAGGCATATAAAAACCCATTACACATATGTAAATAAACAAGCCGATGGTCGTTAATAGGATAGTAAACGGACTTAGAACATAGATGTTTAGCTACTTTGTTCACACTTCATAGAAAAAAATGGATACTTGATATTTGTTTTCAGGATGACTTTTGTGTTGCACCGCTCATGCATAACGTTGATGAGTTATAATATTTATATGGCAAAAACATACACGTAGATCAACTGCTAGCAACACAGCTGCAATTCGATTATGTGGGTCAACCTTCAAGTTTTACTTTTGCACGTTGACGTTAAGAATGACGCACTTGACATACAATTTGAAAAACAGATAACGACACTGGCTGCGAAACAAATTATGATAGAAATTACCGCACGATGAGACTTCTGATAAGAACTCTGAACCTCAAGAAAGACGACAGTCATTACGACAAGCGCCTAAGAAACCCCCATACAAGCAACCGTGGGTAATTGATTGCTTAATGGCTGTCAAGGACATTAGAGAGAAAAATGTTAACATTAAGAGCATATATAATTACTCTGAATGTTACCACAGTTAATGAAGCTAAATGTATTCTAGTGATAAATGTCGTTATTCTTAAACTTGCAGACAGTGTTTGTCAGCAATAAAATCATACGTTGAATATGTTAAATTAATTTTCGATAAAATTCAAATTAGAGACTGATTGCTTATTTTATTCACATTATTGTCAATGACACTGTTTTTTGTTATCCGTGCATGATAGCTTCACGTCATGGAAACGCGTTGCATGCTTGCCATTGTGCAGTTATTAATTAGCACTTGAACAACAAAATGTATAGGCGATAAACGTATTTAGCAGAGTAGCAAACAGTTTTTGTCAGATATGTATAACATATGTTTTCACAACACAACATACTAAAATACGTTATGTGTATATATGTTCTGTGCGTTATTAGAATCGGGACCATTCCAGAATTGCCATGCGCGTTTTTGGAATTCCAATATTGTCCGGCAATTCTAGAATAGTTCTGCGCAATTCTGGAATCGCGCAAGCCTTTTTATGCATATGTTTTGGTATTTTTTGTTTAAATTAATTTTGTTTAATATTTTATAACGTTATTAATTATTTCAAATTAAATGATTATAGTATGGTCGTAGGAAAATATTACATATTTTCGTATTTTAAGACCTGTCCTGTCAATTACTTTAGGCATATATTTTTTATATGTTTTCTAAAATTTTATTTTGTTAATTATTTCATAGCGTGATTTAATTTCTTCATTACTAAATATTTCTAGTATTATCGTATGAAAATGAAAATATCATCTTTGTAACATTTAAAATATTAAAACATAGCCTCTGTCAGGGTCTCAAAACAACGACCTACCGGCCGAAAGTTAGACACGCTCAACACCAGGCCACAGGGGCTCGTATATAAAGGGTGTTTTATTTGAACGCCATGTCATGATTAAGAGAGTTTTAAAAATATGGATGAGCATGAGTAGTTCATTTTTACCAAGTGAACCGAGATTCTCTTAGGAATAGTTAAATGTTAGGGTGTAGCTCGCCTTCGATATAGTTGTCTGTTTTTAACGTTTAGTTTTTTAAATGCAATTGTTAAGCCTTTCTTAAGTTGGCATTTTACGTGACCAATGGGCCTCTGTGCGAAACGATTATCGTAATAAATCGGTAGTCAGAAAATTTCTATTCCGATTCTGTCTTAACTGAGTCGTATTTTGTTAACGCCGAGCACCTGTGGCATAATAGTTGCACAATGATTTACTTAGCATTTGCTTTCTCAAACAAAGTTCAAATATCTGTGATTATGCATAATAATTGAATCTTAAATTCAATTCGTATATATAAATTTATTACGGTGCACTTAAATGCTTAGAATCAATGATGTTCTAAATATATTCAATTGGTGTCACCGCCTTGGAACCGTCAATTTAATGCACTTTGAATGACGACCATCCAGGTTGTTGGAGAAGACGTATTGTTGAGTTAATAATAATATTCCGATTTATATATAAATTATATTACACTTCAAATTTAAATAAACATTACGAAATACTTAATGATAAGTTTCACGATGACGTGTCGTAATAAAGGTTTGTGCAGTGTAGTCGTTCATTCAATCTCGACGTCAAGTTGGATTATTATTACGTTTACATACAGTCGCAAATAGAATACAGATCCATGTCATTTGTAATGAAAACAACTCGTATGAAGTGTTTACAAAATATAAATAAATGTTACAAATGCGCATCATGCAATTATATGAAGTGTTTGCATATTTTCATTACAATTGTACTTGCACTTAAACTAAGTTTCATTTTTTTAATAATAATCATGATAACAATTATACAATAAACTACATTTGATGATTAACATTCATTCATTCATTATTATTAATATGATTTTGATCTGTGTATTGTATTAATTCCTAAATGTTAAGAAATAATACTGCAGTAGTACATTTGCCGTCGTATAAGCATGATGCATATATCCTACAGGCCTAATAAATACGATCTTTTGAGACGGTAGTTGTCGAGTAAATATTGAAAATTGTTGGAGGAAAGATGATTGTCCAGATTAAAAAGCGTCTGATATAAATGAAAGCAATATTTTATCAATCATGTACCATACAATGGCTTTGAATCAGGCAAAATGATATGTCATGAGAGAACTGTTCTTGCGAAAGCTTTATGTCTTCCAACTTTGCAGACACATAGTTAAGATGACAGAGCGATATATATATATCGATCGTATATTCCATTTAATCGTTTAATTTCTTATATAAAACTGTTTGCCGACTTTTAATAAGAATATATTTGAAAGGTAGTACAGTTATGATGATATTACGATTTTTGACATGTTTACCTTTTTATTATTATTATTATTTTGTCACAATTTGTCACTGCACTGTGTTCATAAGAGCACAGTCTTTAGTCCCGCGGCTATCGTTAATGTATTTGTCAATGTAATTTGGTGCATAAGTGCTAAATAGTAAGTCATACACTTTACAAGCATTTGTCACTGACACATATGCTCATGGCGGTGCTATTTGGTGAACGCCTGACGTTCAAGAAATTTTATATATGTCTGAACAATGCAAAAACATACTATTTGCTGTTCTCAAAGGAAAATGTTCTGCTTTTGTGTTAAAGACTCTTCCGAAAATTAACCTAATGCTGTTGTTTATTTCAGTGTTTTTTTTTATGGTTTAAGCGTTTTATTAATTGTATTCAATGCACAATACGATTGTTCTTACTTAACAACATATACATTAGAACGTTAATTTTGATGAGCTACTGATGATACAAAACAACGAACGTCGACTTATTGGACAATAATGCACTAAGTGTTTAATTGATGTTCAATCAGACAGGAGAAACAGTCAGGAACATTAATCAAATAATTTATAATAATTATCATTAAAAAGTGTTAATGTTTATACAATATTATTTTTTAAATCATTTATAACACGTATAAATTAAACAGTTTTAATTTCTGTAATATCTCCAGTAAGCAAGAACTAAACAAGTACATCCCCGTACCTTGTCAGCCGTAAAGTCTGCGCGAGGAATTATCTTTATGATGAACACGTTCGTCTTGCAGCCACATCGATATGGAGGACGACTCTGAACATTCTTCAATATATACCGGATTGAAACTCGTCCTTTTTTTATAAGCACCCAAATCCGTTTTCCTAATCCGACTTTTACAAGTTCGTTCAGAATAATGCTGGGAAGGGAATTAATTCTCGTATAGAAAAGCGAGGTTTATCACATCAACGCCTGCATAGTTTCCAATTCCGTATCGCGCTTAGTCCCATTATCTGTCTCTAAGCAGTAATTGCCTGCAACTCAAAGCCGGTATTGCCAATAATGCCGTGTTATTAATGCTGCTTAATAGGTAATGAATGTTGGTTCAATTAATTAGTTTGTATCTCCATAGGAGTGTTTAATTAAAGTTAATTAACAGTCAAGTGCGTCCACAGTAATGCATTTCATATGTTGTGATTCAAGCAACACGCCAATAACAACATTGTCTGGTACTTCATCAATAACAAGACTCAATTTGACTCGACGATGTGTGTATTGAATCAACTACACTTATAGTTTACAAGGTAAAATTGCGTGATCACATGGTATCATTTGGCGGAATACCAACACAAACAGACCGGTGTTTAATTAACATCTCGCCACCCGTCAATCAAATTCTTATCTAAATATCGACCGACCAATCAGCGATCGATAATTCGGGGAGCCGGTTGCCAACGATTTGTCCGCCATTTTCCTCGACAAGCTGAATGTTGAGGTTCACACTATTGTTCTACATATTTTGTTATTTTCCTTGAAATTAACGTAAATAAAATATGGTTAAACGGTGTCAATGGGGTTTATGCAACTCGGACAGTCGGTATCCAGAGAGATTAGCTGGAGGAGTTGAATTTATAGCATTTCCTAAGCCAAAACGTGATCTCGACAAGTGTAAGAGATGGATAAAGGCCTGCGGTCGTCCCCACGATATCAACTTAATGTCAACACTGTCAACGACAATTACCACATGTTCGTCTGTACAAAGGTATAATTGTCATTTTTAACCCTTTGATTTACTATACGGTTTAGTATTTTGCTTTTAGATAGACGCTTGACTAGTTATTTTTAGCAATCGAATAACAGTTATAAAAAACCTATGAGGTCATGTATACCAATAGAATTCGGTTTTGTATTAATTTATGCTGCACGTGTTGTCAACATTTCCAAATACGGAGCGATGTAAACATGGCCATTTTTATGACACAGATCAGATTAAAGGTTTTCTACCTTTGTCCGATGATTGCAGTGTTATGTTGACGTAAGTGTAATAAAAAACGTGGCAACATTACTCAGTAGCTCTAGAACAATACAACAGATATTCATCCATTTTTTATTTCGTAGTTATTTGATGTCCAGTGTGGTAAAATTTTGTTGTTTTACTAATTTAATGCCCAGATCCCAGTATTGCGTTTGTATTGTTATAGCATTTCCAAGAAGGCAAACCAACAGATCAGTTCCCTGACCCATTGCCTGTAGAAGCCTTGGGTCACACAGTCACGCCAGCCAGACGGCTATTAAAGAGACTGCCAGTAGATGACCATGTACCACGGAAGAGAAGAAGAAATCTTGAACAAGAAATTAATACAAGGTATAAATTTTAATAAACACATCAGTGGTTCAAATAATTGTATTATCTTTACATGTAAACAATAACAACGATGTAATATCAGAACTTGTAAGCCCATAATGCAGCATATATATATTGCGAATAACCAACACAGAGCATGTTAATACACTATATCAACGACAAAAATGGCATATCTTACACACATAATATTGTATAGGTACATTTTATTTACAGTGAGAACAATGAAAACGCAGACCCCAAACCACATTCCCATCATGCGGAGACACAATCCGATGAAAAAAAAGGTAACTATTTAACACGATACTTGTGTACATGTGGCACACCTTTGAAAGAATATTTTCCATGGCATCTTTGTCAGGCAATATTCTTGTTATGAACAAGTCCTGTCTCGTGTAAGTAACAAAGTCACAAAACTCTGCCCCCGTAACAAGCAATTGTCCTTGAACTTGGAACCAGTAAGGGTTGTCTTACTCAAAGAAATGTTCTCTCCATCTGTGATTAAGAAGAAATCTTTTTTTGCATTATTTTGATCTACCGCATCTGCAATAGTCATATTGCGAACAGAAAATGGACACTTAATTTCCAAAATTCCTGTCTGACCACCATCACATACTTTGCCGTCTGGCGTGGCTCCGATGCACGGAAACTTCGGATTTACAAACAATCCGCAGTCGTGCACATGGTTTTTTGTCTTTTTTCTATACATGTTCCGTGCAATTCTTTCATTCGCTATGCCATAGCTGGTAGACGCTGAGGTGAACACTTTTGATTTGGTGATGCTATCTATAAACTTTTCGCTGATTGCTGACTTTTTGAGCATGATCCGTCCGAAGTTTGAGGCCGTGATTCTTTTTTGTCTTTCTGCAGACCAAACAGCACAAGAACGCTGGTCACGAGTGTTGAGTTCAATCGCTAGAGCCTCGTCTTGCGTCACGCTTACATGTTTCATGTTGTCAAGATGCTCAGTTGCAATGTCCAAATTCACATCAGGTTGTGCAGGCAGTTCAAGGGTTCCACATTCTTCTGTTTGGCTCAACACATTGTCTACTTGCTGGATAAGTGGTATCTGAAAAAAATATTAATTGAAATAATTTGTCTTTTATAACTTTATTTTTCTGTTTTCAGATGTTTCTCCTCTGGAAATGTTGGCCCTAACAGCAGAAAACCAGGCTTTGAAACAACAACTGCAAGCTGTTCAAGCAACTTTGCACCGAAAAATGGCTGACAAAGTGCTGAGAAATGAAGAGCTAACAAGAGTGAATAGTTCACTAAGGAAACAAATGAAAGAAACAAGAACAGAATCTGTAAACAGACAACTTTTTTCAGTTGAGTATCTTAGAACAATGAAGGGAAAAAACTTCCAGTACTACACTGGCTTTGTTTATTTGAAATTTTTGACCATCTTTCAGTTCCTGGTACCCAGTTCGAATGAATGTCCATTTGATTTTCCAAGAACAATTTCAAGTATTAAAAAAATGAAATTGGAAGACCAGCTGCTGTTGACACTGATCAAACTTAGACTAAACCTGCAGTTCCAACACATTGCGAATCTCTTCAATATCAGCCCTACTGATGCAGGTGCTCTATTTAGAAACTGGATAAACTACATGTTGTACAGATTTGGTTCAGTACCAATTTGGCCGGACAGGGATATAATTGTGGATAAAATGCCGAAGAAATACAAAGAGGACTTTCCGAACACTGTACTTATACTGGACGGAAAAGAGATAAAACTTGAAAGGCCCTCATCATTACATTCCCAAAGCCAGTGCTACTCGGACTACAAATCTGCTACAACATTGAAGGCTTTGGTTGGAGTTGACCCCAGAGGCTCTTTTACATTTATTTCCATGTTATTTTCCGGTGCCATTTCAGATAAAGAAATTACTAATCAACGTGGACTCCTGGATATGCTTCAACAACTTATTGACTGTGGGAAAATAAAGAAAGGGGATGGAATCATGGTGGATAAGGGTTTTTTAATTAAAGAGGAGGTTGAAAAATTAGGACTTAAATTGTACATGCCAACTTTTGCTCCAGGATCAGGTCAAATGTCTGACAGCGATGTCAAACTAACCAGGAAAATAGCCAGGCACCGTGTACATGTAGAGCGTGCCATTTCTAGGGTTAAAAAGTTTAAAATTGTTGACCATAAAATTGAAATAAGTTTGTTCCCATCTATAAACCAAATATGGTTCTGTTGCTGCTTTTTGACAGGCTTCATGCCATTGCTTGTGCAAGACTAACATGTTACCTGGTGTGAAAGGGTACTGCCAACGGCTTGTGGTCCATGGTCTGTTATGATGGTCTGTTCTGGTTTGCAGGCCAAGTACCCCAGTGGAGCGTCCTTTAAAGATGAAAGTAGACCGATGTCTTTCTCTGTAAGCCTGATTTTTCTGAAAAACGAACAAAATTAGAATTAGATTTATATGTTAGTCTTTTCGTTTTTATCGTGCACTTGGCCACAATAAACTGGACTGTACAATGTTTATTATTATGTTGCATATTGTGAATAAAGTCATACTAGAGTTTATTATTTTTTTATGTTAAAAACAACACGGTAGCAACCTGTAGTCATTGAAGATGGCTGTCATAGGTCTCTTTTTCCTGTCCACATTTGTTGACCGGGATAGTACCATGGTAGAGACTGGTTCAGCCTGGATCTTAGATCCCCTTGGCTTGTCCCACTGCTGTGGACAGGAGGTACTAGATGGCTGACTTGGTACTTCCGTAAGACCATCCAAAATCCAGTCGGTTAGCTTCAACACCATGGCCAACACATGAGCGTATTCTCCAGCAATCCTGCACAAAGATATAAAATAATGTACATTATTCTTCATTAATTAATAATAATTCTGATATGTTATCAAACTGCTGTCTTTTAATATTTGAAAATATGCTGGTGTTAAACTTGGAAGTGTAAACAATGTTATTATTAAGTTCAGGTGTTTCCCTTTATTGAGAGTAATACAACATGATGTCAACCAGGTACAAATCTGTATTACAGTAGCCCTATCATCATAACATGTGAGAATCGTCGTTATCGTTATTTTTTTTACATCGAAATTACAAACATATCCTGTCAGTAATAACGTAACGATAAGAAATATGTGTGTCACAAATAGGAAAGCACTTACCCTGCCTTACAACTGTAATGTGCGATCGTAATTGCCGTTTTTGACATCGACAAATTGACAGTATGTGGATCTCCCTTTCTTTGACTGCGGAAGATACGAGACTTTACGTCGATTTCGTCATCATTTCCCCTAAAAATTCGCATAGAGTTAATGTATGACTCATTAGCAAATTTCTTCCTTGAATACGTTGACGTAGCAAACATTTATAAGGCAAAAAATGTTCTCAAAAATCATCCGGAATATCGCGTAATCTAAGCATAGCCGCCATTTTGTTTTCTGCTTGTCGAGGTTTCCAGACCGCATGGTCACGTGATCAAGTGGGCGGAGCGATCGGATTCCAGGCGAGATGTTAATTCTAAAGACTATATTTTAAAAACTAGTTTAATAGCTTTTATTTGCTTTGAAAAGGTCTGTATTCACATACATAAATGTTTTTTTTAAATCTATTATCGACAAAACAAGTGAAGTCCTTACGTTTGATCATGCACTGAATTTGGACATAAACCTGACAACCTTGATCAAATCAGTTTCACTGAACTTTAACGACTCATTGTCTCGTTCAGGAAACTTGAAACACGTAAACCATTAAAAAAGCTGATTAGACATTTCATATCTGAATATCAGAATTGATGCACTGTACAAGTAGATTACGACTGTCCACCAGTACATTAAAAATAAAGATATTTATTATATCTACTGATTCCTTGTTTAATTAACGTTTTTCTGTTTCGAGCATTGCATTTGTTTCGTCGCCTTGTGTCGTTTTCATGATGCACCTTACTCAGTGGTACAATTGCTCGAGTAACAATACAATACCTTAATTGTGGATAGATGGTACTGATGGCGTGCACTACTTAACATAAAATTTAAACGATTGCTTTTATAAAACTGTTGTTATGAAAGCACTGTTCTATTGAGTTAATAGTAAAATACCATAATATAGCGAAGTTTATATAGTTTTGGTATGACATTTGATGGAGACGTTATTGCTATAATTATAGTGCATTGAAAGATTTATGCAAATAATCTATCATCACAACAATGCTATCGTGGACTTGTATCGGTGTGGAACATTTTATTCCTTTGAACGTCGGTGCCATCATAGAGACTGTTGGCTCATGAATAGTGTTGTATACATGCAAGTCACACCATAAACCATAATTTGGCATGTTACGAGTTGAATTAAAGAGAAGACTGGCTTGATTTTCACCACATGGCATACAGGTTTGTTTGACAATGGTGGTTGTACTTGAAATTCCTTTATTTGTTAAATATATGAACACCAATAATAGGTGAATTAATACAATTATATGCTTTTTTTTATTTATTCAGTTCTCATTCATAACTTTTGTTCTATTGAATTATATATATTTTTTAATTTATGGTGTCTTTTGACCTGTACATATTGCGCCGTATTCCTATAATTTTTTATTAACTGATTCACATTTGAACAAAATGATACGTAGTTGGACTTCTAAATTATATTAAGGCGTAAAAAAAATTGTTTGTTTCAGGTTACCCGACCTACCCTAAAAAGATGCCCCGACCCTAGAACATTTTATTGGATTTGTCAGATTTATTTTTGTTTTATTCACCTTTTTCAATAATTAAATGTGTTTTGTTTTGATAGTATCCACTTATAAACAATGTTTAAGGATATTACTGATATGTTTTGAATATTTATTCGGTTTAAGAATCTTCAAGCTGACCATTAACCAAATAAAAAAAATAAATAAATAAAATAAATCCCGACCTACCTACCCTAATTTTTTGGGGCATGTAACCTGAAACATACATAATTTTGTTTTGCCTGAATGGAGCAATGTTCTAAGTGTATGTAGTTAACAATGATGTTTTACTTACTTGTACATATATAATATAGACTTAATAATTGTGTATTTGCAGCTCCCTGGCTCAGGTTCCGTGATGTCACATCAATGGCAACATAACTTATTCTGGACCAATCATCAATGGACTTTTGAGAAAAACAAAACAGTTCATCAGTTCAAGTTTCCATAGGAACACACAGGTCCGGGAAACTATATTGCACAAGAAGAATTTCCAACAACAATCATCAAGAGTACAGTGCTTCTGTTCTTGGATTGAACACTTTTAATTTAATGATCTGTATTATTGTGCCCATATTGAAAAAAGTTTTGATGTACACTTTTAAGTATCATCTTTTAGTTATATTAATAGTTGATAATTTTTTAAAATGTTGCTTTGACAGCAATGACATGATACCATGATACCATGCTTAAATTTAAGTAAGTTTTCTTCATGGTTTATTATATGAACAAAATAAACTATAAAATAGTGATCTATTATCTAATATTGGTTAAATATTATTCATATTATAAACTCAAAGATATTAACTAAATTTATTGTATAGAAATGTACAATATATTTTTTGCAATGCTACAACATGCAATTGCAACAGCTTGTTTTAAAGTTGCTGATACACTTTGAGTAACTATTGAGTTAAATAGGAAATAAGTCAGGTGCTTCAGTGTTTAATCTAAGCCAAAATTACATGTAAAGCTACTAAACATTTATTTCATCTTAAACAAGTAAGACATTTGAATACACTAGAGTTTGTGACAATGTAAGTTTAAATATGACTGATAAATATTATTTTACAAATAACTGTTGTAAATTCTCAAACCCTTCCGTCCATACTTCATTGATCAGCATATATTTGCAATAAGAGACAGTAAACTTTTATAGTTGTGCGTTGTTTATTTGTATTACACATAACATTAATTTTGGAGGGTCAAATACACTTGAAGCATTTCAACAATAGTCTAGAATTCTGTTTGAAGTTGAAAGCACATTTTATAAAAGTGTTAGAAATAAATGTAATTTTAAACTACAGGAATATGCTAGATCAACGGAAACTAAAACTTTTCAGTTCTTCTTGTGTTTTACCCTTAGTAATTTGCTAACCTCAACCTATGTTGATACAGGATTAATTTTAAATAATTTTATTCTTTGCAACACAAGGATATCAGTATGTTTTTGTGTAAATACTAGGTTAAAAGATGGTTGGATAATTAATTCAGTTATTAGCTGTCATGGTCCTGAATCTTGGCATTTGTGTCCACTATAGTTTTATCTTACAACTGTTTCCGAGGGACTCTAATACTTAATTATAGTAACAATGTTCATTATTTAGATATCTTAGATGTCTAAAATAATAGTTTAAGTCACCAAGCTGTTATTGAAATCGGAATATTAGAATTTATGAAGTTTTGTGACATGTTCAGTTGTGATATGTACTAAAAACAGCAAGTGGCATGTTACTGTACTAGGTTTTTAAAACAGGGGTATACTTTAGCTGCAAATTTTCTTGCTATATGACGGTGAAAGTTGATACTTTTTTGGTATTTCATTTGCATATGTATGTACATAATTTTAATGGGCTAAATTCATCTAAAATTCATCCATCTTTACCAATATGATCACAACTGACTTTAAAGTATGGATACGCATTTTAAAGTTAGGTGAATTTGTCCTTATTTTGGAGAGGGGTACTGTACATTTTTTTTTCTGTGTGTTGTTTATATAAACATCATACAGTTGTTATTATTCTGCTTATAGATGTCCATGTAACTGTTATGAAGTTTAAAATGTGCTGAAAAAAACATGAACATGTTTTGTGGCTTTTTCTAATATGAGATCATCTCCGCTTGAGCATTTTTTTTTACCAAGGGGGTGGCATTACAAAAATGCTCATAACTTTTTTATTACACGGTAAAAAGTCTTTAAATTTTCAAATACAGTGTCATATTGATAGTAGATTATGATGGGGAAAAAAAACAACACATATGTGATTATGACCATTAGTGTGTGAAAACCTTAAAAGAGATTGGACGAACTTTATAAACATATATTTACTGATATACACACATATACTAGTAGGTATTTCGTGATTAAATTGGCATATGACGATGTTTCTTAGAATCACAAACATATATTAGAGGGGGTTTGTAGGATCTCAACAAATTTTCATACAAAACATATGAAAGTAAATTAAAACCGATACAATATTGATGAACATCAAACTAGAATAAAAATTCTTAAGAACTGATATTCGAAAATCTTCGAAATAAGAGCTTTACGCCATTACAATACTTTCGTATTCCAGGCCAAAACTCATTAATATACATCAGACATATAAAGAAATCCCCAATATTTGTTGTGTGCGTTGTCTTAATTTTCAATAGTTTTCGATACTGAATCTTTCATCGTACAAATCAGGTCGTTTTAATACGTTAAAGTGAATGCTAAACATATACTTAATTATTTAGTACACTCTTTCTTATAAAAATAATATAATGCGCTTTATTCTAAAAACATGCTTATTCGTTTTCCATACTGAATTTCTTTCATCGTTAACATTTTGGTCGTTTTAAAATAGTAGATTAGTAGCTTTAACTTCTTTGCGTTTTAAAATTATGACGTCATCGGGTGCATTGCGCATGTCTTAATTACGTCATCATTAAAATATTTTTACTGTCTCAGTGACGAATCGTAAGGTCATCTAGAATATATCGTACCCTTTTACTTAATATTTTACAGCATTTCCGATAAAAAACACTTGTTTCAACACCCACGTTCATTAAGTTAAATAATTTTTTTTTTTCAATTTAGGTTGGCAGGAATATGTAGAATAGTACATTAAGTTTTATTCAGTTTAAAAAAAAACATACATCAAAGCTATGTAATATGGTTTTTACCACCCAACATCACGGCTTCTTTCTGAAATTGCATGACGATGATCTGAAAATTGAACTATATGATGCTATGTCTTTAAAGCTTTTTATAAAAAGACGAGATGTAGTTGATACTTGTTTTTTGTTTCATTACATCGTGCCTCAGAAAGTTGCAATTCTGCTACTCTGGTTTGCATCTAGCCATTGAGTAATTAAATGGTAATGGTAATGGTAATTAAATTGAATTGTATTCTCGTTTATTGCTGTTTAATTTGAATTACTATGCTATGAGGATAATTTTTATTTACACTTACATGTTATGTGGATATTTCTGGGCCAAGTATGAGGTTCGTGCGCACGTAAACCGGTTTCAACCACCAATGTTTTGAATTAACCGTACCCGGCGGTGACCCCAGTTTTATTCATGTGTGTTTTGTGTTTTTTTTTTAATGTGTTTTTGTGATCCCCCCCTGTGTAATTTTTTGGCAATTGGTCACTTGTCATAAATAAAGGACCTCGGGGCTGCGAATAAGAGTTCTCTCCTGCTGTCGCAACTGGAGTTTCGCTTTGTTTATATTAAGACATTGACATGGTCTATTCACTCAACACAGCGGTAATAACACGCAAGACACGCGCATTTTGTAAACATGCGCATAAATAACGGAATTTTGAGTTGTGGTTATCTAAAATATCCCTTTCAACTACCAACAAGCGAACGTGTCTCGAGGAAGACAGTGTGTATAAAAAATATAAATTTGCTATTAAAAAAAAAAAAATCTATTTAACAATGTTTAAATGGACTTTGTGCACATGTTATAGTCGACTAAATACATCTTAATGTGGTAAGTCTTGTTTGTATTTGTCTAAGCTTCAATTGATATATACGAACAACCAGGCAGTAACTGTTATTCTCTATATACATGGGCGGCATATTTCAAAAGTTATGTTATAAACATCTATGCAGATTTGTAGAATCCCTCGTTTTCAGAATACATGTCCGATCATACTTCTTTGGGATGAGTTATGTATCAATATTTAAGCTTTGAGAAGTTCACAAATTACACCTACCCGAACGACTTTAAAAAAAAAAAATTATGTTACATATAAATGACCCATAACCATAAGTTTATACTAAAGCAAGTTGAATGACGTCAACACATAAAAGGTTTGTATTAAAGATCTCATCTTTGACAATAGAACACGGGTTTAAATTATGTGTTCTGTACTGTGTTTCGTAATAAATAAATACTTCTATCAATCGGACATTTTATAATTTAAATAACAAACATTTGTTTTGGTGGATTAATCAGTTTATGTTTTGGCTTTTCTAGTTTAAATTACACTTACCTGTACGTATGTTTTGTTACACGCATTGGTTTTTCTTCTATGGGAAATGGAAAGGTATGTTTGGACTGATTTTACACTATTTAATATTCATTTTTAAATTGACTCTCCGTATGGAACAACAGCACACTATGGCTCTGCATACTTTAGCAGAATCTTACAATGCACGTGAAAAAAACAGCACCATGCATCTAAATGCATTTTAAACTGATTTTTACAACATACTGATGCTTAATAATATAAAATTGCTCGTTTTAAAAACATATTGTATTGACTGAAATTTCATAAATTTTGATCAACAATATTAAACAAACTCTTAAAGTATTTTAGAATGTCTTACGTACCAATGACGCAATTAGTAAGTTTTCGAAAAATAATACTTTCGAATTAAAATTCTCTTTCGACCAATTCTCAAAATAGGCTTTTATTATATCTTTATAATTGTATGGACGTTTGACATGTATTCCCTAAATGCAAGGCGTATGTTATAACTACTGCAGTACAAATCTAGCAATAGTTTGGTGCACACGTTTTTATTTAGTTTTTATTAAGTTAACAATATTTATTGTAGTCCGCCTGATAACGATGTTCGTAGCGTTGATATGAAGTTGTTTTTTTTTACCTTCCAGTTGTTAATTATAACTAATATTAGTTAAAAATACCAACGATTTAAACGTAACTACGAAAAGTGTTGTAAAGGAAGATTTGTAGATATGACTTTCACATCTTTCCTGTGAATATAATGTGTAGGTCTTTGAAGAATATCACACACATGAACATGTTAAGACTCGAATATGATTTCATACACTTGCACTATCAACCAAATAACCCAATAGTGAAAAAGTTAAACCGAATGACATTTTGTGCTAATGTTTACCTAACGTTTTTCTATGTTATGAAGAATCAACGCCACATCACTGAACCGCCAGAAAAGTTTCCTTCAATTGTCATTTGAATACTTTGCTTAACACACCAAATTTAGCGTAATACGCTAGTACAAGACGCTGGTTGAAAAACGAAACCTGATAAAGGATCGACTTTATATAACGACGAAATGATCTTTAAGGGTATATATAAATGACACTTAGTTGATGATATATTTGCATGGATGACACTTGATTAACCATTTCAAGGCTTACAGCAATTGTCTTATGCGAATCAGATGTGTATGTAATGATGTTCTTAAATAGTAGATATGTACATATTTTTTATGTTTCGCAATAGTTATACATTACAACATAGATTTAAACAAATGCAGAATTAAAAACAAGCATCTAAAAGCCCTGGTACGAGTACGAGTCTTTACACGAAGGCAATGCTAGAACAAATATCTGGTGAATGAAAGGTGTTCCATACGTGTGTTTACCCTTCGTCATAATTCCCACAGCATTGCCATTTTATATTTAGTCACACAAACATTAGATGCAAAGGTATAGTGCCTTACTCACAACATGGACTTAAATGGGCTTATTATACACACGTCCGTATGATTGCCTTTCAAGGAAGTCCGCAGCATCGTAGCAGCAATTACTTAGGAGGCTTCAGACGCATATAATTTACGACGTACGTTTTGCAATGAGGAAATTGCATTGTGCTTTCTAGCTCAATTTATTTTAATGTGAGCATTCAATTATGTGTATCATATTTGATCGCGTTGGCTGTCTCTGTGCATCATCGTAATGAATGTGAGGCGTAATTGATCGCTTGGCATAAGACCATGTCATATACTGCAAGCAGTAATTAGCTTTTTCTCTGTTTATAAGCAGCATGTATATAAACAGCCTATAACAAATATATATACAAATACATATACTTCAGACAATTAGAAAACCAAATCGCGTTTCTGTAACGTTTATTTTTAAAATACACATATAAAAATTCTTCAACAACTGGGACAATATTCGAAATGTATTTGTGTAAACGACAAAGAATAAAATGCGTACTGAACATTTGTACATTAATAAGTGTTTTAATATAAATGATAAGGTGAAATGTATAATACTACTATATAAAGACATTTGCAAACATATGTAGATCAAATATATGTTGGGTATATGAATATTTATATTTAAGGACGTAAAAATATTACAATTTAAAAACGGGCTTGCTTAACTTAAACTGGATTATCAATACAATTTAAAATACTATACACAATTTTCATATTTTGTTCACAGTTTTATAATAGCTATAAAACACACATCGCTTGGATTATCTCAATTATACATGTGCAAAATTAAAAATGTGTTATACATATTGCATTTAAATATAGTCCAACTTGTGATTACTTTGTGATTTGTTATAACTCAAACGTTTTAAAATATTCTGATATGATATGACATTGTGCCAAGGCAATGAATATACAAATATGGACTTTTTGTTGGCAATATCATATGATGGTGAAGAGCAAAATCCAATTTGAACGAGGCTACAGCCGAATTCAATATGGATTTTGCTGTGCACCATCATATGATATTGCACTGCTAAAAAGTCCATACTTGTTTTATTAAATGACTTATAAAATAAATGACAGTTGATGGCATTTGAAGAATAAAGAATAACACACATTTATTTTTTTTCAATACTAATATCAGAACAAAAGTATATTATTCGGTTACTTCCCTTATTTTAATTTAAGCGGAGATCACTGTTTCGCTGCACGAGTATTACCGACTCGCACTTCGGGACAATACGTAATTGAACGAAACGAGCCTCGGCAAAATTAGCATTTTTAGTGGGATTCCAAATAAGATATTTATAATTACTGTGCAATATCATCTGATATTTGCACATGCGAGGTAAAACCTGTGCAACATCATGTTTGATTTCCTTTTAAACGTATGTCGCTGAGCCAATCAAATAACGTTTATTATATTATAATATAAATTATTGCACATAGAACAATAAAATTATGTAAAGCTTCATTGAATATCGATTAATTTTATTAATTTAATAAAAGAAACTATTTGATATCGTTTCAAATGACTTGAGATGCATTAGATATACATCCTCATGCGGTCGATATAGGCAAACATATACGATGAACAATATACAATATATGGCATTCTGTCAAGGTATATTCATTGGAATACAAGGGCGAATAATAAATAAATAAATAAATAAATAAATAAATTATAAATAAATAAATAAATAAATAAATAAATAAATAAATAAATAAATAAATAAATAAATAAATAAATAAATAATAAATAAATAAATAAATAAATAAATAAATAAAATAAATAAATATTTAAGTCCATATGGAAATTTTAAAATTCTATTCAACCTTAATGTATGGACCAAATACTCATTTTTGATTCACATAAATAGGATATGACACGAGTTGTCATGTCATCCCATAAATATTAAACGTTTTCAGGAATTTTGTAAGTAACCGAGCCTTTTGCGAGGTTACTAACGAATTTTCTGAACTCCAGATGGGTATAAAAACGTGCTTCTTTCACCACATTTTACTTCTTATGGATTAAATAACATCTACAGGAGAAGTTGATAGAAAGGTGCAATTATAAATAATTCTTAATAAAAAGTAATAACAATTCAAATATAAATTAACATGAACAGTAAGTTTATAAATATAAATTCCCCATTTATTGAAATTCTCGAGTTTAGGATTCTCCGCACGCTAATTGATGCGTGTGTATTAACACAGCTTTACCGCGCGCTTTCTTTTAGAATGATTCACTCTCTTGCTAGAGTGTGTTGTACTCACTAGAATTAATTCACTGAGACCCAAGTCGGTTACAACGTGCACTATGATAAAATAATAGGAAAGTATAAGCATAATCAAATTTGCTAATATTGTTTGCTTATTTATCAGAAAAATACCAGAAATTTACCAATCTACATTTAGGAGCATGTCACAAGCAGCCTTCACACTAATCACAGGCAGACGTGACGCGAGCTCAACAGGCAACATTGTACTTTGTGACCGACTGTGGTCCCCGTGAATTGTAGCATTGTGATTGCTATTTATGGAGCGTGCCGATTATGTAGGCTAAAAAAAATAGTTATTTCATTATGTAAATGAATATAACATTCTGATCATGATATACAACGAGTAAAAATTGTTCATAGTTATGTTCAGTTCTAGAGTGTATGTCGAGAATATGTTTATAACTTTAATTTAACCACTTATGTAAACAATTATGTAAATTTTAATCCCCAAAAGTATGCAACAGTTATTGGTATACATTAAACCATCGTTTTAAGTTTGCATTCCCTAAAATTAGAAAGTTTACCCATTTATATTGGCATTATATTGTCACGCTGCATAAGTATCGCAAGATATCTAGGTCAAAATTGCAAATTTAATTGTGACTTTTATATAGGCAATGTTAACTTCTGAAATGCCAACGTACTTTTCATTATCTGTCATAGTACAACTTGTTGACCACCTGATATAGCGTGTCATAAACATGTCTCCATGGTAACCGACGTGTGTTGAATTTGGCTTACATAAGGTGCGCGGTATCGTACAATAAAGATTGTAGATAATACAATGTGCTTAATAATAGACAGACATTCTGTAATTTGATGCATTCTAGTTTAAAGTATTTCTAAGCAAGAAGTCATAAGCTATTCACTTACTTACATACATCAGAAACATATTTCATTAGACAAAATAATAATATACAAAGTGTAAATTTATTGTATTAATTTGTCATACTTTCAAGTCATTTTTTATAAACATTGCAAAAATATTTTATATTGTGGGTATTGTATATACAAAATAAAGGCCAAAAAGATATTAAAATTACATTAAAATAAGTAAGGTACACATTTTAGGACTGTGAATTTGTTTGAAAATTACAATATGCTGGTGTTTGTTACATATACAAAGAACATCACATTCGCGATAAATATTTCACATGCATGAAGTTTTAGAAGTGATGGTACCCATCAGATTGGCATTACCTATAGAAAGAAAACGCTTCTTTGGCTAATTTCCAAAATGTAGTTCACAGATTCCAAGTAGAAAAGTCCAGTACATACAAGGAGCTAAATAATGCTCCTGATGCAGAAATACACTGGAAATAATGTGTCATTAATGTGTCGTCGACGAATTGACATCAAATGAAATTGATACAGTTATAAAGCTTTTTGGACTCCTTACGTCAATATGTTTTAAATAACGCGTGCCACTTACATATATATTATGAAGAGTTCAATTGAATATGCCCGACTGGATTATCGGTTAGCGTGACAGACGACTGGCTTATCGGTTAGCGTGACAGACGACTGGCTTATCGGTTAGCGTGACAGACGTTTAAACATGAGGTTGTAGGTTTGAGAACCCGTGGATGCACTTTTCTTATGTTGTTTCTTGGTGGAACATTTGCGCTGGTTAGCAATGGTGCTTTAGTTTTTGCAATTAAGATATATTATTACAAATGTTTACAAATACTGTGTGTAACTCCATTTACGCTCTGTTAAGCATTAGCATATTTTTATAGTAACGTAATCGGACTCTAAACCCGCTAAATTAGTTACACAAACAATCTGTTCAGATTGAAAACTGCCTTTTTATATTTAATCAAAACGGGATGGTTCGTTTACCTAGCCTATAACTTATTTTAGGATTATATTAATGATGTAATCAGATGAAGTTATAATGTTTGTTCGGTTATTTATATGATTTTTAGGGGTTAATTTATAATTAACAAGGCATCGCTGCGTTTAATACTATATTTAATTGGCTAATTCAGAGGATGATCATTCGGCTAATTCTGGCAGATTTAACAAGAACTAATTTACTTTTTTACTTATTTATGTTTAAAACCATTATTGCGTTACATGTCGCTAGCAGAATATTAATTAGTGAACAGATTAATAAAACTAAAAAGATTACTAGTAATTATACGGCCTATGTGTTGCCAGGATTATAACTTCGCAAACAATAACATCCACTTTGCCAACCTATTATGTCTGCAAAATTCTTTCAGGGCCGTTTAAAACGAAAACAAACTAAGTCCGTATTTTAATATTGATATTTTGATATTGCTATCATGGTCCTTATAATTTTCTTATTACAATCACAAGATACTGAACTCCAGATGGGTATAAAAACGTGCTTTTAAAAAAGTTATGCCTAAACGGTAAAAATATGCGTAAAACAATCACTTATGTATAGAACACGATCAAATACTCTCATAAACCCTATTTTTTTTATTGAAAAATATAAGTTGAATAAGCTAGCTCGCACTTTCATTGAACCCGGTATTCCCGATTAAAAAAACAAAAACAGCGGCTTTCCCAAATATAAACACCTGATTTAACTGTCACGTGTTTGTTCTAAATGTAAACGGCGCTTTTTCGATTGGTTATAACGCCTGCAGACGCCATAGATTTTGAGACGATAAAAGGACGAAACTATATAAAGTCAATGTTTTCAGGTAAATGAAAACATACGTATCTAATGTTAATGGGTACTATACGATTATGTAAGAAAATCATGTATGTTGATAATTTTCTTTCGTTTTTACGATTGGACCATCTGGAGTTTAGTCCCGTTTATTATACCGTCACGAGCCTTGCATTTGTGATACGGTGTAATAATAAGCTAATGGAGTTGTACTAGTATAAATATTTACACTAAATATGATGAATGCCAAATAAAAACAGATTTTACTTATCATGTTTGACTTCACTTCATTCTTTTTTTTTAAATTATGCAAACTAAACGTTTTCCATGTGCTCAAACGTGTCCATGATTACATTATTTGAAAATAAGTTTATACGTAAGTGTGTTTAATTACGATTCATGTATTGTTCTATTGAGTACAATTTATTTGATACCATCGGCCACCAAAGATTCACGCCTTTTGTCATCTTACTGGAAACGTTGCAAGCAGACACAAATCGAAATCCTCTGTGAATTGATAACAACGGTATAACCAGAGCTATGATTTGGTTTTACTCATTCGGTAAACATTTCTTGTAGAGATGTTAACAATACTAACGTCTTAATGTATATTATTTCATTCATGTCATATGTCAGTATGGCAATATTTGCAAAATAACACTGACGGTGTCTTAGTGTTTACATGTACATGTGTACTTAAAGCTGCTACTGCAAAGATGATGAACTATATACTAGTATAGCAGAGGTCAAAAATATTGTTTATAATGTAAAAGTAATGAAAATATTCAAATGCAATCGATTTAACAACACTTTATAGTATAATAACAAGGAATAGAAATACTAGCAGACTTTACGAATCGTTCGGGAAAGCCCTTCTAAAAATAGACTACCACTATTCTGTGATGTTAATTCTGCATCTCCAATAGTATTAAAACGAAAGTTTTTTTTTCCCGTTCATTGATATATTTCGATTACAATTATTGCATGAAATATTTTGATAAAAGTCGTACAAACTAATGTTTAAGCAGAAAGGTCCCGAGTTCCTTAGGGGGATTGAACCAGGGTTCTCTGCGTGTGAGGCAGACACTCTTATCGCGTAGCTAAACACGTTCACATGTTTTGGAGAGCTCTTAGCACTACTTGCGTTTTGTAAACTACAGAAGCGAAATGGATTAGTTGTATGAACCACGTGGTAATTTTACAACAACAACCTAAGAGTTATAAATAGTAAAAAAGCGTCTCGAGGCGCTTTTGAAATCTGGTTGAAACAATGAGTTGTAATAAATAAACCAATATGTGTCAAATTAGTGTTAATTTGTCAACACTGTTATTTCAGTCAGTTGTAGCAAATAATATAGAAATTTACTAGATTAGAAACATTTTTTTACTTCTGTCTCATTTTCTCCATCTGTGACGTAGCAGCCTTAACATTTGACTCTGACGGTACAGATTAACGATTTTATACAGCACTTTGAATATAATTAAAACATTAAACAGAATTGTGAAGGAATATTGTGTTATAAATTGGTCTAGTATGTGTATTCTATCATGACAATAAGAGATAAAAAATATTGGTTATTACCATATAAAAACTGTCAAATACGACTTATAACCTTTCAAATATTGCGTTGGCGCAATAATTGATATACACGTATTACGGAAGAATGCTTTATTTTTAGCATTTTTTTGTCTAGATTTGGAAATGCAAGTGAAACATTCAAATTATGTTATTACCTTGAACATAAAACCAAACTGTTCAAGCGTGCTTGCATTATGTTTTCACAGTGACATGTCCCTTTTTATGGGTACCCACCATCACACTCATTTTCATTAAGTGTTAACATTTGTTCTAATGCATTTTTGCAATAATAAATGGTATGTTCCGTAACATGTTTCTGACCTTCTCACTTAAGCCTGCATTTTCCAATTACTAAACAATCAGATCTGATTTCCTTAGAACCATAAATGCATTCTATCCATTCTAAATAATTGAAAGTAATGAGCCATCGTTCGCTTAGTATGACGGAAAATCTCCACACATTTTAAGAACACGTTATAATTCAACGAAACCTTATGGGAAGCTTCATTACCAAGAGTATGAAGCATATAACCAGGACGTTCCGCTCCAATAATTTTTCTCAGAGTTATGAGACTTTGAAAATATCGGCAATTAGTATATAGTGCGCAATTCTTTTCTGGGCTATTTCTGATCGATTACTGGCCAGATTGAAAACAAAATCTGGGACGCTTCAGTGGCAAGAGGACGTATACATATTACCAGGACTAGCGGCTTCAATTTTTGTTCTAGGAGTTATTCAATGAATTTTTTTCGAAGTTATTGGACTTTGAAGATTTCTTAAATTAGTTTATTGTGCACAATATTTGTCCGGGCTATTTCTTGGCTTTCTACTGGCCACATTAAAAAAAATATGGGACGCTTCCTTGCCAAGGGGAAGTATGCATATTTGACATTATTTGTTATTTGACATAACATATTTCAATGGTGTCATGTCTATTTTTGGAACAGCTGTATAAAAGTTAAATAACTAGGCTGAACTATCAATATTACAGTAATGATCCATCACTTTGATTTATTTTACTGTTGAGGACCTTTGAATCTGGTTTTACAATTTTGCTCATCTGCATGTTCATGTGGTATTTTGTTGCATGCTGACATAGAGTTTTGATTTACGAATTAGTCCTGCTGTTTTACTGATTTTTAGTCAGTTTAATATCTCTGCCCTTTTCATTGCATTTATATTGGTTAACAAAACGCACAAGGGAGCACATCCGTCATTTTTACTGATATCCTTGTCTGTTTTGTTGTGAAGTAGTAAATATTAGCAACCTTTTCTGTTGAACGTATTCATTTGCAATTTTGCAAAAATATTCTTTGCGTTAAAAAGAGTACACAAAATGACTTTGTTTATGGTGAACTGGGTAGGTTTTCTAGGCAGACTATGGGGCAGTATAACATTATTAAATATTGGATAAAACTATTACAGTGTAATGAAAACACATCTGTAAAAAATGTTTACAAACTGTTAAAAAACGATGTTTAAAATAACCCAAATAAGAAGCATTGGTGCTCAGAAGTTAAAAATGCTCCTCTGTTCCCTAGGCTTTCACGATGTGTGGATAAAGCAAGGCGTTTATGATGTTATTTAAAGTGTTTTTATCAATCGTTAACCAACGTCTAAAAGACGCATTGTACAAAACTGATCAAGTCGATTGATTGAGTCCAGTAGATTCATATTATATAATAACATCAAGTCTGTTAAATTCCAAGACTACATGAGTCTAGTTAACTGCAAAATATTTCGGATGTGTTATACACAATTACTTGTTTCATCTCATATATTACAAAGAGAAACAGGCCGATGGAATAGAACAGAAGCCACACCAGTTGAAAACAGAACATGCTTTTCATGTAATTCATTAGAAGATGAATGCCACTTTATATAATGATTTACGTGCTAAATATATCAGATATTTTCGCAAAAGGCCAAATAAGCAAAAATTCATACAACTACTTCCCAAAAAAATGTTGCTTAGAAATTTAGGGGTTTATATATTGTATTCCTTTGCGTTAAGAAAAAAGTCATTATATGACTAATTTTACTAACTAAACTGTTCTACTTTTTGTAACAGTAAGTTTGTACTAAGATTTTAACTTAAATTTTTCAATGTATGTCCTAATCATGTGACTTATAGGTATTTGAAGTTGTTAGGCTCCAAAGCGTATGCACATTTCTTTGACATATGTCTCTTCATAGTTATATCTCCACCTTACATGTTACACTACTCTATTCTTATCCTGTTAGTAAAATATGATTGCGCCTCCTCTATCTCCAACGTGTTTTACAGTTTTTCATAACTGTTTGCTCCATATTCAACAAACATTGTATACATGTACTTGTTTATTTATTTTAGTTCTGTACTCTGTCCTGCCAGATTGCGTTATGTAAATATTTTGTCCTCATGGGTCTTTGGACCTTACTGGAACTTATGAAAAATAAACTACTATGTAACTACTATATGTGTTTCATATTCTGTGCGAAGGCAGTACAGAACAAGTCCACATATTAACACTCGCACATGAAGACGCAACTTTCAAGCATATAACATCATAGTGAATAAATGTCGACCTATAGTAGCACTATATTTTCCAATACACCTGGCATCGTGATATCGTTATATCTACTAAACTACTATGTAACTACTATATGTGTTTCATATTCTGTGCGAAGGCAGTACAGAACAAGTCCACATATTAACACTCGCACATGAAGACGCAACTTTCAAGCATATAACATCATTGTGAATAAATGTCGACCTATAGTAGCACTATATTTTCCAATACACCTGGCATCGTGATATCGTTATAGTATATATAGTATATACGAATCACCTACTTTAAATTAGATATCAACGAATACAATATTATTTGAAATATAAATAGACGTTGATGACATGTCAATGACATTGCTTTTAATATATGACCAGTTTATGATTGAATGTCTAAACACTGCACTGTTCGTACTAAATTAATTAAATAAATTCATATATATTATATCAACGTTTAATACAAAGTTATATTGTCAATCCTGATTTGTAATGTGAAGAACGTGGAGTAATCCGAATCTGATAGACTTGTAATAAAACCTAAAGCTTCTTGTTAGCCTCATACACTCCCCATTGAACGTAATTGCAGGAGTCGTATATTGCGTGGTAACATGGTGCCCATTATATATTGTACAGAGAACTATATGTACCGTATCTTTAGAACTGCTTTTAACACTTTCAACCGTATTTTGGTTATATTTACGAAAGTATCTAAAGTGGCTTTAATGTTTGGCGAGAATTGACGAAAAAATGAACAGAGACCATATAATGAAATATAGTCAAATCGCATAGGTTGTGCCATTTTGAGTATGTATTGTATTGTTTTCGTAAAAATTAAATAGGCGTAGTAAATGGCGTACATGTGTCCATAGTTAGATCTTCTTATTACAAGTAATATAACTATTATAAGCATATTATAAATTTTCCGCCGCCCCAATAATAAAATCCCTTATACGAGTCAGTTAGAAGTATTGCGCTGCATCGGATTGTTGCGAAATAAACTTTGATGAAATGACTGCCTTAAACAAGAATATGTTATATTACATAGCATCATGTATGGTAAATACACTAATAAATAAATAAATACAAAATACAACAAATAAAACAACAGAACAATACAAAAATGGTATTTCTTTTCTTAAAGGACGAAATGAAAAATACTTTTTGAGCACAGATTGTAACCTGATTTCTATTGCCAAATATGCGATAGTTAATGCAAATGTTATCTTGTTATTACTGTCAAAACTGTATTTACAATGCTTACAGACCAATGCTTACATACTGAGAGTTCATTCTGAGGCTTTTAACTTGCGCTTAGGTAAATAAAACGAAGTTTATATTGAAGGATCGAAGAAATGGCGACAAAGTACCGGAAGGCCTACCAGACCGTGGTCTAAACTGATAACATTAAATTAGTTCTTGTAAAATCTGCCGGGATCAACCGTATTATCTACATTATAATTAACTCAATAATATATTATTATATTATTACACGCAGCGATGCGTTGTTAATTATTAATTAAACATATAAAAATAACCGAACAAACAGAACAAACAGAATTAAGTTAATCTGATTAAGCCTGTAATTGTATTTCCCGAATAAATAATATTATAAGTGAACTAACCATCCCCTTTTAATTAAGTATAATTAATCTGAAAAAGGATGTTCACAGTAGAAACAGATTATCTGTGTTATTAATTAAGCGGGTTTGGTGTCGATGACGTAACTTTACACATTCCGGTAACGCTAAGCGTAGCGCCTCCTAATTAAGGCTTAACAAAGCGTAAATGGTCATACAGGTATTTGTAATTGAAAGACAAATGTTAATCCATATGTTAATTGCAAAAGCTAAAGCATCTGGACAAGCCAATCCAAATATTGTAAACGAAATAAAAAGGTTTCTCTAGGTGCTCTAGCCTACGACACCAAGTTCAAACGTCTGTCACGCTTACCCATAACCAAGCCGGACGTATGTAAATTAACTTTAGGTTATTATCATATATATGTATACACGCGCGTTGTAAAACATATTGACGAAAAGAGTTACAAAACTTAATAATGTTATCAATTTCATTAAAAACGTCTATTTTTGAACGACTCATTATTTCCATTGTATTTCAGTATACAGAGTTTATATCGCTCATTATAGGTATCGCAGTTTGTTATTTGGAAATTTGTATTATACATTTAGAAAAAATACCAATCTGTGAATGTATCCCTTTATCATATAGTGTAACGCTTGCGTTAATACTTTCGTCGTTTTATTTGTCTAA
Source organism: Congeria kusceri (assembly GCA_027627225.1). Lineage (NCBI taxonomy): Eukaryota > Metazoa > Mollusca > Bivalvia > Myida > Dreissenidae > Congeria > Congeria kusceri. The sequence continues at coordinate 67,754,911 of CM051027.1, forward strand.
TACATGGTCAAAAAGCGTTTTCTTTCGACCAGTAATGTAAATATGATGGGTACCATAACTTCCAAAACATTATGAAAGTGTAATAACAAACGCGACAAACGCGTGTACCTGACACAATTTAATGTAATTTAAAATCCTATATGGCAATATGTACATAATTATATTGTATATATACCCACAAAATATATATTAATTTACATTCATATTGATAAAATCACTGGATAAAGTCCTAAAAATTAATACTAAAATTTTCGCCAACGGTAGAAACAATATCATTATATGCTTACCAAAGGAATACATCTGTGAAATTATTTCGAAATCCAAACTAGTGGTTTCTGACTAGAAGAGTTGAATACAGTCATATAAGGAAAAATGGCCCCGCCTCCTGGCGGCCATGTTTTTCAACTGAACGGAACCTTTTTAGCGACTTTTGGGAAGGATCACCCAAGGATCATTTCTGTGAACTTATTTGAAAATTAATGAAATAGCAACTAATGGATAGTTCTAACACCATTTTCTTTAGAAACATAACACACCATGGTTCTGGTTACATAAGAATTTGTTGTGAGAATTTGTATTATGGTTATACAAGGACATTGAAATTGGCTCTGCGCTGTTTATTGTTTTCATTTTCAGACCACTAAATGTCATAAAATATAATTAACTAATGATGTTCTCCCTTGTAATGAAGATGAATCCACCTTGGCAGATATTGTATAATGTACGTGGTATATGAGGCTGCTTTTATCGAATTTTTAATGATGTATGTCTAATACGATCTCATGTGTTATTATATAGATATAATTGCATTCTTAGAGGGCGATTGTGCATGTTGTCAACCCGAGGAAATACTGTCGCCAAAGGAGAAGCCTAACTGAACTTTAATTCGGAAATATAACATCTTTGTCATTTTACAATGTCGTATATCCAACGATCTACGCGATTCTGCGATTCGCGATACTAGGAAATGATGGGACTAGGAATAAGCCCAGTATTCCATGTCTCTATTTTGCGACTGCGTTGTCCGTCTGTGTTCTTTCGTTTAACAGGCGGAAACACGGAACAAGTGAAAATCTATAGGGACTATTCCATGTACCGGTAATTGTGACGACAGGTACAGTCGCTCAGTTAGTATGTTAAGTTGGTTTCGTTTTCTTACGCGAACTATTCAAAACGCAAATTAATGCAACGTTACAAGAGGCTCGGTCAAATGGCGCTTATTCCCATAATCTAGAAAAAATGTTAGGTCGACGTTAGCTTTATCATATATTTTGCGATATTCGCTGTAAGATTATGTGGTTAAAAACGCCTCTTCACGTGCACCAGCCAATGTGTTCTGTACTACTTTCACACGGAATTTATAACACACACTAAACTTCATACAATGCAGAATGACAAAGTACATTTTTATATGTGTGGAGCTTTTTCGTCATACTAAGCGAACGTTGGCTCGTCGCTTTAAATTATTTAGAATGGATATAATGTAATGCAATGATGATTCTAGGGAAATCAGATTTGATTGTTTATGTTTAGTAATTGGAAAATGTAGGCGAAGGCTGCACAAATGAAAAGAAATTGAGCGTATAAAGGACAATGCAATTTCCTCATTGCAAAGCGCACGTCATAAATCATATCGCATGCAGCATCATCTGGGATCGCTTGAACGATGCTGCGGACTTCCCTTAATGGCCATAAGCGTAAACATGAACACATATAAGCCCATTTAAGTCCATGCTAGAGAATAAAATACAATCTAGTAAACAGTGATATTAAGTAATCAGAACCTGTTCATTTAGTGCTTTTACAACATTAGAAAGACTTCCGGTATAATAAAATTTCATACCATTATAACATCATTACATAAATTTCTTATTCGCATAAGACGATATCCGTTTAATTTGAAATGGTTAATCAAGTGTAATCGACGTTAATATATCTTCAACTAAGCGTCATTTACTTCATATCCTTAAGATCAGATCATTATAATAAGTCACGATTAAGTTTTTTTCTCAACAAGCGTCTTATACCCACGTATTAAGCAACTTTGGTTTGGTGCGCAAACTTAACCTTCGGGCAGAGATTTAACCTAGTTCCGAGCATAGCTAGATTTTACATCCCTGCCGGCATAACGTTGCACGTGACCATAGTCAAAGCACTTGGCGCGAAATAAAACAGTTCACAAGGTTAGATACCAGTAATTCCAATTCCCATAAAGTCCCATTATAAAACGGCATACCTTCCAAGCATTTTTCTAGCATTTCCCTTATTTCAGATTGTGCAAGCCTGGTATAAATTTAAAGATCCATCTGTTCTCTTCCAAAATTTGCAATAAAAAAGATATGTCATGTTACTTCTAAGAAAATGCATCTTACGTGAATACAGGCACCGGTAGAAAACAGGGTTTCGGCAGTCATATTTCGACAAAAGCCCCATACCACAGTACACACACCCCAAAAAATAACCACAAAAGGCATTTCTGAGATTGCTAATTGGCTTTTATGCCAGAAGAGAAGAGGAACTCTTTAGCAATAGGCACTACTTTTGAATGGACAACGGAGGGATACACAATTATTTACTGGTATCTAACCACAAGCTCATGATAAAACGTGGAGAGCGAAAAATCCGTGCGTTTATTTCGTATACAATCCAGGTTCCAGATTAAGAAAGCAACATTTTTCATTTTAAATACAAACACATAACAACAGAAAAAAATAGTTATCTTTCGAGATATGTAAAAAGTATACCAATTTACGACTAACGAATATTTAAAAGTTCATATGCCGCTGTGTCATGTGACATGAAATAATACTGAATATGTTTCCTATTATCATGATAGACTAACATATTAACCAGAACTAGTAAGTTATCAAAATTATGTATGTACTTTATTTTCACCAAATATTTGAAAATCATCCAACTGATGTGCACGTTTGTAATAAGAAACTGAGTCAATCGAAAATGAAGTATATTTGTTGACAGGCAATTTTGATTTAAGTGTGTTTATGATATTCGATCAATAGAAATAAATCCGTTTTAATTGGTTGTGGCTCTGAAAAGGTATATATTTAGGTTGTTCTGAAAGTGAAGATGTTAATAAACATGTTTAGCACATAATGAACCGTGTTCATTGTGAAGTATGATGGAAATCAGACTGAAATCATAATAATAATCAACTATGTTGCAAAATAAAATTCATTAATGACCATATATAATTTCAAGGAGAAATAATAGTACAAGTCTATATCTACCAATACATTAGTTCCAAATGCTGATTGATCATACATCAGTTGTCATAAATGTTTCATATACGTGTACATCATTAGAAAAAGGCATCATTATGCGTTTAAAGGGAATGGTAATGATTAATATCATGGTCTAAAAGCTTCCCGTCTAATTTGCAAACATCGTGATAAGGCGAACTACAGTTAATTAGGTTAACATAATGACAAAGTATGAGCTAGCTGATATATACTTTTACTTCATTAGTATATAGCTTTGTATTTACGCTACATGACCCAGAGACGAAGGCGCGGTTTGTCTACAAGCGCAGTGGTTGCTCACCTAGTTGGGGGCGAATACTTTGAGAAACTTTAAATGTGCTTTCTAACGTCAATTAACGTCGTCATGACGTACGGACTGTGCGCCGTACGCGCATTACAATGTTCGTTTGAATATATATGTGCCGGTCATGTATTGTTTGATTTTAATATTTTTCGGCGTAGCTGTTTAACCCAACTTTTGACCAATCAAATGTTGTGAAAATTTCCCGCCAGTAGTCCCGAATGAATAAATCCTAACTTTGCAACGGTTACTTTAAAAGAAATCCCCACCACGGCCGGTGAAAAATTGGCTCCATTTCTTTTCGGAGGTAAATGGAAAAAATGAGCCATTGTGGAAAAATCCAGACATACGTCTTTACTTTGTTTACGTTTTTTACTAATTTTCAGTTCTGAGCTCCCTACTCAGAAGTTGCATTGGCTCAATTTTCATTTTCAATTTACATGCCAATGTTAACAGGCCGTGTAACATGACCTTGGGAAAATCCCCTGTTAATATCGCATATTCGATAGGCAACATTCCATAGAATACTCTTGCTGAATAACCTGCGCCTATTAATAGTGTACATAGTATACTGATTAATAATGATTGGAGAATTACTTATACTTATTAACTTACAATGCATGAATAACGGTTGGTAGATCTGTTTATTAAGAATGATTTAGAATTGCATTGTTCTTATCTTTTCCTGTAGAGGCTATTGAATGTATAAATAGATTTTGCATCTTCTTATAAATAGACACTGGTGGAAGCTTCGGACATAAGTAATTTAATTTCATTTAAAATTGGTATTTTTTTTACATTATTTGCGTTTTATGAATGCATTAAAACTATAATAGTTCTACACAAAAACGCTCGAGATGTATTTTCCCAAAGGAATATAAATCTAATTCGCCAGTATTAAATATAACTGTACGTTTTTGTTATAATACAATAGAGTCAAATTTTATCCTATTCAATTGCGATGAATGTTCCCTGACGTGTGTTTCTATTTGGCACACATAGTATAACAAAAAATGCTTAATCCATAATAAATATCATATACGCTCATATTCATTCTCATCTATATTTTCTTGGAAACAATGTAACTTCTATTAAATTTTGATTTACTTGTCAAATACTGTATACATTATTTAGATTTAAAAAACTACGGATGAAAAATATAAGACGATAAGATTAGTTAATTGTACGCCCAGCCAGCATGAATATATGGGACCCATGTGGATCCAATATGAGCTACCATATGGGGCCTGTATGGGCTAACCATATGGGACCAAATGGGATTTTGAAAACTGTATTTGTATGGGTCCCAGATGGGTTGCGATATGGGACCAATGTGGGATCCATGTGGACCCAAAATGGGTCCTATTTTGTATACCCGTATAGGTCCAATATGGGCTTCGATATGGGTCCTGTATGGGTAATCCATATGGGGCCAAATGGGATTTTGCAAACTGTATTTGTATGCGTCCCAGATGGGTTGCGATATGGCACCTATGTGGGTTCCATGTGGACCCAAGGTGGGACCTGTATGGGGTACCCATATAGGTCCAATATGGGCTTCGATATGGGTCCTGTATGGTCAACCCATATGGCGCTAAGTGGAATTTTGCAAACTGTTTTTGCATGGGCCCCAGATGGGTTGCGATATGGGACCTATGTGGGTCCCATTTGGACCCAATATGGGTCCTATATAGGCTACCCACATAGGTCCAATATTGGCTTCGATATGGGTCCTTAATAGGCAACCCATATAGGACCATGTGGGATTTTGCAAACTGTTTTGTATGGGTCCCATATGGGTTGCATTATGGGATCCACGTGGGTCCTATATGGATCAAAGATGGGCCCCATTGTAGGCTACCCATATGGGACCTATGCAAAAGGGGTTTGCAAAATCCCACTTGGCCCCATATGAGCTGCCCAATTAGGACCCATCCATAATTCGATATGGGTCCTCCATGGGCATCCTATATGGGACCCAGTTGGGTTTTGCTAACACTGTTTGCATGGGTCCCATGTAGGTTTCGTTTATGTAAAGTTCCTGTTTGTTATACATACATGATGCATTGCAAAATACAATAAACAATAACTATTATATGAATGTTACTCACAAGTTGCGGAGCATATATATATATATATATTTCATAATTAAAGTTCATTCTTAACTACATCAACACATTTAATCCTTTCGTACTTTAATTGGATTGCTATTGGCAGAATATAACACTTACTAGTAATTAACATATGTCTGTTGTCGATAAAGGGTATTAAATAGATGTGTTAGTTCCTTTATGCATACTGTTAACAGGACAATGCATTTATGTACTACATATGTACAATCAATCACTTGTCTACTTCATGTAAACAGGAAAATTAAAAAATCACACTCTATTCATGATGACATTTTGGCCTGTGTTACAAAAAATGGACCATACCATTTAGATCATATTAACTAGTCTAGAAAGATACAATTCTGTAAATTAAGCATGATTGTGAACTGCACACATGTGGCACAATAAAACAGCAATAAAAGAATAACACATTATGAGCACATTCAGACACATTTAAAAACCAAACGCAGTGTGGACAAACCTAACACTTGATGTGACTCTATAGCACACAGTCTTTACTGGTAGTAAGGTACGATAATGGAATCAAATGCGAGACAACTCCACCAGTAGATATACCAATCTTACAGTATTGCATATTATGGACCAATTAACCTCACAAAGATGTTTTGATATGACTATATTATCAGAATTTACAAAAATTATTGTAAACATGTAAATATAATCCTCCGGCCCAGAATACAACATATATAACAGTTATAATACATTCTGAAATATACCACCTTGTGTTCATAATATTGATAAAAAATATTTTATGTATCAGGCACAGAAAGCAGCATGTATAACAGTTTCAATCCTTGTAAATTCCAATAGACAACTGTATTATCATAGAATCAATACAATGTATTTGTCTGGCCCAGAATACAACATACGTGTATATTATGGTTTCAAATCAATTCAGACATACCATTGTGTTTTCATATTGGCAATATAATTTATATATCCAACCCACAATACAACATAAACAGCTTCAAACAATTCATATAGTTGTGATTTCAAAAGCACAATATAAGAATCGATCGTTCTGAATTAGAGTACAGCATAAAAATAACAGTGCCATACAAAACAATTCAAATAGACCAACGTGTTAACTTATAAATATCTATTCCGCATAGATTGAGATATATAGTTATACAATACATTTACATTCAAAATAGACAATTGTCAAGCAATTACAAACACATTTTTATTTTCAGTAGGTAAGCCTGTTATTTTGATACATGTTATGTCATTGCATACACCATTGTTATAAAACATTTAAGAATGGTCACAAGACTAAGGATGACAAATTAATTCAAATATGAAAATAGTTAGTTTTATGTTAATTTGTAAGAGCCACATCTCAATGATACTAACTTGATCATGCATTAATATTCAATATGTAAAAACGGTTAAAACTTTCTCACATTTAATACCGAGCCGTTATAAAACATGTTAAATTACAAGTCTGAAAATATTATAGGGAATATGTTAATTAACAAGAGCCGCCTCAGGACAGTGCGCTCGACTATTCACTACACTTAAGTTCTTTGATAGTATAATATATTCTGTCAGTGCCTTTACATAATGACCATGACAACGTATGTGAAATTTGAATTGAATATATGTAGTAGTTACAGAGATATGTCCTTGCACACAAACTTTAACCTTAATATTTCTAAGTACAAAAAGGGTCATTATTCTGCTAAAATGCTGGTCACGGTAATGGGCATTTGCTAGTGACCTTATAATATGACCCTGAAGACATGTGTGAAGTTTCATCTGAATATCTGAATTCAGCTAAATTGCAGATAAGAGTTATAGACCTTGGTCAGTGCCCTTACATAAGGACCCCGAAGACATGTGTGAAGTTTCAATTAAATATCTGTAGTAGTTCCAGATATATATACTTGTTGCACGCAAACCTTAACCTGAATTTTTTAAGTACAAAAAGGGGACTAATTCTGCTAAATTGCAGGACAGAGTTATGGGCCTTGGTCAGTGACCTTACATAATGAAAAAAATGGGCATTGGTGAAGTTTCAATAGAATATATGTAGCAGTACTGTAGTTATTGATATATATTAATTATGTACTTGTTGCATTCAAACTTTAACCTGAATTTTCTAAATACAAACAGGGGCATAATTAAATTGCAGGTCATAGTTTTGTGTCTTGGCCAGACACCATATATAATGAGTCTGAAGGCATGTGTTAAGTTTCAAATGAATACCTGTAGTAGTTACAGAGATATGGACTTGTTTCCCACAAACCTTAACCAGAGCATTACGCTGTCGCCGACGAATGGGTGGGTAGTATAGCTCAAACTATTCGGTGAATAGTCAAGCTAAAACACATATAATTATTTAAAATTTAGGTCGATGTAATACAACATTTTAGACTATGACTGCAATCAGTTCACTCACAGCAATTACAATTGCACGTTTTCTAATTAAGGCTAAAAAAATTAATGACTTGTTTCTCAGGCACTTTTTCCAACAAATCAGGAGGGAGGGCGATTTTTTTTAAATTGAATATTTCTTTTTCTCCTACTATTTTCTACTGGCACTATCTAATGTCTTATTAAAACAAGTAATTTAGTACAGATTAAAGACAATTTTAAGTTAACAACATAAGCATAATAACAACATAAGCATCCCTTTTTATAAAATTCTAAATATAGATTTACAAACTGTCATTTATGCAAGCTGATGTAAAAAGGCAATCAATTTGAATGTTCATAAATAACATAAATGCATTCAAATTGATAGACCATCAGCATTAAAGTACTTCTATTTATAGAATTTAATTTTTCGTAATTCATATTTTTATAACTGTCAAAAAAGGCAATATTTTTGCAATAAATCATTTTTTTTTGGAAAGGAAAATAAACACTTGTAAATGCAGCTGGCATTCGTTTCCATAGGACTTATATTGACACAGATTTTCTTCAAACAATTTTGAATGCTATTACACAAGCAAAAGCATCTACGAAACAAAAGTTTATATCAACAAATAGACGATATTTATAAAGGTTCCCAGTCGAATATGACAGTTTGTTTCAAAATTTACACAGTATTTCACCATTGTGTTTATCCGATTTATATAATCAGACAGGAAGAAAGTTACTGGAAATACTGAAATTTCTACTGGGTAACTCTTCTTCCACTATTTTTATAATATGCGGATTCTTTTAATTTTAAGCCGCTGCCCAAGGGATCTAATTCAATTCATCATAATTGTTGTAAAAGTTCTTATGCACGTTTGTGGTGTCTATTCGTCCATAATATGTTTCTTATTTACGAAAGGCATTGTTCAAAAGCGCTTGGTACGAACGGAATACTATAATGTACATGCTGGTTTACTCCAGTCATCACCAGTTATCGCAAACAGAAAATAGGCGATAGCAAGTTACCAAAATGTTAATAATTCACATGTTGCAGTGCGTAGTTTTTGTATTTTGTTCGGTAACACGCCCAATAAACACACTTTTTCCAAAGTTTAATTTTTATTAACATATTTCTGGACTGATCCTTTTAAAACCGGACGCGATCGTTAAAAAATAGTATTTTTTTTTTTTTGGCATTAAACCAAATTCGTGGCGGGCCATAAAAATACGTTGCGGCGCTGCCTGAGAAACAAATCATTAATTTTTTTAGCCTAACAACTACTGGATATAAATATCAAGTGTCAATAACACTGGTAATTATGCATGCATTGTTTTCTCTTATTTAGTGTGGTAAGGGCTATTGAACTTAAATGCTGGCTGTCTCTTATATGAGCTCGAATATATTGGACTCAATACAAGTTCTGAAATAACTGCCTTGTTAATAGCTAATTGAACTGATCACTGTTTGGTTATCAGAAGTATGCGGGTTTCACGTTCATTTGTTTACATCCGCAGCATTTTTGGATCACACACACCAGCAAGTAGCTTTATTTCAGTCTCCTCATTGTACGGTTGCATTGCATTCATGGTTCCTCGACCTTAACACATTGTTACACATGTTCTGAAAGAACAAATAAAAAAAAGTGTTTGCTGAAATGAAAGAAACATTAAGAAATACACAGAATTCCAGACAATTCGCAACCTGTCTGACAATCAGGCGTGTCAGACAAAAAATGAGGGTGTCAGACAAAATGTATCACAAACCTTATACATATTATTATTTATTAGTAGTTATACCTTTGTTGGATATATAAAGGGATTATTACTGCAACAATCAGTGTATGCATTATGTTATGCCAAATCAATAAATAATAATCAATTAGTTAACAGTGTATATAATGTTTTCAACATGTGTTGTATGCTTTACAAATCATTGTCTGACAGCTGACTGAGAGGTCCACATAATCTGGGATTCAACAAAAAAAAAACCTGATTAAAATTGATATACATGTTATGTATTATTATAAACAAACAACAATTTTATTTTCAAAATATATGCAGCAATTTAATTTTCTCAAAATATCAAACTTACTATGGACGCTTGGCCAAGTTGGAGTTTGACAAAATGTTGTTTTCCATCATTTCTGCTGAAGTTGTACTGTAGAATCAAATGCTCTTTCATAATCTGCATACAAGTGTGAAGAAGGGGATACATGTATGTCTTATATATCTGTTATCAGCTATTAACACATGAGCATTAAAGGGACCTGTTCACAGATTGGCAAATTGACAATTTTCAAAATGTTTTTCATAGATCGCAAAAAGAAAAATAAATTTATATATAAACAAGCAAAATGACACTACTGACAAAGAAATGTAATGTAAATACAGTGTCTGATACGAAAAATCATCAATTGAAATGGAAAAAAATATAGTTTTCTGAAAAATCATCAACTGAAGTAAATAAAATTATAAAGTGTTTGTAACGCTTTTTTTTCGGTATTTTGGAAAACAAGTGTATAACGTACATAGCGATTAGCTTTAAACATTCACCTCAATGATCGGCAGTCAGAATAGGCGAGTGGTTACAGTGCGAGGTTTTTGATCCCGGCGGACGTGGTTCGAGTCCCGTCCATGGTAATTTTTATTTATTTATTTTCTTGATATAATAGTTGTTTGTGGTCAATCCAACATCTTTAGTTTTAATAGCAGTTAAGATGTTAAGTGACATTTTTCAAAAATACGAAAATGTGTGAACAAGTCCCTTTAAAGAAATATATTTTCCTGCTATTGTAACTACTGGTATTTGGCCAGTCTATTGCAGGTAAGATTTAGTTAACATCATATACGATCATAGATCTACACGTAAATATTTTGAACTTAATTATTAATAATGTATAGCAGGTTTACCAATTATGTATTATGTCATTAATTAAGATATAATTGAATTTTACAAAAGATCATGTTAGAATCGAAATAATTGACAGGTTAGCGTTGGCTATTGCGGTAATAACCAAAAGTTTGGACTTCTGATGTGAAGCAATTAAACCAAGAGGGCAGTAGCCCGAGTGGTTTGATAACAAGCATCAAAACGACAAACTGTTAGTTATTAACCAACGCTAAACTGTCAATTATTTGGATTTCAACACGATCTTCTGTACAATTCTTCTGTAATTTTAAAGGTTATGAATGAGAACTGTAGGAATCTAGACTCCCCCCATTTTCCACAAAAGTACATTCACATGCGTTTCAGTGATGTCAATAAACCATAACAATTCAAAATGACATCAGCTTCATTGATATGGCGTTATACTTGTTGATAAATGCAGTGAAAATATTAAGCACGTGCATTTTATGGAACCATTTTAATTACCGGAACTTTTTTCAAAACATTAAGCTCCGCCCATAATTTGTTGCAGAATAACCCATGGTTGATTTTTATTCTTTATCTATGGAAAATTAGCAGCGTGCCCGTTTCGTGTTAGAATTAAATATAACGGGATTAATAACATAAATGAATTTGCTGTTTATTTCTTTTGTAATTAAATATTTTAATATTGATTATAGCGATAAATAAGAACATGATAATTAATGCAAGGCATGTAAAAATGAAATATAGGATGTATATTTTGTGTGTGAGATTGCTTAAGCTTATTCATACTTCAGATCATTTTTAACATCTCATCTATTTCTTTCTTTATTTCTTCTCGCAATGCATGTGGAACTGGATAAGGTCTAGAACGTATTGGTACCTCCGTGGAGAGTTTTATTTCGTGTTGAATAACATCTGTTTCTCCAGGAACATCTGTCAGTACTCAATTGCATGAAATTTATTGTTCCAATTAGTGAAATTATTCCAAAATTCAATGTATTGCCATATGGTGTACGTTTTAATAAATAATGCAACTTCAACAAAAGCAACTATATTGTTTTCCAACTAATAACTCATGCTTTATTTGCACAAAGATTACATGTACAAAACAACACACACATTTTGAAATAGTTTTGATAGTCGTTACATTTTTAAATAGTCTCGAAAATACATACCAATAGAGATATATTGACTTCAAATCTGATTTAAAAAACAAAAAGCAATTATGATTATTAAGTTATGAAAAACATTTTTCCAAGTGCAAAACACATATTTACTTACTTGATATTTAAAAATGCAGGCTGCATTGCGCACCTCGAAAGAAAATCTGCAGTGGACAAAACGATTCTCAAATCAAGATGGCGGTCGTGAATAACTGCCTTGAACTGGTCAGAAGCGCACAACAGACTGGTTGATATGGGCATGTTTGCTGGGTCCCGTATGGACTTGCTAGTTAGGAACCCATATTGTCTCTCTTGCTGGGACCCATACGGGCTTGGTAATGGTGACCCATCTAGGCCTGCTTTTTGGGGGCCCATATGGACTTTCATGCTGGGACCCATATGGGTTTGCTTTTTGGGGATGCATATCTAGATTTTCATGCTGGGACCCATTAGCTTGTTTGCCTGGGTCCTACCTGGGACTGATATGGGAATGTATGTGGGACCCTTACGGAACCCATGTGGTTAATAAGCCCAGTTATAGCCCATATTGGGCCCCCATAGGCTGGTTTGCCGGGATCCATACGAGCTTACTTGCTGGGGACTCATACGGGCTCTATTAATGGGACCCGTATTGGGTTGATTGTTGGTGTCCAATATGGGCTTGCTTGTTGGGAACCCATATGGGGATGTTCTTTGTGACCCATATGGGCTAGATTGTTGGAGACCCATACGGGCCTTTTTGCAGGGACCAATATGGGCTTGCTTGTTTGGTACCAATATGGGCTTTCCTGCTGGGACCGATATGATATTGCTGTTGTTGACCCATATGAGCTTTCTTGTTGGGGACCCATATGGGCTTTTTCTTTTTGGGACCCACATGGAAGAACTTGTTGGGGACCTTGTTAGTTTTTTTTTGCTGGGACCCATATGGGCTTTCTTGTTGGGCGCCCAATTGGACTTTCTTGCTGGGACCGATGTGGGCTGTTTTGATGGGACACATATTGAATTGCTTGTTGGGACCCATATGGGCTTGCTTGTTGGGAGCCCATATGGGGATGCTCTTTGTGACCTATATGGGCTAGTTTGTTAGGGACCCATACGGGCCTTCTTGCTGGGTCCTATATGGGCTCGCTTGTTTGGTACCCATATGGCCTGTCCTGCTGGGACCCATATGATATTGCTGTGTTTCACCCATATGGGCTTGCTTGTTGGGGACCCAACTGGGTCTGATATGGGCAATACAACGCATATTGGTCCCACATGGGGTACATGTGGTGTATCAGTCCAGGTATAGCCCATATCGGTCCACATGGGATGGCTTACTGGGACCCATATGGGCATACTTTCTAAGCACCCATATGGGTTTGCTTGCTTGGTCTAATATGGGCCCGGGCAAAACATATTTAATGGGTCCCACATGGGGCCCATATGGTATATTTGCCCAGGTAAAGCTCATATTATGCCCATATGGGCTTGCTTGCTGGGTATAAGTTTTCGTGATAGGACCAATATGGGCTTACTAGTTGGGAACCCATTTGGGCTTTCTTGCTAGGACCTATATGGGGTGGCTTGCCTGCGATTAATATTGGCAACACGATGTATATTGGTCCCACATGGGGCCCATGTGGAAGATCGGCCCAGATATAGCCCTTATATGGGCATACTTGCAAGGAACCCATGTGGGCTTGCCTGCTTGGTTCAATATGGCCCCGATATAGGCAGAAAAAAATATATGGGTCCCACATGGGGCCATATGGTATACTTGCTCAGGTATTTCCCATATTGGACCCATATAGGCCTACTTGCTGGGACCCATATGGGGCTGCTTGTTGAAAACACACGTAGGCTTTCTCAATGGGGAGCCATATGGGCTTGCCCTTTGTGACCAATATGGGTCTGTTTATTTGGATCCCATAGAGGCCTTCTCGCTGGGACCCATATGGGCTTACTTGTTGAGAACCCTTATGGGCTCTCTTTCTGTGGGCTTGGTATCGGAAGCCCGTATGGACTTGTTTGTTTGGGACCCATATGGTCTTTCTTGCCGGGACCCATTTTGGCTTGCTTGTTGGGGACCTATATAAGCTTCCTTGCTGGGACCCATATGGGCTTACTATTTGGGAACCCATATGGTCTTTTTTGTTGGTACTTTTATGGGCTTGCTTGCCTGGGACCCAAGTGTGTCTAACATGGGCAAGGTGATGTATATTGGTCCCATATGGGGCCCATGTGGAAGATAAGCCCAGGTATAGCCCTTATCAAGCCCACATGTTATGACTTACCGGGACCCATATGGGCATTCTTGCAAGAAACCCATGTGGGCTTGCCTGCTTGGTCCGAAATGGGCCCGATATAGGCAGAAAAATTAATGTATGGGGCCCAAATGGGGCCATGTGTTATATTTGCCCACCTATAGCCCATATTGGGCCTAAATGGGCTTGCTTGCTGGACGGACATTACATAATTAAGATGTCTTAAACATAGGGACTTTTCATAGTTTCCCGGCGACTTATGATGCTCTGCATTATTGTTTATTCTATATATATTTCGTTGTAATTGTAAAATGTTTAGTTTTACTTTGTATAGATAAACATACTGACGTTGATGAGCAGATGAGTCTGACTTTTTTGGGTTATTCAAGTAGAACTGATTTAAAACATGGGGATGCTCATCAGTTCATTGCTTTGACATGAAATAATGATATTATTTTTATTTATTTCAAATATAGAAACATGTCATACTACTTTTTTAGGAGCTAGCCATATGAAAATATCAGTTCGCTATTTGATGATGAAAATTTATCTACGGTGTCCTGTTAAGCCATCGTAGTTTCGCGTCTTCTACCAGTTTGCTTATGAAAGGGCGCCGACGCGCCGACACGATACGCCGAAGCGCCGACAAGATGCGCCGAAGCGATATAAACGTCGTCTCGTCCCATCGTGTCGGCGTGTCGGCATATCGTCTCGGCGCGTCGGCGTATCGTCTCGGCGCGATTTCGAACTCAGAAATGAACGGGCGCCGACACGCTGATACGATACGCCGAAGCGCCGACACGATACGCCGAAGCCGAAGCATAAAAACGTGGTATCTTCGCATCTTCCTTCAATTTTATAGCCACATATGAAAAAACAACAACACGAGATTGTGACGTTTATATGGATTTGTAACAAAACATTGCATGTTGATTATATTCATGGCTGATCTCGTATAACTGTTAGGAAAGGTTTTTATTACTAGGTAATTAACAGGATTTCCAAGGCAATAAAACAGGATTGGCTAAACTTTTTAACCATTGTAGTTTTTTTTCCTTCAGAAAATCCCAAAGCTGTAACAAAAAACAGACGTCACGTAAAGTAAATGCACTGTGTGTATTCATGACTTTCATTCAAAGGTTTGAAATCAGTTAATAAGTCTTAAGTACATTCAAACATTAGACGTAATCATGGCATGATTTGAAACATAAAGGTTAGAGAGCAATAAGTAGCTCGAGATGTCTCTGAGGTCCAGTTGGAATGCAGAGGGCAGAGGGTATATACAACAGCATTAACTTTAAGCATGATTTCAATACAAAGGTTACAGAGCAGTAAATAGCTCGAAATGTCTCCGTGGTCCATTTTGAATGTAGACGGTATTTTTAAAAAAACAACATTAAACGTTATCATGATTTGGAAATAAAGGCTAGTGTGCAGTACATAGCTCAAACATATCCAGGGTTCAATTGAAATGCATGCGGTGTGTGACTCGTATATATTTTCGGCGTAGCTGTCTAAGATCTTTTTTGACCTAGATTTTTGTAAATTACTACCAATGAAAAGCTAGAAATAACTTACTTATGCAGCGGTAAATGTGAATATCATTATTCCGTTGGGCAAATTTTCTTCCGCGGGAGATTTTTGGGGAACGCAAACTTACTAGACTCGTTTAGCATCTACCAAAAAGTTGTTGCAAAACTTTAGGGATTAAATCTTACAGAACTGCTAACATAAGCAGTTAAAATATATAAACATATCATCAACATACACCTTGGAACTGAGCATACGTATGAAAATAATAAATCGTTGTTCGTCGTGAACAGAATATTACATTCATTCCCAGAATGAAATAACTATTTTGTTAAACCTTACGGCACTTTCTATAAATAGTGATTGTTTCTGCCCCCATGTATCCTAGTGCATTCAACACGAGAAGCATTAAACTGTAGACTGCCTTTGTCGAATTGGCTGTTTTTTTAGAGTCTAAGCTAGTTTTGTTGCAAATTATTAAATGAAAACTAGATCTATAAGTTATTTGCAAATAATTAAAAAAATATGAAACAATAAAGAAAATACGGTATATAGGCGATTATCGATTTAAACACACCACTGTCAATCTAAGTATTTCCTTGAATACCGTTGTTAAAGGCGGTTAAAAGGTACGGAGGGGACAAACTTTGTGGCAGACAGACACCCGGACAGACAACTTGTATACTATACATACTCACTAAGATTAAACTTCATGGGGGGCGTGTGTAAGTGATTCGCAGAGTTAAGGCTTACACTATACTCTCGTCAAAAATAGCCAGGATTTATCAACAAAAGCAGTATAGAGTTTAATATCTCCAGTTAAACACACATCAGATCATGCAAAAAATAGCGTGCATTTACAGCAGCTGTATAGTTGCATCAAAATTTAAAATTAAAGAATCATAAGCCGCCGACAAAAACATTGGCAAAAGACATCGAATTACAGATAATTAACATTGAGTCATTTCAAAATAAGATGATACCATAAAAAACGTCAAACGCCTGTTATGTTATGAGTTTATTATAAATAAAAGTTGTTCTCCTCGAGACCCCTTCCATTCATGAAAATCGAAATTTATATTTGAGAGAAATAGGCTCCTAGTTTAAATATATGTCTGTGTTGCTGAGAACTACCGTCGATATTCCCATTTTATTATAAACTTGCAAAAACGATACGTATATCTAACACTATATATTATATTTATAAAGTTATTCTTATCTCATAATTTCGGTTGCACAAATGTAATACATCGAACGCTTTCATAACGCTGCACTTGCCCTCGAGTGATTAATTAGTAACATTAGTTAGACGTCCTCCACGAGTGGTGTAAACGCTGGAGAGTTGTCATCAACGCATCAAAGTCAAAATGTATGCATTTTCGAAAAGGTCGTACGCAGCAAACCGAATTCGTTTTCCACGTCGGCGATAGTGAACTAGAACTAGTAGATAAATACAAATACTTGGGAGTAATTTTTCAAGACAAAAGTGATTTTTCCACAACATCGGAGTGCCTGTCCAAAGGTGCCGGAAGAGCTCTCGGAAGTGTTATAAGTAAAGTGCACAATCTTAAACATCTTGGTTTTAAACCCTTTGTAAAGCTGTATAACGCGTGCGTGGTTCCTGTTATGGATTACTGTAGTTCAGTCTGGGGATACAAGCAGTATCAATCATCAGACAACGTACAAAACCGCGCCATGAGATACGCACTTGGAGTTCACCGGTTTGCGCCAATACCCGCCGTTACTGGTGATACGGGGTGGATCCCCTCTCGCTCCGCCGCTGGTGTAACATGCTACGCCTCTGGAACAAACTCGTGGTCATGGACAGTAATCGTCTGTGCGCTCAAGTATTTGAAACAGACTATAATAAGTGCAGCGGCAACTGGTCGAGTGAAATCAAGCAAATCATGGACACACTAGGATTATCAAACCACTTCATCGAGAAATCCCCGGTTAACCTAAAATCGGATCAAGCGTTAGTAAGAACTCATTATGTAAACATCTGGTCAGAGGAACTCAGCACCATGCCTAAACTGCGAACTTATAGAGAGTTTAAGAGTGATTTTGAGTGTGAATCTTATTTAAATATAGATTTAGGTAAACATGAACGCTCCTTATTAGCTCAACTAAGAGCCGGAATTTTGCCTCTACGAGTTGAAACTGGACGGTATTTGGGTGAATCAGTGGATTCAAGACTGTGTAGGTTATACCAGTCACAGGCTGTAGAGACGGAATGTCATTTTGTGATTAACTGCCCAGCTTACACCGCAACACGAATAGCGTGTTTTGCAACTGTTTGGAACAATACTTGCTTTTTAAACTTGTCTGATGTTAACAAACTCACATATCTTATGAAAAACAACGTAAGACAATTAGCCAAGTACATTGTTAAAGCTTACACGTTGCGACGCAGTATTCTCTTCTCATGACCTCGCATGATGAATGTTAAACATTTTATATGCTGCGAAACATGAGCTCTCAACATGAAACATATGTGCTGACATACAATTATAATGTATACATCACAATTTATATGTATTTACAGATACATTATATATGTTAAGGTGACCTATAGGCCCAATGGGCCGGGTGTACTGAAATATGTTTAATATTATGCTGTTTATTTATGTAATGCACATGTCACTATAATAAACTATTTACTTACTTACTTACTTACTTATATGTTAAAGTGCGATCATATACAGTGTTTGAAACGTGACCTGGGGTGCAATACATTATGTAATTTTAAAATAGTATAAGCCAAGGTACATGCTGGTAAGTTGGTAATTGGTGATTTATACTCAATTAAGCTAAACGGGTTCGCAAAGTACTATGATCGTAGCATAAACACCACTACCAGCAATGAAACTGCAAAAAACCTACAATAACTACAAGCGATGATATTAGCAATTTTAATGCAACGAAATGCCATACTATAAACAGATTAACTTTGCAATTTTGATATGTTATTTTAATTCTAAATCATCAACATTGTGCTTTAATAACCACAATTTTAATAAAACGTTTTCTAAATTTAATGTAATACATTCCACTTCATCTGTACCATCTATCTACTATTATATAGTTACTCGAGCATTTAACTTTAATTGTACTAGCGTTTATTTTAATATGCATTTGGAAATTTAACTTCATCATGAAAACTACACCACATGGCGAAACAAATGCAATTCAGGGAACACTGAAAAAAACTAATTTAACAAGGAATCAGAAGATATAATAAATCTCTTTACAAATTTTCTCTGGCCTTACGAAATCTACAGTTTGTTAACTCCTGATATTCAGATCACAAATTGTTTAATCAGTTTATTGACGGTATATGCGTTTTAAGTTGCCTTAGGCGTTTATCAGTGAACCTGATTTGTTCAAGGTTGCCAGGTTTATCAAAATATCTCATTATTCAAGAGTGCAAGATAAAACAAGAATGTAATAACTTGCAGTTGTTTAGTAGGTCACAAATAAAGACACATTAATGTATGCCAATACATATATTTGCCAAGCAATTAAGTCCATTAACCGACATTATACAATATGAGATCTCACACCGGTCTGATTGATTCTTCATTTCCTACACGTGCTGGAGATACATAATACACACAACATACACATATTCTTTACTACTATACAAACATACCAATTGATCGATAGAGTGCATGACCAAAAGGCAAGGATTTAGAGAAAAGAAGTGATTATCAAACAAATGTAAGTAAGTAAGGAAGTGAATTTTTATTATCGTGGTTTGTGTATAACATTCACATTTATAAGTAAATACAGATACAAAATAGATTACATCCGGCCCACCGGGCCTATAAGTCACCTTAGCATGTTGCGTTATTAACAATTGATAAAGCATATCAAAAATAAATATTGTTATCACATGACAGCAGCGACAGACATACGTATGGAATTTGTATTCGTGTTTACGAATACAGAATAATTCTTCTGCGTAAGTAGGCAGCCGTAATATATCTTGCTAGTTGTCTAGTGTTATTATGGATCAGATAACCTAGTTGATCTATCGGGGACAGTGTCATAAACCAGTCTCCCGCAAGGCATCGCCAAGTATTCCAAGCCTTAATCCACTATATATTGGACAATTTAACACAAAGTGTGTTTGATTTTCAACTGTTTGAAAGTCACAGAAGTTGCATAGTCTTCTATCCTCACTCTCGCCGAGATATCTTCCGGTTTTTATTCGTAATGGTAGGATGCCCGACCTTAATTGTACATATGACGAACGTTGGTGCTTTGATACGTCTAATGTGAGATACGGTTCTTGTATGAAACTTGTTTTAAAAGTACAATACATTTCGGCATTCTAGCAACGTCTTGTTTCCAAATAGAGTCATAGTACACTTCTATGGGTTGCTTTGCAGAGGGAACATTTACAGTTTGTTTGTAGTTGAAAGAGTCCCTTAGTCCGATGTGCGTCATAATATCCCTGACCTCGCTCGACCAGTTATTGATGCATACATTATTGTCAATTTCAAACACTTTGTAGCAATGTCTGGCATGGTCCATGCTCAACAATCTATTCCAGAGGCGTAGCATGCATAGCCATCGTCTATATCTGGTGGGTAGCCATCCCGTGTCCCCGACCATAGCGGCGACTGGCGCGAATCTGTGGACACCAAAGGAAATACCGCATCGCTCGGTTCTGTACATTGTCTGCCTGTTGCAGCTGTTTATATCCCCATACACCACCACAATAGTCAATCACGGGTACCACACATGCATTGTTCAGGGTTTCGTACGACTTAAAACCAAAGTCTTTCATGTTGTGGATTTTGTTGATTATACTCCCAAGTGCTCTGCCTGCGCCTTTTGCTAGGGCGTCACAGGCGCTGGTAAAGTCGCCTTTTTCGTTGAAGATGACTCCCAGGTTCTTGTACTTGTCAACCATCTCTGATTTATTGGTGCCGATTTTAAAATGATATTGTATTCTATTTCTTCTGCCTTTTTGAAAGTGCATGCTTTTCGATTTGGATGTATTGACAATAACACGCCAACGTCTACACCCGTCATTGAGAACGTCAAGCATTTTTTGACGATCATTTTCATTATCCGAAATTAGCACGATATCGTCAGCGTACATAAGGATTGAGATCTTTGTTTCACCGACAGTGACGCCGAAGTCCAGGTTATTAATCTGGGCTACGAGATCATTTGCAAAAACAGCGAACAAGGTCGGCGATAACGTACATCCCTCTTCGACGCCATTGACGCAGTCGAACCAGTCCGTCAGTGATCCGTTAAGCCGAACACACGACATGGAGCTAGCATATATATTGCGTATGGAGTTGTCAAACTTGCCGTCTACGCGGTTGAGTAGCAACTTGTACAGCAGCATTTCACGGTCAAGGACATCAAAACAACGTCTAAGGTCAATACACGTAGCAAAGACGTTAGCATTGTTCCTTATTATGCTGCTTAACGTAAAGACGTGATCATCACACGAGCGGTTCTTTCTCAATCCATTCTGCTTGTCGGCCAAATTGTTTTCTCCTTCGAGGTACTTTGATAGTCTCTTGTTCAGGAATGCCGTATATAACTTGCTCACGCATGATAACAAGCTGATTCCTCTGTAGTTAAGCGGAAGTCGTTTGTCCGAGGCAGGATCTTTAAGAATTGGGCAGATTATCGCTTTTCGCTATACAGACGGAATTATGCTTGTATCGAATACAAGTTGAAACAGCTGTTGTACAGCGGCTATGACAGGTGGAAACTTCAATATGTCGTACGGAATTGCCTCGATACCACATGCTGAACCCGACTTGCTTTATTCGATGACGTCGCACACCTAGTCCATCGTTACGTCTGAGTTCAGCGATTTATTATGGACGTATAGAGGGTCATTCATTGTATTTTCAAGGAGGAGCTTGTGTGTTTGTACTGTTTTGTAGTTGTCTTCGTCGAAGCTTCGATCACCTTGACAGTTGTACAAAGTTCTGAAGTCCTCTGTCCAACGATCGAACACCTTGTTTTTATTATTGGTTGATTGTCCGTCGGCTTCGGGTACCTCCATTGGAATATTTGAGTCTTTTCTAGGGCCCAACGTTTTAATTTTATTCCAAAAATATCTCGGATTATCTGTTTGCATAGTCTCTATTTCATTGGCCTGAGATGGCCTGTAGTCGCGCTCTGAACTGCGTAATGTTTTATCAAATTTGTCTCTGGACCTAATATAGTCGGTACGCAGTCTTGTCTTGAGACGGCGGTTACCATGGCAACTAAGAAGACGTTTTTCGTTATCCCTGACGTCATTCCACAGCCCTTGTAGCGTATCATTCCAGTACGGTTTTGTCTTGTTAAGTCGGTATTTAGTCGTTCTAGATGCGCATACTTAGGTATTTTGCTGTTAATTTCATATACAATCGCACTGCACAATTTTTCGTAAATAGTGTCAATATTTTCTTGTGTTTGCGGGTACTCTCGATTTGGCCAATAACTGTCATAATTGCTGTTTTTACAGTTTCACTTTCCATGAAATCTGGTGGTTTTCGCTGCAGGTTAAACCGGTGTTTACTAGATCTCTCCGTTACACTATCGGAACAAGAAGTGGGACGAATATAGTGTGTTTTCTAGCTTCCCGCTTAAAGCGCAGTGATCAGGGACTCTTGAGCGTTCGCCAAATAGACCGTGAAATCCTTGCTTGTCAATCACCGTTGAAAGATTTACAACTTTAAAGTGACTGAATGATTGGAATATATATTGAGGCACACATATATAGTCCACCACAGCCGAGCCTTTCCGCGATATCGAAGTAAAATTGTCATCATTGGCTTCAAATCGGCCGTTCAATGTACAGAAGTTTGCGTCACACAAGAATTCCGTGAAATCGCGACCATGTTGGTTAACGAAGTGATCAATGATTTTCCGTTCTTTTATGACGTCACATTCGGCCAATATATCCGACAGAGCGCAAATACGTGCGTTAAAGTCTCCACATATGAGCATGTAGTCGCTGTGTGAATGCGTGTAAATTTGCGTCAATAAGTGTGAGAAGAAACCCTGAGCATCTCGACCGCGCGTTGAGCCCTCTGGCGGCAAGTAACATGACAATACTGTCAGTTCGCTAGCGTCTTCTTTGTTTATCAATTTCGTCATACTGTTTATCAACCACAGACACACTGAATTTATCTAGAATCCACGTTTTCAAGAGAATACCAACTCCTCCTGAAGATTTAGGCGCTTTGTGATGAATTTCTTGTCGATTATATCCAAACCATAAATATCCATAATAGGTCAGCCCCTCATTGCCTGGTAAATGTGTTTCACTAAGGGAGATTATGTCCGCTTCAAGAAAGTCAAGTAGTTTAACACGTAGTTGTTCATTGTCCTTTGTCCATCCGCAGACAGTGCAATGTACATTATGTATTGGTTTTCCGGTGGGGCGGTGTGTGCACTAATCACGGTCCTGGCTCGGTTCGGCGTCCTGGCGTGGCCGAATGCGTCCGTTGGCGTCAACGCGGTAGTCACTCCCATGAGGAAGTTGGCGTAGGATTGCCCGAGCGTTCATCTCGATCAAGCGTTCTGCACGAGGTTTGCTACTCTTCACGAACACAGCTTTGTAGCCATCTATATCTTTGAGTTTCATTTCGTTTCTCAATACTTTGATTTTCTCTTGTCTGTTGTTGAAAATTATTTTCATAGGTCCAGGTTTGTTTGGAAACTTGCTTTGCAGACGGTCAGCGCCGGTAATCGACACACTTGACATGACGTCATCGCCAACCTGTTGCACCAGTGCTCTGGCTTTTTCGATCGGGTCCTCATTGTCTTGGTAAGGGATTCCGGTTACCTTGAGGCAAAGATCCGGGTCGTTGATGTCGTTAGAGTGATGTGAAGCAGGTGTCCTTGCGGACTGACTATTGGTTGCGTCGGTGAGGTCTAGATCCCGAAAAAGATCTTGTAATGATTTTACTGAGTCCATGAGACTATCTATACGGCTTGTCTCCTTTTTAATGTCAAGTGTAATTTCGTCTCGGAGGGCTTTGAGTTTAGCGTCAATACTTTTCCGAGTGTGTAGAGAACCCCGCTAGTGCAAAAAACAGAGTATCACCACGCAAGTCATAAATAGTTTGAAGGAAGTGTTTCTCGATGAACATTTATTCCCATTACACTTATGTAGCAACTGCTTCATCGTGGGCTGTATATCAAGAGTTGTGCTTAATTTACTGCTGTCTAAATTAACATCTTTTTTTAGCAAAAATAATATATATTGAACAACAAAGTAAAAGTAACACGAGTAATGGTTAAATAAAACACTGTCTCTTCGTGTCAATTATAGTAAATTATTAGGCTACGCACATGCATTAAAGCTGTTCGTATAACATAGTTACGTCCCTTGTTAACAAAAATGTCATGATTCATAATGTAAACACGGTATACATGTATAATGCAAAATTGAAGATAACTTTTCTTTTGTAGAATGATTTTGCCATACAGAGTTTTGTTTTGTTTTTGTGTTTTGTTTTTTGTTTTTTTTACTATGAGGTTTGCTTTCATTCTTCCGTTCGTTAAGTTGGCTCTGACATTCTAGATAAGCTCAGCAGAAATAAAAGTAACCATCTCTTTTATTTTTCACAATTCATCATGTCAAAGCCTCAAAAACATTACATCTTTACTTCAGTTAAGATATATTTGATCATACCTTAATTGTGCAAAATATGCTAAACCAAAATAAAATTAACACTCATAATTGTTTCCTGATATATCTCTACAATGAGTATAATGGGAATAAAATTATGATTTATTCTATCAATACCCAAGGTATATTGGGAATACAATTATCAGAAAAAATATAACTTAAAGATTAAATACATTTTAAGTGTGCTTGTATAAACTGCCTTTTAGATCGTAACAGGCTTCGTGTTCTCGAATATAATTTACTATCCTTTATTATGTCATGTTTTTGTGTCATGTTGTGAGAACTTGAATATGCACATAAATTAAATAATCTGATTTTCATGTTTACAGTTTAAATTTATATTCACACATTCTATAATGCATGTAAATGGCATTATTTTTAACACTCTATTATGATTTTTTTTTTCTCAGATAAGAATAATCTTATTGGCAAACTTTCTGTTTAAGTATATGCCTGTGTATGTTTTATGTACTTGAATACGCACATAAATTAAACAATCCAATTTTATTTTAGCGCTTAGGATATATACTGATACTTTCTACCACGCATGTAACAAACATTTATTGCTAACACTTAATAAGTACTATTTTTCTGTTTTGTTTGTTTTATGTTCAGAAGTACATGTATTTTTCTGTGTGTATATAAACCTACATACAAAAATATTAGAAATAGTAACATGCTTGTCGAATGTTTACTCTCTTCTGTATGTTTATATAATAAGATTTAGGCTACAAATTAATTGATTAGTTACAAAAATATTAGAAATAGTAACATGCTTGTCGAATGTTTACTCTCTTCTGTATGTTTATATAAACCTACATACAAAAATATTAGAAATAGTAACATGCTTGTCGAATGTTTACTCTCTTCTGTATATTTATATAATAAGATTTAGGCTACAAATTAATTGATTAGTTACAAAAATATTAGAAATAGTAACATGCTTGTCGAATGTTTACTCTCTTCTGTATGTTTATATAATAAGATTTAGGCTACAAATTAAAACTTATTAATGTGTTTATATACTTATATTAATGCAACAAAATTATCACTGCTATACTTTTTATGCTTCTAATTAAACTCTTTCAGTAGAAAGCTTAAATTATGATGCTTCTAACCGCCTCTATAAATAGCATGAGTACTTTTATTACATAAGTCAAAACTAAAATAGATGTTGTCATTTCTGCCCTAGTGTTTTTGACCAAAATGAAACTCTTTAGTATTCTTTTTAGTATAGTGACATGCTTATCAAACTTATGTCTGTCCTGCGTGTATCTGTTATGCAACATAATCAAAACTACTTAGCGGCTTCTGATAAACAACTGCTGTTTATATTAACTTGTGCAAAGCTTAAAACTACATGCATG
Organism: Congeria kusceri; assembly: GCA_027627225.1. NCBI lineage: Eukaryota > Metazoa > Mollusca > Bivalvia > Myida > Dreissenidae > Congeria > Congeria kusceri. Next base: position 67,780,814 of record CM051027.1, read on the forward strand.
GTACCAGTTTTATCAATTTTATTTAAGTTAACTGATTTGCATATGCTATTTTATCTTTTGTTATGTTTAGCCAAGCTGCCACAACATATATTGTTATGTCTTCCTTTTTTCTATGCCAATGTACTTATTTTGTCTTCTCACCTTTCTCAAATCTACAGGTCTTGCGTACACGTGTCACTTCGTCGTGTAACCCTACTTTTTGTAATATAGAGCATATACTATACATGTTAACTCATTTATGTATGATTGTTATTTTAACTGACTGACAAACTAAAAATTGTATCTTTAAATTGTAGAGGTCTAAATGGTTTAAAAAAACGTGTAAAGGTTTTTAACTTTCTGCAAGAGCTCAAGTCTAATATTTACTGCTTGCAAGATACACATTTTACAGAAGACATGTACAACGTCATCCATGCTGAATGGGATTGTGAACTTTTTTTAAGCTATGGTACATCACAATCTAGGGGTGCTGCAATTTTTATAGCAAAAAACTTTGAATATAAAGTTCATAATACTGTCACCGATGAAAATGGAAATTTTGTAGCGATTGACATAACCGTCACGGGAACACGGTTTACCATATTATGTATTTATGGTCCTAATTGTGACACTCCGTCTTTTTACACAAATATTTTTAAATTAATAGAGGACATTGGAAATGACTCTTTAATAATGTGTGGAGATTTCAACCTGGTATTAAATACAGAACTTGACTATAGTAATTATAAAAATATCAATAATCCTAAGGCTCGGAATATACTGTTGGAAAATATAAATAATTACAATCTCATTGATCCTTTCCGCGAAAAATATCCGTCTTTAAAGAGGTACACGTGGCGAAAATCTAATCCATTGCAACAAGCTAGACTTGATTTTTTTCTTATGTCTTCAAATATGTTTGCAAGTTTTGAGTCAACGTCAATACAACCTAGCCTACAGTCTGATCACTCATTGATATTGTTAGAATTGGCACTTTCCAATTTTTCGCACGCATCAGGCTTATGGAAGCATAACAATTCACTTTTATATGACTTAAACTATGTAAATGAAATTAATCACAAGATTGATCAGATAAAAGAACAATATGCTGTTCCAGTGTATAATTTGGTACAATTAGGGACTATTCCTGATAGTGAATTACATCTCACAATAAGTGATCAACTCTTTCTTGAAACTCTTCTTATGGAGATAAGGGGGAAATCTATCTCTTATGGTTCATATAAAAAGAAATTAAACACCTTAAAAGAAAAAGAATTATTGGAAAAAATAAATACTTTAGAACAAATCCTCTCACAGGAAAACATTGAGGACTTACAAAAGTTAAAACAAGAACTTGAAATAATACACGAGCATAAGTTAAAGGGATATTTAACACGAGCAAAAACAAAATGGATTATAGAGGGTGAAAAGCCATCTCGCTATTTTTGTAATTTAGAAAAACAATGTGTTACAAGCAAAACTATTTACCAACTGCAAGATGATGATGGGGTTGTTTTAACTAATCAAAAAGAGATTTTAAAGAAAACTGCATCATTTTATGAAAATCTTTATTGTAAGAAAAGCGAATGTAATGATTCGGATTTTTTAAATTTTGTTCAAAATGTTAATTGTCCAAAACTAAGTGACAAGGAAGCACAATGTCTTGAAGGTAATATTACATTATCTGAAGCATCCATTGTATTAAAAAAAATGTCTAACAACAAAAGCCCAGGTAGTTCTGGATTTACTGCCGAATTTTATAAAATGTTCTGGAATAGAATTGGTACTTTTGTGGTAAGATCTCTTAATGAATCTTTTGCCCTAGGGAATTTATCCGTAACTCAAACACACGGAATCATTACATGTATCCCAAAGGGCGATAAATCAAGACTTATCATAACAAACTGGAGGCCAATTACTCTTCTAAATACCGTTTATAAAATAGGCTCAGGTGTTATTGCAAACAGAATGAAACATTGCATGAATAAACGTATACACAATGACCAAACTGGCTTTATCCAAGGACGCTATATTGGAGAAAATACTCGACTGATTTTTGATATTATGCACATTACAGAAGAACAGGATATTCCTGGTCTGCTGCTACTAATTGACTTTGAGAAAGCATTCGATTCGTTATCTTGGTCCTTTGTGCAGAAAACACTTTCATTTTTTAACTTTGGACCTGACATTAAACGTTGGTTTGACATTCTTTATAAGGATGCAAAATCAGCTATAATTCAATGTGGCTACCTGTCTAATTTTTTTCCCATTCAGCGTGGATGCCGCCAGGGTGACCCACTTTCCTGTTACATTTTTATTCTATGTGCTGAAGTACTATCTCTTAAAATTAGAAATAACACACATATAAAAGGTATTACTCTTAAAGAAGTAGAACATAAACTTACACAATTTGCAGATGATACAACTATTATATTGGATGGAACAGAACAATCCTTACATGAAACACTGCATACTTTAAGCAAATTTTCTGCCATTTCTGGATTGAGCGTTAATTTTGACAAAACCAAAGTAGTATGGATTGGGAAAAAAAAGTTCAGCTCAGAAAGCATAAAAACAAAATGGAAACTCCAGTGGAACCAAGATGGTTTTCAAATGTTAGGTATACATTTTCATGTTGATTTACCAAAGATCATACAACTTAACTATAGTGACAGGCTTACCAAATTGGAGAATATACTTACAAGTTGGAAAAAAAGATTTTTGACACCTATTGGCAAAATAACTGTAATAAAAACTCTTTTGATTTCTTTGTTCAACCACTTGTTTATATCACTTCCAAACCCACCACATTCTTTTATTAAACACTTAAATACCATTTTTACTAACTACATATGGAATGGGCAGAGTAGAATCAAATTATGCGTTTTAACCAACGAATACTGTGATGGTGGCTTAAAAATGATAAACATTGAAGCTTTTATCCAATCTTTGAAATTAACTTGGCTTAAACGCGCTTACAGTACAGCTGGGAAATGGCTGAGTATAGCAAATATATATGTTGATTTTAGCAAACTTTTCAATTGTGGAAATCATTATCCTAAAATATTATCAAATATGATTACAAATCCCTTTTGGAAAGATGTTTTACTCAGTCTGGTACATTTCCAAAAGCAATTGCCTTTTAATGCAAAAGATATTCTGCATCAGCCACTGTTTTATAATGAAAACCTTTCCATAGGAAATACAAGTATATTTTTCAAAGCCTGGTATAAGGCAGGCTTACACTATGTATGTGACCTATTTGATAAAAATGGAGACTTCTTAAACATGCATATAATCAATGAAAACTATAATCTTAAAATTGACTTCCTCTTGTATAACGGTATTACAAAGGCTATCTTTGCAATGTTTAAGAAATTAAATGTTGAAGGAAATTACCAACAGTATGCAAACATACAAAGGCCTTTCATACCTCCTTCACACAGAACACTATTTATGCCTGTTTCCGGAGCAAAGCCAATGTATACAATATTAAATAAGACCGAAAAATGCTTACCAATAAAACAAAAATGGTCAGGTAAATTAAATATTGAAATTACTGACAATGTTTGGAAGGATATTTTTCGTGAACCATTTTCTATAACTAAAGATGTGAAAATGCAATGGTTTCAATACAGAATTATACACAGAATACTTGGAACAAATAGTCTACTTTTTAAAATGAATCTGAAAGATTCTCCCAAATGTACCTTTTGCAAAAGTTGTGAGGAAACGATTGAACATTTTTTCTGGGAATGTCCTATTTCAAAAATTATTATTGAAAACCTTTTCCCCAAACAGTTGTTTCCATTTTGTAACATATATACTTTTCTTCTGGGATATATAGAAAAGAATAGTGATGCTGTCAACAATGCTTTTATTTATGCCAAGTTTTATCTGTATAAATGCAAGATGTCTTCAACACAACCAACGGTTGAAAATGGAAGACACTTTATGAAATCACAATATGACAGTCTTAAAGATGTAGCAATATATGAAAAGAAAGTTGACAGTTTACTTGCTTGGAAAGATATTTTGAATGTCAATGTATCACAGAACCACCTCTTTTTGCAGTTGACTGAAAACACTTCATAGCACTATCTAGAGTATTTACGTACGTTTTTTCTCTATACATATACGTGCTTGTTTTGTAGAAACGCTTTCCATAACAGTTCAACCTTACTCAATAATGCATTTTCTATGTGTGTTACACGAATATAGCCCTGCATTTATCCACCATGCGTTCCTAAATACTAAAAAACCTCTACAAACTACAAACTTTATCCAAACATATCATATGTCCAGTGCTCAATAGACCCAAGTCAAAGCAAGACCTGTTACCTTTCCCTTCCCCCCTTCCCACACTTATTATTTGATTCTTTAATCCTATGTTTTTTCTTCCTTGTGCATGTGTGCATCTCTAAAAAGCGTACTTTATTTACCTTATGATGTATACTTTATGTGTGTGCACTTACATGAAATAAAGGTATAATTTTGAAAAAAATAAAAATAAAAAAATAAAAATAAAAAAAATTAAAAATAAATACTTTTCATTACCTTATTTCTTAGGGTGTCAATTTTGCTCTCGAGGCTTTTGCGCATTCCCTCCTGTTAAGTTTTCATATCGCATATGACCGACAACACTTTATCTTACTTCTCATTCAGCTCGGCATTCGTCGCCATCCCGCTACTTCCGGTGGCCATGGTGTTTTTACTTGACCAAGACGGGTTGTCGTTGTAGAAGACGGAATTGGCCTCGTACAGCACTTCGCTTACACTCAAGTTACAGTCTATATCACTATTATCTAAACTGCCGATGCGGCCTTGTTTGCGGATTAATCATTCGTCGCTCGATGTACTAGATGGTTGTTTCTTGCGTTTGGTTTTCTCACGGTTGCTATTATACGCGTTTAATATCTAGGATAAGATAACGGGATTATCCATTGGAGCGACGAAACAGGTTAGTGCGGTAACTCATGCGTGACAAAATTTTGGGCGGTAGAGATGGGCAATATGAATATATCCGCGTCCCGTGCCCCACCCCCAATGAAAATCGAAGAAAACTCAAAATCACAAATCGACAAGCTCATCAAGTCATCAAACACGTACCGTATGTAATCTTATCATATCCAAACTCACACACACCACATATAAAGCACAACACTAAGTCTATGACGAAATCTCAGCGTTTTATTATTGCATTTGGAAATGTGTCAATATAATGAGTAATGAATAAATAGGAACAGTTGCAGAATGGCATGTAATTCAGTGCTGTCAACATATCGATTCAGTTTGTATAAATTACCATATTCCAGAGTAAGAGAGGAAATTGATAATGAATTTAAAGTAAGTTCGGATAAATCGCATTTAGATTGAAACAGTTTCCTATACAATGTATTTTAACGTCAAATTAAAACTATGAATTGTTATGTAAATAATAATAGTTATGTATACACATTGACCATATATATTATAAAGAAAATCTTTTAGAGAGGGCCGCGACACAATTAAAACAGTGACTTGCATTGCAATAAGACTTGACAGCTTTCTTAATCGTGATAGTCTATATTTCAAAGGCTGAATTATTTGAATGTAATGCTTTTATATTTAAACTAATTAACTATTCTTTGAATTTAACTAGTTTTATGTGGTATTGAAATCGAATTAAAATTAGGTCGAAATATCTGCAAAATATTACTGTTTAGGAACTACTTTTTTGTTTTTGTTTCTTTGGATTTTTCGCCGTATTCAACAGTATTTCAGTCATATAACGGCGGTCAGTTAACCTACTCACACTTTTCCTGGGTAAGCTGGTTTACCAGTACTAAGTGCACATAATTATGCCAGTAACTGACAACTGCCCTACTTGAATCAGAGGTAGGGGGAGACTGGCCGTAGAAATAATGTCATGACCAATCCCCACACAAGTTATGTGACCGGGTTGGGAATCGAACCCGCCATCCTCGGATTTGTAGTCCAGCGCTCTACTAACTGAGGAACTAGTTTTATGTGTTATTGAAATCAAATTTAAAGAAGGTGAACATATCTGCAAAATATTTCTGTTTAGGAAAACAATCAATGTATAGCCATTGCAATCTAAAAAGTAGACAATTGACTTAACGACGAGATTTAATTGACAATGTACATAGCCATTAAGAAAGCAATGACTCAATTGATTGTTGAGCAAATACTACTAACGGTGTTTATCGGAGTTTGTCCGAAGTAGGCGTGGTAATAAACCCCATATCGTATCGCCACTTCCAAAGTGAGCGTGGTAATAAACCCCATATCGTATCGCCACTTCCAAACATCGTTTTTGTCATGCGCAGCATACATGTCTAGTAAGAGTCCACCTGCTTGACACTTTGGTATCATTGACAAATTGTTGGGAACAGTGTAACCCTATGAAAGCCGTATCTACATATAACTTAGAAGTCACTTTATGCTAATTGCATTATTTATTGTTTAATAACACTTGTTTAAAGGTGTGTGTAATAAGTTAATTATTGCGTAGGACACTGCGATAGTTCGCATTTAATAGACTGAGCTTCATCATGGGCTTGCTCTATGTGTATCAAACGCACTATTTAGCGCATTTAATAGACTGAGCTTCATCATGGGCTTGCTTTATGTGTATCAAACGCACTATTTAGCGCATTTTATAGACTGAGCTTCATCATGGGCTTGCTCTATGTGTATCAAACGCACTATTTAGCGCATTTAATAGACTGAGCTTCATCATAGGCTTGCTTTATATGTATCAAACGCACTATTTAGCGCATTTAATAGACTGAGCTTCATCATGGGCTTGCTTTATGTGTATCAAACGCACTATTTAGCGCATTTAATAGACTGCGCTTCATCATGGGCTTGCTTTATGTGTATCATACGCACTATTTAGCGCATTTAATAGACTGAGCTTCATCATGGGCTTGCTTCATGTGTATCAAACGCACTTGTTAGCGCATTTTATCACTTAATGAAGACAATAATCTAATGTTTAGCACTTTAGTTTTTAATCTTTTTTTATGTGTGCAGAGTTATCGTTATGAAGAAATACATGTGTTTTTGTTTAACTGTTGCATGCTTTTTCAAGCAGATATCTGGACTTGTGTTAAAGGTTGTGAAGAATTCCTTACGTTCAAATAATACTTTGGTTTGGATTATATAAAATAAAAACACGGTCGAAATGCATGTGATGTCTACATCTTCGACAATTTAATACCAAAAAACGTCTAAATACCCAAGACAGTGCTTTTGTGTGACTCTAAATTTGAGATATAAACTTTATTAAGAATCATAGTTTTTCATCAACAGCACATACAGCTCAACCAAATTTGACGTTATATGCAATCTTGGGTCAAACGTTGTAGCTTTAAATTAGTAAACAAGTATACAACGTACCTCACAGCGTAATCGGCAAGTCAATGTGGTCAACCAAATGCATACAGAAAGTTATTAAACCTAGCATCCATCAAGATGTCGTAATAAAATTCAATAAATTAGGTTTTAATCAACAAAAACACATGTGATATTTAAGAACATTTATCGACGTTTACGACTCTTTCAATAGTTTTAGTCAGTTAAATACTTTTTTTACATTGACTTCGATATCCACCATTTTTAATCACTGTTTGGGATGATTTAAATTAATTATAGCTCGGACACATTAACCTGACGTTGACCTTGGCGCAATCCGCATCCGAAAAAAGTCGAACAAGTTGAAAACAGTTGAACCTTTTTGATTTGACTGCAATCTGTATACACAAAGCGCTACTTGATTTGACTGCAATCTGTATACACAAAGCGCTACTTGATTTGACTGCAATCTGTACACACAAAGCGCTACTTGATTTGACTGCAATCTGTATACACAAAGCGCTACTTGATTTGACTGCAATCTGTATACACAAAGCGCTACTTGATTTGACTGCAATCTGTACACACAAAGCGCTACTTGATTTGACTGCAATCTGTATACACAAAGCGCTACTTGATTTGACTGCAATCTGAACACACAAAGCGCTACTTGATTTGACTGCAATCTGTACACACAAAGCGCTACTTGATTTGACTGCAATCTGTATACACAAAGCGCTACTTGATTTGACTGCAATCTGTATACACAAAGCGCTACTTGATTTGACTGCAATCTGTATACACAAAGCGCTACTTGATTTGACTGCAATCTGTATACACAAAGCGCTACTTGATTTGACTGCAATCTGTATACACAAAGCGCTACTTGATTTGACTGCAATCTGTATACACAAAGCGCTACTTGATTTGACTGCAATCTGTATACACAAAGCGCTACTTGATTTGACTGCAATCTGTATACACAAAGCGCTACTTGATTTGACTGCAATCTGTATACAGAAAGCGCTACTTGATTTGACTGCAATCTGTATACACAAAGCGCTACTTGATTTGACTGCAATCTGTATACACAAAGCGCTACTTGATTTGACTGCAATCTGTATACACAAAGCGCTACTTGATTTGACTGCAATCTGTATACACAAAGCGCTACTTGATTTGACTGCAATCTGTATACACAAAGCGCTACTTGATTTGACTGCAATCTGTATACACAAAGCGCTACTTGATTTGACTGCAATCTGTATACACAAAGCGCTACTTGATTTGACTGCAATCTGTATACACAAAGCGCTACTTGATTTGACTGCAATCTGTATACACAAAGCGCTACTTGATTTGACTGCAATCTGTACACACAAAGCGCTACTTGATTTGACTGCAATCTGTACACACAAAGCGCTACTTGATTTGACTGCAATCTGTATACACAAAGCGCTACTTGATTTGACTGCAATCTGTACACACAAAGCGCTACTTGATTTGACTGCAATCTGTACACACAAAGCGCTACTTGATTTGACTGCAATCTGTACACACAAAGCGCTACTTGATTTGACTGCAATCTGTACACACAAAGCGCTACTTGATTTGACTGCAATCTGTACACACAAAGCGCTACTTGATTTGACTGCAATCTGTACACACAAAGCGCTACTTGATTTGACTGCAATCTGTACACACAAAGCGCTACTTGATTTGACTGCAATCTGTACACACAAAGCGCTACTTGATTTGAATGCAATCTGTACACACAAAGCGCTACTTGATTTGACTGCAATCTGTATACACAAAGCGCTACTTGATTTGACTGCAATCTGTATACACAAAGCGCTACTTGATTTGACTGCAATCTGTATACACAAAGCGCTACTTGATTTGACTGCAATCTGTATACACAAAGCGCTACTTGATTTGACTGCAATCTGTATACACAAAGCGCTACTTGATTTGACTGCAATCTGTATACACAAAGCGCTACTTGATTTGACTGCAATCTGTATACACAAAGCGCTACTTGATTTGACTGCAATCTGTATACACAAAGCGCTACTTGATTTGACTGCAATCTGTATACACAAAGCGCTACTTGATTTGACTGCAATCTGTATACACAAAGCGCTACTTGATTTGACTGCAATCTGTATACACAAAGCGCTACTTGATTTGACTGCAATCTGTATACACAAAGCGCTACTTGATTGTATGCGAAGAATAATTATCACGTATTCGCACGAGCTAAAAATTACAGAGGTCTGGACCTACATCTTCAACGAGGTCAAATGCAAACAAATACCGTGATATCGAAAGGAGGGCGTACACTTTCAGTTTTATTTTGTTAACTTAATTACATATTTTTAAATTCATTTAAATAAATGTTTAATTGCATTCAAACAAACATTTTATTTCTTCACAAAATGCTCTAGAAATCACTTGCTTTATGTTTTCTTTCTGCGCTACCATGGGTTTTGCCATTATTCCGCATCATGCAGGCGATTGATGAGTTGGCATAATAAATTATTTGATATTATGTTTTGCTTCTGTTTTTTTTCACGTTTATTGCACTTATCACTTTTATTGATTGCAGAAACTAATCCAGTTTTCTGTCGAGACATTTTGACTAAAGATACATATAGACCTGTCTATCAGATAAGCATTACGCGATACTGAAATAATTTTTTATCATACCACTATGATGATATCGGCCTGATACAAAGGTGTCTGATATATTTTTTTTATATCAGGTCACTAGCGTTTATATCAGTCAATGTTTGGAGGTACGTCATTTTATTCGAAATCAACTATAAAGTCAACAGTTTCAGTAAAAATGAATCAGATTCAACAAAACAAACAATTTGATACCAAGAACGTATATAGTTTATTCTTTTTAATCGTCATAAATCACAAAAACCTTATTTTTTTAAATATTCACATAAACCCGCACTTTGGTAGTGATATGACGTCATCTATGGAACACAATAAATCATCCATACAAATTTATTTCAATACATTCATAATAAATGCACTAAAGTCACTACACAGCATCAGTTTATGTTGAACCAAAAACATTATTACCAAAAATTGAACACACAATAGTCAAATACTGTCAATACTGACACGATCTTGAAAATGTAAATTTCAATACACAACTCCAAAATGGCGTCACCAAACTATTCGGCGTTGTGTGTTCTCCGATGAAATTGATCATTGCAATCCAGTTCAGTTCGCATTTTCAGTATTTTATGAATGAGCATGCGTGTAATATATGTATTCGTAGTGAAAACAGTTCACTTATCATTACGAAATGTTAGTAGTAAGGTATTATTCAGTCAACTTTTAGAAATCCATAACTACATGTACGTGAACGTGTAAAAGTCGGCTCAGCAAAATCAGCGCCGCCCCTAGTTTTTAAATATATAAAAATCAGCTCGTTTGGTGATATTTTACGAAAAATGTGGTATGATAAATAGAAAAACAGGTTACTGCCTGGTATTGTGTAATATATCAGATTCGGCACAAATAAAATAACAGCTCGGCAAGCCTCGCCGTTATATTATTCAAAGCCTCATACTCACTTTTTCAACGACCATCATTGATTTCAATACAAAATTCACTAGCATTCTATAATTGTACGCAACATTTGTATTGTATAATGATGAAGTTATCAATTCGTGTTTGATAGTAACATATCATTGTTATACTTTTTTATACAGCTTGATGTATATTATATGATATTAAAGTTTTTACAATATTGTTTGATTGTTTCGTTTTTTTTTGTTTTTTTTTTTACTGTTGGCGTAAGCCAACATGCTTTAGAGAGGGGATAGTTGAGAACCTGTACAACGGAAACTCCTTTATGTGCTCTGCAGGGAACGAATCAGTAAATCGAAACCACGAACGGTCTTTTTCCAATACAGCAAAAAATCACTTATTGCCTTCCCATGTAGTTACATGTCAAACGTATTCTATTCTTGATCCCATTTACAACAGTTTGTGAAAAGTCATTGTAATAAACGTATTTCTTTAAATGTTGACCGCAGTCCTACATTCGCTACTTATTTGTTTGTAAACTTAATATTCACATGAGTGTCCTGGAATAGAACCACAACATTAATGCACACCGGTGGCTGTGTTCGGTTCGTTGCGTATAAACAATGTTTTTTTCTGTTATCGATGCTTATTCTGACACAGACTTGCTCAAATTTATTTGGCGGTTATTTATATTTTAGACCGTAGTTGGGAAATCGAAACAACGCATCGTATGACCTACCATAACAGAATGTCCATTAATGTCAGTATTTCAAGATTTAAAAACTACAATTTAAGTCCATAAGTTTCTAAAACACTGCTGTTGTTTTCAAATTCAAAGAAACACTTCCTGTGTTTGAATAAACCAATCAGGAAAGAATGTGTAGTGGTTCACTAATAGATAACAGATGACAAACATCTGAATGCCACATGTGGTGGTCAATGCAGTAAAAGACTGGTAAATGATTAGATCTTGAGTATACAGAAATTGAAGTTCAACCATTGATTTGTGAATGACTACGTAAAATCATATGTTGAATGCTGTACTACTAAATTACCATACCAAGAGTTTGTTTCCAGTGCAAGACTTCTAAATGTCTGATAAAAGAATGCAAAGTTCAACATTTGATCAGAACAATACTAGTTTTCATTTTTCAGTATACATACATGAAACGTCAATTACTAGTCCTTCATTATACGAAAGACAAATAAATGACTGCAGTAAATGACAAAATAGTACTTTACTGGTATAGTATTAGTATATTACATGTAATTTGCTAAGATTTTTTTTTTTGGTTTGGCTGATGTTGAAGGTAAGGAATACAGTTATGTATGAGTTCGAGTGTTATGTTTCAAAATATTTGCATGACATTATTTATTTTAAACAATTGTTTTAAATTCATTATAATAAACGTTTTCTTTATAGACAAAAACGCACTTACAGTTCACATACTTGCACTTTATGGTTTCTTTCCACGCAGACAGTCTTTTTCATTAATGAACTGCATGATATTGGCAATTGTTAAGTTGCCATAATAAAGAATCATAAGTTGTGTTGTATGAGTTTTGCTTCTACTTTTTCATCTCGTCCATCTATCACATTCATTGATCATAGGAACAAAGGCAGTTTATTTTGTAGAGACATTTTACTTAAGTACAAATAGACCTGTCTATCAGATAAACATTAGGTTAAGCTGATATTGCACATTGTAATTATTCCCTTTTCAAGCGATCATCATTGATGACAGTACATATTTGACTGGCTTTATTTTGAAGAAAAATGACAATATTCTTATAATATTACGCTATATTAGAAATGTATCGTCATCATATTGCTATAAATGCATTTACAGATGATTTCGAGTAAAAATGCATTTACAGATGATTTCGAGTAAAAATGCATTTACAGATGATTTCGAGTAACGCCCCAATCAGACACCAATGATACAAGTATTAAGCCTTACACGAATTAGTTGTGATACAAGTATTAAGCCTTACACGAATTAGTTGTGATACAAGTATTAAGCCTTGCACGAATTAGTTGTGATACAAGTATTAAGCCTTGCACGAATTAGTTGTGATACAAGTATTAAGCCTTGCACGAATTAGTTGCACATTATTATAATGGTACAGATACCATTCTTTTGTTGAAAATTATTAATAACTCTGTGTTCTGAAGTGGGAACAGATAACTGATTCAATTACTAAAAGCTTTAAGGCTTTATATTGCTAATTAAAATACTCATATTGCATAATTCGATTTAATTATAAAATTTACTTCCTGACTGGGTTCTTTAACACAATCGCCATGCAACATGTTGGCAGAATTAAATTTTTGTGAGAAATACGTGCTCATATCTGATCGAACACAATTTTAGGCTATTCATTTAAAAGGTATTGTATTTATTCCTTATACTGGTTTAAATCTTCACAATCTTGATAGTTTAACGTTATTTTTGTGATATTGGTGACTGTGTTGTTGGCGGTTTTGTTGTTAGTTGTGTCGATGCTGATGATGCGTAATTGCTTGTGTTGAGGTATTGTTTTTACTGTTGTTGTTGTTGCTTGTGTTGGCGGTGGAGATACTGTCAGTGGTATTTGCGGTTTGAAATAATTGTTGGTTGTGTCATTAGTACTGTGATATTGTTGGCGGTGTAATGTCCTGATTTTGTTTTACTGATGTTCTTTTATAGTAATTGTTGCTTTAACAAGTTGGATTTACGAAAAAAAAGTTGATCCATTGTCAGATATTTAAAATATTCAATTGTTTTATGCATGTCATAATATTAAAGAGTTATTACCGTATTAGATTAATATTTGTTCATTCGTTACATTTCTCCGAACCATCTTCAATAATAATTGTGTGTATTAGGTATTTTAGGAATTAGTTCACATAATAATTGAAATGTATAATTATACAATTCCATTAATTTAACAACCAATTATCTTGTCAATGATATCATCATGATTATATATCCAAATGTGATGTTTCACTGACAGTTTGCCTATTTAAACGTTCACATAGTATGGATTTGAATCAAGCAGATTTATGGCACGTTCAATTTCGATAAAAACAGAAAATTCTCTCAAACTCTTTCGGGTAACAAGTATTAACAAATACAATTGAATAATGTAACTCCAGAGACATCACCAAGAGAGAAACCATTGTTAACATCATTTGGTTCGAGACCAATTGCCTATACAATGCAGGACAATAAGCACAACGGAACACAAACAAAACAAGAGCTGTCAGAGGACAGCGCGCTCGACTATTTGTATTTCAGTTGGTACATATTTTGCAAAGTGAAAGGGTCATAAATTTGTTGAAATGCAAAAGGTATGTTCGAAGTTTCAAGTGAATAACCTATCAAGTTTGGAAGATATTAAACTGCCAAATAAAAACGTAAATCTTAAACTCTATGTAAAAAAGGGACATTACTATGCCAGAATACAAAATGAGTTATGGGGAATGTTGCACCTGATGCTGGAGTTGATAGAACAGGTATATCCCAAGTTTGAAGTGAATAACGACATTTGAATACAAACTTTTACCCCCCAAAATTATTTGAAAAAGGGGTAGAACTCTATCAAAATACAAAACTAAGTCGTGGAGAATGTTGCACTTGATGTTGGAGTTGATGACACAGGTACAGTCGAAGTTTCAAGTGAATAACTTGTGTAGTATTGATGTTATAAAACTTTTAAATATAAACGCGGGCGAGTAGGAAAGCTCACCTATTCTTCGAACAGTCGAGCTAAAAATGATTGAAACTGGGGTCACCGCCTTGGAACGGTCAATGCAAAGCATTGGGGGTTTAAACCGGTTTAAAAGCATGCTGAACCTCACACTTAACCCTAACTGGAAATTTCGTACAACATGTGCGCAACTAAAGCCTTGCTCAGGCTCGATAGTAAAACACTTATATTCCCCGGAATTTTTCCAAAACAAACGACGTTCTATACCGACCCAGCAAACATGTGCCAGACAGCAACAATGCAGGGTCCATATTTATTCTTAACATATTTAAATCGATGTTTCAGTGTGTTTCTCTAACACATGCAACTTAGTTTTGTTCTCGCAAAGCAATAGCTTTCTTAGCAAGCGTCGTTTAGTGCCAAACATTTATATGAACAAGACATTGAGCTTTTTTATATGACATGTATCTATTCTGAAAATTAAAGTATGCTAATGCCTTGATATTGGCTTCAGTCAATGACGTATGGTTTAGAAAAACAACAACAACACATAACCCCAGAGAGTACAGAGTTAAAGCAATCCATCTTGTACTAGATATAAGAATTAACAGAAAAAAGAAACATATAAACAGAAAAACAGTTGTTTTTAACGTGTTTAAACGCAGAATTTGGGAAACCATGCATCGGTAATTTCTAAAACTATTTTAGACGCCAATATTGATAATCGGATACAGGTTTGGAGACAAATTACGAATTTAAAGTTACGTTCTAACCAGTCATGGCGGTTTTGAAAACACATCGCGTTTCTGGTTAGCACTGTTCACGAGAAAAATTGAAATACAAAATGTTCTGTGTGGATACAAAAAGCAATAGCTTGTAGCTGGATATTAATTGTAAAATTCCGTGGATCGACGTCAATACTTTTGAGGTAAAAGTTGCATAGTCGTTCAGTTTTGTTTTGTTTTGAAAAAAAGCGCTGTTCCATTTTTAGCTCCGCGCGAGGGTGATATGAAAAAATATTACCCTGTGATATAACTATTGGTCGATGGACAAAATACACAGAGTGGTCACGTGAGGTGTAATAATTTTAAATATTACACTGCAATATCACTCGCTATGACTTCGTAGCGATCAGGTTGATCGGTGTTAAAAGGCGCTTATGAAACGGTGAGTAAATTACTCCGTGTTACAAAAGCGCACTATTTATTGAGAAGCCCTGTTTCGGTATAATACAATAAATATTGTATTCTTTGATGGCGTCAGCGCATTTAGTGATCCCTCGAACGCGGCGTAGCCTTGGGCAACAGTATTTCCTCGTGTTGACAAAATGCACGATCGCCCTCAAAGAATGCAATATTAATATAATATCAACCCGATAAATGATATATCAGCTTTTCAAGGGTTGATATTATTTATATCACCCTCTCAGCAATGTTGCATTTATTGTATTATACCGAACAATCCGTATAACATCTTGAAATGATAAGCTTCGTGATTTTTTTTACGATTACTTTAATGCAGACTCTAGTAATAAATGCTATGTAAGCCGAGGCTTGACATTACCATTTCACAATACAATAGTTATCTAGTTATCTAGTAAAAACATTGCTGAATCAGCCTTCCGTACTTTCCAATGCTTCGAAGACATGACCTTAACATTTTACCTGCATGACCATTTAGTGTGTACAGCTATATTTAGACATGTCAGTTTTAAAGATGGCGTGATCATTATGAAGTTTCTACAGCGCGATCGGTTATAAACATGGCAAAATACGGGCGAACGTTATCGTGTGATTCAAAAAGGAATAATATACAGTGGACGGAAAGTTTTTAATGGATATTAAGATCACATAACGCATAGATGTGTGCCATAATATGTAAACAAAATGTGCAGTGACGACAAAAACCAGTTTTCAATGGACTAATATTGTTACATATGATTGTGTTGTGTCGTTTTTAAACACAAAAATAAAGAAGAATTGCATCGGTGATGTCTAAAATAATTTTTTTTTTGGACGCCAAAATGGATAATCGGGTACAGGTTTGGAGACAAAATACGATTTAAAGATACGTTCTGACCAGCCATGGGGATTAAAAAAAAAACATCGCGTTTCTGATTAGCACGGTTCACGTGAACAATTGAAATACAAATTGTTAAGCTTTGTGGATACAAAAAGGAATTGCCAATAAATGTAGCTGGATTTTAATTGTTAACTGCCGTGGGTCGACGTCAGCTCTCTGGAGGTAAAAGTTGCATAATTGTTCAATTTTTTTTTGTGATATCACTTTTGGTCTATGGACAAAACACACAGAGTGGTCAAGTGGGGTGCAATAATACATATTGTTACTAAAAATAGTAACAAATTGACGTCGTTTACCGGCCGTTACGCGTCTCCGCTGAGCCGATTGGCCGCTTCCGATTTTCGATAATCGAAGTTAATCCGATCGCGCGACGTCAACGATAAAAATAATAAAATTGTACTGGACCTAGATCCAACTTATATAAGAATGAAAATGCTGCTTATTACAGAAAGTGTGTTGTTAAATTGATTAAATATATAGGATCTACATGCATCGTTGAGTTTGAAAAAAAAAATCACAGAACAAAATTGAACAAATCGGCAACTTTTTACCTCAATGGCAACTTCAATCCATTGCTTGTAACAATAAAAATCCAAACATTAGCACGTCTTTTCCGTTTTATTGTATCCATAAACCTTAATTTTTAACAATCATAGTTTTAATTGCATGTGAAACATTCTGACTAAAAACACGAGTTACGAAATCGCAATCAGTGGTCAAAACAAACGCTTGATTTTATTTCTCTGGAAGTCTGCAACTCTTCAAACAATTAACACTCTCTACATCTAGATAATTGTTTTAAATTCGTCCTGCACGAAATATAAATCTAGATCTACATGTATCTGTAATGTTTTTTTTTTTTTTTTTTTTTTTTTTTTTTTTTTTTTTTTTACCGAAAATACAAGCAAACACGAGCAATCCAGGGAGTCCAGCGAAAACAGGTTTGTTTTTATGTTAATAAATTACGTCATTCTTAGAACTGCGTCACATAAATGTAAATAAAAGTACGGAAGCTTGGATTTGTAGTCTTGTTGACATTGTGTGTAATGAAGGAACAAATCATGATTCTTTTCGAAAATAGAAACATATTTCGTGTCGAAAATAGTGCACCAAAGCTACTGAAGGAGGTACGAGGTCACGAGGTCAATATACCTTATAACTATTGGGTGTTTAGATTACATGGTTATTAGGTGGATTTTAAGGCATGTAACAGGATTCTATGTATTTTAAACGATAAATATGTGGCAGAACTGGGCCAGGCATCTCTAATCGACGGGCCGTTATATCGGCAGCGGACCCATTATAGACGCCCGGCCCAGCTCTGCCGTATATTATTGTCTAAGTATTGTTGCAAAATATAACTGCACGTTATGCACCTATCAATATTTTCCCCCAGTATTTTGGGGATCTAATTCCCCAGCCTAGAGGCAAGCATTTTGCTTAAATTCCCTCAGTGGGGGGATGCTTAATTGGTGTGTCAAATGGCCCAGGGGCCAATATTATCGGGATCTAAAATCCGAACAAAGTCTATTTCCCGGGACCCGGAATCATTCGGCGTGTCAAATTCCCGCCTGTCGGGAATTGCTTTCAGTCTAAAGGCCCGTAAATGCCCGCCGCTCCCACCCTGGTGGAAAATATTGATAGGTGCATTATGACCGTGTCAAGGTTCTCAATTTATCTAATATTCACATACATGCACTCAAGAAATGTACATCAATAACGTCATTGTCGTCGCTGTTTGACCGTGAAATTAATTAGTTTTCTTGGTACATTAATAATCGATTATACTAAATTTAATAATGCCATCCTTGACATCTCAAATATATTTTATTGGCTGTACTTAAGAGAACATATTAGAAATATGTTCAAGCAAAAGCAACAAGTCACTATATAAAAGTTGAATAAAGCTATATATGTAATAAATGCCAAATAAGTCGTCATATATTTGAAGTAAATAAGGTCTTCATCTTAGTAAACTTGTCAACAGCATTTGCTTGTTAATATTGTTTCATTCATTTGGATGACGTTAACTTACTGCCATATGTGAACGGGATTTTACTTAATACTTAACGACCTATGTGTTGTACGTATCTGGCTATGCCACAATGCCATACATGATATGTGTTTCAATACGAAAAAAAACTTGCTTAAGTATACTGTATACTCACAGTCTATTTCGTCGGAATTGACGGAAACATAGACGAGAGCAAATGACATCAACCGAACGCAATATAAATGGGATGTACGTATTTATTTCCGTTCGACAATGCCCCCAAGCGTAATTAAGCATTGACAAGTGTGTTGTCGTCTTTCAGCCTATGATTCCAGGGTAGCTATTGACCCGATAATAACAAAAGTGCAAATAATTATTGCGATTACTCCCGTCATCTAGCGGGTGCATGCCTTCCGCACGGTCTTCATTGTCCTTGTCTTCGTCATCCCACTTGACGAATAGATGTGTGTACAGCATGCCATTAACCGACTGGCAGACCCTTTCATAGCTCAACAAGACGAAAGCACGATCAGTTGGAAGGACCAATGGAGTGGACACAGATCCGCCATTTCTATATGAGTTGATGGAGTTGGATATAATTTTAACTAATAATAGTAATTAGGTGTTTAGCAATAAATTGTATTTAAGGATATCCAAAATATATTTGTATTTAGACACGTAGTTATGCTTGTGAAATACATGACTATTATAATTTAATATTGGACCGCAAAGGTTTCTGGTTTAAATTTAAAATGACAATTTTTGCTTCATAACTGCTCGTCTATATACACATAATAATTAAAACATCAGTGGAAATTCGGAAGGACACAAACTCACTATTTTGAGTGAGATCTATACTTTGTAAATACTAAATAAGATGATAAAATTCTAAAACAGAAAGTATGTATTAAACAGCTGTTCGGTATATATTTCATGTGCTGTATCATATGTCTATAAAAATGGATTTGATTATATAACTATAAAAGGCACTTCCAAGTACCTGCAACAATAGTAAATATGCTTGTTAGAATCGTACGATCCATCAGGCAAGGTACCGCCAAGGTTCTCGTTGTTTGAGTCTTCATCGTCCTAGTAAATGGAACCAACTTGAAATCCTGAAAATTAATTGTGTAAGATTAATGTGTACAATATGTAGGTAAATCGCATTTGCAAATACACTTAGATGCTTAAAGGGACTATGTCAACTAAAAATTGGCTTCCTATTGCACTTAAAATGATATTAGTTGATATAAACGCGCTTTACTAACACATTTGAATTGAATAAATAAAAATAATATAATGCACAATAAGATATTTGATAAAAAAATTAGCAAAAATGCATGGAAAAATTAAAACCCCAAGCGGATATCGAACTCACGACTTAGGAGCCATACGAAGAAATGACAGTAGAAAGCGTTTTAACCAACTGCGCTAACATGCTTGGTAATTATTCGTTTGTAAACTTTTGGTTCTACAATGCCAACGCCAAAATGTAAACAGGAAAAGGGCCAAACAAACACAACCCATATTATATATTTATTTTTATCTTAGAATCTTTGCACTCTTTTCCCATCATATATACCCTGTTTTAACCGTTATTATATGCCAGTATTAATATATAAATTTCTGATTATTTAAAGAAATTGCCCCATTGAGGCACGTTTCGATGACATAGTCCCTTTTATTTTAAACAGTTAAACAATTTTTACAGTTAGTTTCCTTATTGAAATTTTAGCCACGTGTAAACCTTTATATGGTTTTACAAGTGTGTAGTGAGATTACCTAATGGACAAGTTCCCTTCTTTAAGAGGCAATATGATCCTCTTTGCCAGCCAACGTCAATGGAGGTCACATACGCTTGGTTTTTCATGCAAAACTCTGTTCGTATGTTATTAGGCCCATATTCCCCTGAACAATATCAAACGAATACTATCAAAGCTGCAACATTATAACTAAGGCGAACACAAGCCTAAATCAGTGAAGGGAATACATGTACGCTTTTATACTGGATAGAACCATAATCAGCTTTTCAAATTGATTTTACGGATTCACCTTATAAATGTCCATGTAACAATGTATGCTTTTATCATATTATGTCCATTACAATTTATTATAAATTTACCAGCTATGAAGATGTTTATGCCCGCAGTGAACTGGTAACTTCCATCGTCGTCTTCCGTGTCATGGTATCTCCATCCCGTCAACCAGGTCACCCCGGAATCAGGGCATCCGGGTGATGTCTTCATTAAACCGTAGGTACCCTGTGGCCATGTTACTGGCACTTAAAGAGTAAAATGTGTAAGACGATTGGAATAATATTAAACTAACTGTATACTGTTTATTAGTATAGAACGCGCTGAATTTGTACAATGCCCTTTTTAGCCCTTGGCATGTATATAGTGATTGTCCTGTCCGTCCGTCCGTCCGTCCTTCCTTCAGTCCGTCCGTGACAAGGTTACATAGATTTTACCGTTTCGTCTAGCACCACACCACTTACTACACCATATGGATACTTACACAGTTGTTGATTATGACCATTTCCTATCCACCCATATCACCCAACCTGACTTTGACCTTGATCCTGACCTAATTTGCACTTAGAATAATTCATATGGGCTGTTTCTTGGTTAACTAGATTATACCATTTCGTCTAGCACCAACAACGCTTGCTACAACACTTGGGTACTTACACAGTTGTTGCTTATGACCATCCCTAATCTACTAATATCACCCAACCTCACTTTGACATTGACCTAGACCTTATGTTGACATACAATAATTCAAACGTGCCATTTCTTGTTTAACTAGATTTTACCGTTTCGTCTTGCACCAACACCGCTTACCTCAACACTTGGATATTTACAAAGTTGTAACTTATAACCGTTCCCAATCCACCCATATCACCCAACCTCACTTCGACCTTAACCTTGACCTAATGTGAGTAATTCAAATGAGCCATTTCTTGGTTTACTACATTTTGCAGTATCATCTAGCACCAGCACCGGTTACTACAGCACTGGGATACTTACGCAGTTGTTGCTTATGACCATTCCCAATCCACCCATATCACCCAACCATACTTTAAACCTTGACCTAATTTGGACTTAGAATAATTTGAATGGGCTGTCCTGCACTAACCGGGAACATGTGTGTTTATCGAACACAATGTTTTGTTTTATATTGAACACTTTAGATAACGTTACAAATTCTGAATGGTCTTAAAATATTTCAGAAGTTAAGTCTAATTTCAATGACGTTAACGTTATCCATATTTAAAGCGGACGAACAACATGTTTAAGCATGACTTTCAAAATTTTCATAAATGCATACAAAATATACAATATATAGATATAATATGAAACATATCACATGCAATACCTGCAATACCTGTTGCTGCACTGCTGGAGAAAGATGTCAACTGCTGCTGATGTTGGTGGTGGTTTTTTAAGGCGTATTCCACGTTCTTTGTTAAAGTCTCTAAACAACCACCATAGAGAGAATCCGGGCATATTCGTTTTTCCACAAGAGTATCCAAGACCTTGATGACATGATATTTTATATAGCGTTACTTTCACACATAAAATGACTTATTTACGGAGAAGAGTACAGCGTAAAATACTAGGATAAGAGATTTGCTTCGACCTATTTTTGTAAAGCACGAGAATTTCAGTCAATACTATGCCCTTAACAGAGTGGATGATTTCTCACTTACAATCTTACCACACGTTGCAAGTATTACAAGCAATTGAATATTATAACGTTTATACAGTACCTATAATAAAGATGCGTAACGGTTAAGACATACAGCTTAGGTAATGTGTACAGACCGGTCTAAAATATGCCATGCTGATGACATCCGTGATGGGCACCACATTCAGAGAGATCGGAGCCGGTGTTGAACTGGAGCCAACGCTCATTAACACACACTGGTGAATGTTGTTGTGGAATGCAGCGTTGGTTTTGTACAATTGGTCATTGATCACCCATGAGGACGAGAAACCGTTAAAACGTCCACTGTGTTGTAGAAGGCTCGCATCCTAAAAAAACACAAGTGCTTTATTCAGATTTCTTTTTATTTGTGTTAATTGCGAACCATTTTTGGGGGGCGGAGCGGGTATTGCGTTTTTTGGGTAATAGGTCACATGCATAAAATTAGAAAAACCTTGAGCTGTAATACAACGCAAGCCCCTCCCGTGCTATTGTAAGAGTATCAAATAGACTATGTCTAGAAAGAGGCACAATGAGTCAATTTCAGTAAACACATCTGAAATGTATACACACGTATAGACACAAATAGTGGCATATAATAAAAATGAAAATTATATACATAATTATTAGGTTAAGGAAAATAGTTATTATGAGAAAAAATAATTTAGGTCATGCGTGTTTTTACCCTTTTTCTTCTTTGTATCTTGACGCCAGATTTGTGTGTATCTTATATAGCTATAATACGCACATCAAATCAGAAAAGCGCGGATGGTTAATGCGCTGTCAATTGGCATTTGATCGAACGACCCCGACATTGTGAGTTTTCTTTTTTTTTAGTATTTTTGTTTATTTTGGTTACATAAAAAAATCATTTATACTTTCTTTATTGTGCACGCCTTCCATAAAGTAAGACCAACTAAATTGCTGAGTTCATCACTGTTTCGTAGACATAGTCCCTTTAACTCCCATTCTATTAATGCTTTAGCAAGTGCATTACATAATTACTATGGGCACGTATGTGTAAACTGATGTAACAGGAAATCCAGTGTTATCGGATAAATCACTTTGGTAGTTTTAATTGATTGATAATTTTATAGACACGTCCATTACCACCGATTGTATTTTTCTAAACAAGTCCGGAAGTGTCTCGGATGACCGTCGCCATGTTTTTGTTCCAAGCTCAACACCTAAAACAACGCTCTGAAATGATAACGATAACAGTGTCAATGGGCTTGACATGACACTAGATGTGTATATGCAATGTAACAGTATAATGCCTTGTTAGTAAATCTTAATATTATAAAACAAACAATGGAATACACGTATTCAGACAATTTTCCTGATAATGGCTCAATCAAACTCATTGGTCACGTGTCTATAAAACAACAAATATAAAACTATTGCTTCATAGATTTTTTACTACGTACATGTACATACGCACATCCGTATCGATAATAAGTATGTTGAATAATACTTATACTGTTATACCGATTAAATAAGTGTATATCCAATAACAACAACAATTATATCTTCTTAAATTATAAAGGTGTACATGTAGTTGTAGTCTTGTCTGAACAAAGATACTTACGGTGCCCCATTCATCCAAGAAGCGACCATAATCGGGCCACGACATGCTATACATTGGCAACTGGCATACGGTACGGGCAGTCACAGGAAATCGTGAAGTTTCCGAAAGGTACCGTGCCGTTGCCATGGTAACTTGCGTGTCCAATGCTACACGTTGTCACTGAATCGTGGTAAACGAGTTGTCCACTTTGAAGGTCCCTGCAATTTCTGCCGAAATCTTGAAAATGCAACAATTAAATTGAATATTATAGACGTACATTTTTGTTATATTTTCATGAACGTAGTATGTTTATCAAGAAATGTTCTATCATAGTTTTTGTCAAATAACCCGCGATAAGGTGTATATATGCGAAGGAATAAAATCACGAGTGCGAAGCACGAGTGATTTGATGACGCGCATCAACACTCCTTACCGTGGGTTATTTGACACCAAATTATAATACAAACGATAGTTTTTCAATTTTAATACGATCTTAGTATGTATTTGTTAAGCGAATGAAAGAGAAATGTATGTGACATATACTACGCCCATACCTCCCACATTCACACGTGCGATTCAGTGACGTCAATGAATCATAAGAAAACAATATGAAGTCAGCTTTATTCATAAAAGTGGAGCGAATGACTCATATAAATTGATAAAAATCAAAGTATCAATAAGAACATATTTTACAGCAATCAGATTTGTTTTCTGTTATCTGTTAGAGAAGTATAGAAAATATGTACGGCCAAAAAGTGTTCCGCTAGAGCAAAATGCAAAAGCTAATGAATACGGATCTGTGTTTACTGTTGTTTGGGTGACTGTGTATGTGTTGATAAAAAGATAATAGATAATACAAGTGTGTTTGTCTTTCCTTTAATTATTATATGACAAAATGAAACTACCTGCGCGGGAAAGTGACAAGATGCCTATACAGTGTGTACACTAGAAAAATGAGCACGGACGAATCATTCTAAATTAAATCTCAATGTGAAACTTGTAGATTATTATATAATATTAAAACCTTACAAGAGTTGTAAAAGAACGCATGATCCGACAGGCGATCAGGATGGAAACCTGGAAAGGAACCAATTGTTTTTAAGGAATAGTTGGAGAAATTCGGTGTTAACAACGATGGCCTATTGCTTTTGGTAAACAACTACTTACAAATATGTAATACATATACGGATACTTAAAAGGGTAAACCACCCAAATACATCGGTTTATTGGTACTATTTTGGTGCCGTTTGATGCAGCTCATTTGAGGGATGGCGAGCTACCCGGTAACATATGGCTTTTATTTGTCATTTATTGTAACGCAATTTGGAATGCATGTAATTGTATTTAAATTGTATCTTTTGTTTTTGGAACAACATCAGTGTCAAACATTCTGAAAAAAGACACAGTGTAAGAGAACATTTTTGTTATGAAATTGTACTTGCCACTATGAAATGTATTAACCTGATATACTGACAGACGCTTTCAATTCTGATTGCAGCGATTGAGATCCATGTACACGGGTCCAGCTTGTATGTGAAGCACATGTCTGTCTCAAGGTAATGTCTGCCTCCACCATTTTCAGCTGAAATGTTCGAGTGACAAACATTATATTCAATATAATTTGTAGGTAACATTCTTCAAGTTAATATTTGAACATGAGTTACATTATACAAAGCGCCTTGTTGTAGACTTTTTTGCGCATAGTATTGTAGATCCTATTTTATAAGTACTCTACAATAAACTTAATTGTGTTCTAATACACATGCAAACCAGTAAAGATTCTCATCCTGTATACAAATATATAGGAATATAGAAGCGAACCCTTCAAAAGCATACTTCTTGTTTGTGGTTAAATATGATAATAAACAAATTTCTTTTGATATTCAAAGATGTATGAAGAGATATGACTATGGCAAAATCGTGTGCTACGTCATATTATAATAGGTATTGAAGTCATCATGTATATATGCGAATAGAACAGAAACCTGTAGTATTCGTTTGTTCAGCAGGAGGCCGGGGTCCTGTGGCAAGGAGAGATTTCTTGTAAGCACGTTGTAACCAACTCCTACATACTGCAATGTCGTGTTTGACACATTCGCTGCAATTACAAGCAATTATGTCAAACAATAATACGAGAAGATGATGTACAAATGAGGCAAAGAAGAATTGTACAACGCCAACATTCTGCTACGGGGTGTTTGACACATTCACAGGAAAGGACAAAAGCTCGTATTACAAACAGTTTTTAAATATGTAGAATATGACATTAATATGACATAAATACTTTTCACCCAACGTAACTTAAGTCATGTACCTTACACAAAAATACACGTATGATGTAACCGGATGGTTGAAACCATTGCTGGAAAAATTCATATGACATAATATAAAACAATCGACATAAATGAGAGTTCGCATTGTTATTGCCGCAAAAGTGCCAAGGATTGAATTATACTGCTTACCGGTATTCTCGCGGATGGTTCATTATTCCTTTGGGCAATGAGAACATCTGAAAAACTTCCCCTTCTGAGTACTTTGATAGCAGTTAGTAACCTAAATGTACCCAGTGGCCACACGCGTGGAATTGTCCCCACTTAACAAAGATTGCTAACACACACTCTCTCAACTGTGTTGGAGAAAATAGTCATCAAACGCAAAATACGTCATTTTCCGTGTCATCTAAGTCACTTGACGTTTCTTCAGAATTACCAGACTTTTCAAGCATTTGGTTCGGATAAGAAGTAGATAATATAGGTGACATGTTGGTTCTGTTCTGCCTGGTTACAGATCGGTGCGTTGATGGTGTTTTGTTTTCATTGATGATTGACCTTTGTCATATTGGTGCTGTAGAATGTCGAAGTTGGGAACAGACATCAAATTTCAAACAACTTTCACAGGAGGACTGAACTTTTTTTTGGCCTGTTTACAATAGATGTAGTCTTCCTGCCCTCTAAGAAATCTTAAGCTGTATCCTGGTTTTCCATTTTGCTTGTCTGTTCATTCGTTGAATGTATAGTTGCAGGAGCAGTATAGGCAGGTGTTATCCGCTGAGCATCAAAGGAATAGTTTCCAGATTTCTTGAAGCCAGATACTACATTGTCAGTAAAAAATGCCTTTGTGAATGGTTTTGAAGTAAGTTGTACAACTTCATACTTTGTGATTGATACCCTAGGGCTGCTGTGCATGTATGATCTGCATTCCGTGTTGTAATATGATTTAATTGGTCCACATGCCCCACCGTCCAGAGGCTGTGTTCGTGTTCTCTCAACAAGCAGATCCAGTACTGTGAATTTGCCAAATTTCCGGGAAAGTTATCCTCAAACAGGCCTTTGTCAATCCAACCACTCTCCGACATTTGGCCAACCGATCATTCCACTGCACTTGCGAGAAAACTGTCACTGCACCTCTTTCCAGCGAATATGTACAAAGGCGGTACGTGGTTCCTGATTACATTTACACCTCCGACCAGCGTGATGTTTTTTTTATATAAATATCTTGGTGAGTTGACCGCCTGAGGCCGGTGTGCTTATCACACAATACTTTGGGTGTTGTATGTTCCGTATAAAATCCAGTTTCATCGGTGTTGTAAATCCTCTCTGGGGCATTCAACAGATCATTGTCCTTGAAGATGTTGCCAAGTTCATGGAAATATGCGTTAGGTGTATCTTGTGATGCGGATTTTGCTTTTGATATGGACAGTTTCTGCGGGGTCAAGGTCTTCAGTTGTTCCCATCTAGCCCCGAAGAAATACAACTAGTCACGACTGAGGTGCTCCTTGACTTTAATCTGTTTCCCAGTTATCTCCCATAGTCAGCAGCCACATACTGAACATTGGTAATAGAGTATCCATAGCCAATATTCGCCATATACTAGTATATGAAGTGGTCTACCGATTTCCTTCACTCTTCCTGAGAAAAAAATTATATTTGGGCCAAGTCTGCAGAGTCAAGGTCTACTTTGTTCCTTGTCCGGTCCCGTAGTGTGGACTAAGGTACAGCATAAACTCAGCTCTATATACTGGCTGCCAATCAGTGTGGCCTCATACGCTCTTCTGAGATTGTCCCTATAGGGCCTCTTATCTCTGTTTGGTCCTTTTATCTGCAAAACAAACACACCAATACTTACCTGAATGCCATATACAATAATACTGATAAACAAAATGCACAGAAAAAAGAATATTCCGATCGCCCAATTGTTTCATTGTAGTGTGTAAAATTTTAATAAGTTTATTGTAATCAAAATGTCAACAGCAGGCGAATGATTAATCACTGGAAATTATAGATTGCTTACATTTTTATTTATAAATATCGCTGCTTATAGCTTTTCTGACCGATTTGTTTTCATTAACTTACCACGGATCGGTTCATAATGGTTGCTGACGATGTTTTCGGACAGAAATGACAAGTAGGTCACGCACGATTGTTTGTAAACAACGGGAAGGCGGAGCTTTGCAAATACCGTGAGAATACCGGAACCGCGAGAATACCGGGTGCAAGTATGATATTATAAACTTTGGTGAGAATATGTGAATATGTAGAAACGTTATTACGATTCGAACAGGTGCGTTTGGCATATTTGCTGGAAAAGAGTGGGATATAAATCTTTAGAAATACTACATGTGCATGACACAATGTAACTACAGCAATCCCAATGTCAACAATTTGATGAGAAAAAGCGAACAAAGAAATCTTACCTTGTAAATACCACGGATTTGTAGTTGTTACTGTCGTAGCTAGTGTAGATGCGGTGGATGTGGTCGTTGGATCAGTGGATATTGTAGTTCTGTATATATTGTTAAATGCATTTGCCAGAGATATGGGTTATGAATATTAAGTAAAGGTAGGAACCTACTAAGTAGAATACTAGTGTTTAAAATGCAGCGAAGCTTGGTATGATAAGAAAGTTTAATTCGTGAATACGAGACATTCCTTTTTGGAGAAATTGAACGCATTTTGCATCTAATGGACGAATATGGAGAAGGCTATGCAAGATAAGATAAGATGAGATGTATTTAGATCGCAAGAGCTTTTAAACCGACTCGTATCTGTTAGAAACATTGCCACCTTCCGACACAGGTTGTGGTTGCTATCAAATAGCTTACACTAGTGAGCAACTCCTGGTGTATACAGTGTACAATGTGCTGTTTGATTTGAAGCAAATGTCATGAAGAAATCCTTATTAAACGATTGGGCACTTAGATTAATAGACGTAAATATATAAGTAAATGGACAACTAAATAAATTCCTTACCGGAAACATTGTTCAAGTTAAGATTTAAATTACTATACTTTTCTTGTTATAAACAATTCAAAGGGAGTTATTTCATATGAGTGTTTTGAAAAGTTAATATTGTTGTTCCTCGGTGTAAGGGGTAATATTGGAACTGTTGCACTAGGCCGATATGTAGAGCGTTAGGTAATACTAGTATACATATTGCATTGAGTGTATTTTTGTTACTTTATGATTTCATATATTTTCTATTAAGATAAATAGTAGAAGCACACATATGAAAAGGTTTACTACATATTATAAGGAAGCGGATTTTAAAATAGCAGTCAAACGATACAACTTGATTCTATACACTTCTACATGTACTAACACAATTTCGCACATAGGCAGTTTAATCGTTAAATATTATGATGATACTTTTGTGTTGTTGTACTGCTGGTAGTATTCTGTGTTGTTAATGATGGTGGTGTGTTTGATGGTGTAACAGCCGAGGTTTGCCGAGGATTGCGTTGTTCCTGCTGATGGTGTAAGCTTAGTTGAAGAATATGCTTTAGTGGCCGTGTTATCAGGCATAGCTAAAGTGATCAGGTAAGTTGTAGTAGTAGTAGAGCTGGTTGTCGTAGGCGAAGAGTAATACGCTGGTACAGTAGTTGTAGTAATTGATGGTCTAGCAGTTGCCGCTGATGTAGATGTTGTGATTGTCTGTGATGTTGATCCTCTTACACTTATATTGGGTGATGACGAAGGGGGTATGGTTGCTTCAGTTGTTGGAACTAAACGGGTAATGAAGGTATTTGAAAATACATAACACATATTTGTTGATAGCCAGTATCTTTCAATTGAAATGTTTAAGTTATAACTAAATGGAAACTGTTGATTCTCCAGTATTAATGTGTCCTTGATCATAGTAGAATGATAGCGCTGCACAATACCAAATATATATGGTCAAATGTGATGTTTGTTGCTCCCGCGGCCTGGTTTCAAAACAAAAAAATTACATGTACTGTTCTAATGCAGTGAACCCATTTTTAGCTCGACTTCTCGAAGAATAAGCAAGCTATTCTACTCTACTCGGCGTCGGCCTCGCGTCGGCGTCCGAGCTAGGCTAAATGTTGTCTGTAAGCTAGTTTCTCAAGAATGGCTTCAGGGATATTATTTAAACTTAAAACATATATTCCTTAAATTAAAATTAACCTATAGGCCAAGTTAATTAACTCTAGTTTGAAATTTGTCAAAATTGTGTGCCTTTTTACACTTAAGACATTTTATATACATGTGTACAAGCTATTATGGACAGGCATACGTTTTTGGTAATCTGATTTCTCAGGAATGGCTTGGGGGATTTCATTCAAACTTAGAAAACGTATTCCCTATATTAAAATAATTTGTAGGCCAATTTTGATAACTCTAGTTTGACATTTGTCATTTACTTACTTATTATTTTTGGGCCTTTTTACAGTTAGAAACTTTGATAAATTTTGCGGGTGGGATAAATGCGTCAACTTTTGATTTCCACTCTCTAACTGGAGAATCAATCTTCGTACTTTGATACCCTCAAGCATCATTTTAATTGGGATAACATTTGTAGTGGATTGCGTGGGGTCGGAGTCAAGGGCACGGTTACTAAAATAGAAAAAAGTTTCTGCTTTATAACTCGACAACAAATTGAAATGAAAATCAATTAATAGATACTGTTTAATGAAACATTGCATTAGATTGCATATGGGTTTGGTGGGGTCCAACATCAACCAAAGATGAATAAAGGGATACACCGACCGAGTCTGAAACAAGCTTTGCGTATGCTGACAAATGTTGAAACATGAGATCTATATGCCAAACGAGGCGGAACCAAGATAAATATACGGCAATCATGTCTGCCAAAAGAAAATCAACACACCAACCGAGGCTGAACAAGAGATCAGTACGCCAATCGCGGCTGAAACAAGAAATAAGCTAACCGAGGTGCTTTAGCAAGAGATATATACGGCAACCGTGGCTGAAATGTGAGATACGCCAACCAAGACAGAAACAATATATCTTAATCGTATTTACCAACCGATGCTTAAACAATATGTCTGTATGCACAGAGATCTATACGGCAACCGAAGTGGAGAAACATCTATATGCCAACCGATGCTCAAACAATGCATCTATATGCCAACCGATGCTAAACAAGAGATCAGTATGCCAGCCGAGGCTAAAGCAAGACAACTATACGCCGACCGAGGCTGAAACAAGACTTCTTGCACGCCAACTGAAACAAGGTATCTGTATGACAATCGAGGCTGAAGCCAGTGATCTTTACGCCAAACATTGCTGAAAATATCTATACGGCAACCGAGCCTAAAACAAGTCATATAAACATATATATTTATGCCAACCGAGGCTCAATAAAAAACTGTATGTGCCAACCGTGGTTTAAACATGAGATCTATATGCCAACCGAGGCTGATTCAAGGAATCTGTACTACAATCCAGGCTTAAACATGAGATCTATAAGCCAACCGAGGCTCATACAAGAGATATTTATGACAACAGATGCTAAAACTAGGGTTCTGTATGCCAAACGAGGCTAAAACAAGAGATCTATACCCCAAGCGAAGCAAGCTATCTACGTCGTACATGCATATGCTAAACGAGGCTGAAACGAGATCGCTATATGCCAACCGATGCTGAAACAAAAGATCAAGGTTGAAACATTATATCTATTTACCAACCGTGCTCTAAAGAAGAGATCGGTAAATCAACCGCGGCTTAAAATATATATCAATATGCCAAGCGAGGCTAAAGCTAGAGATCTATATTGCAACCGAAGCTGTGACAAGAAATCTATAAGGTAACCGAGGTTGAATCTTTATACCAACGAACGTTACAAAAATAGATCTATATTCTTATCGAGACTAAAACAAGTGATCTGTATAACAACCGAGGCTAACGCAATAGATATATACGTCAATCAAGGTTTTAACAAGAAATCTTATACGCCAACCAAAGTTGATACTAGAGATCAGCTAATCGAGGCTGATACAAGAGACACATACTCCAATCGAGGCTGACAAAAGTTTGACCACGTACCTTGTGTTCGTTTTGAATTATTTTGAAACCACCACGAGACACTGTTCCTGTTGCGGCAGGTTTGCAATCAAACTCGTACATGTAGCCCAGGGGAGGGGCGCTACGATCCGATGAGGAATACACCGTCTTCTCTACACTGTAGCTGTAGTAGCATTGGAAATCCGCATGGGTTCGTCCAGTAAATACCAAGAGATAGAACGCCGTAAGGTAGAAATTAAGTGTCATATTGAAATCTAGCTACGTCTTTGCAGTTAATATTTCGAAGTGTGTCGATCGTGATAACGATTTATGGAACAAATTCAGCTCATGGGTCGGTGAATGCTCATGAGATAGTGTTGCACAACAAGACCGCCAAGGTAAGAAACGGACACGAAATGGTAACACAATCGGTATACTAAAAGGAATTTCAATGAAATGATGTTGGTTAATAAATAGCTTCATGTGCAGCTGATCAGTTTGACCACTGATATAAGTTAACATATGTTAAATGCACCATGCTATATGATTACGTCGATATAGAAATAGTGTAGCTCATCAAGCATATAGTTACAATTGCGTTTTCAATATATGTCTATATAATATTTAATAGAAATGTATTGATTTCATTGTTTGATATACATTTTTTAATTAGGCGACGTTAAAGTTAAGCCAATTGACGATTTGCTGAAACTTGACAATATTGCCATGGATTCTGCAAGGCACGTAATCAACACTATGGGCTATTGAGTAACTACTGTGTTTCGAACATGTAATACTGTTCTTGTTCTCTCCCTTGTATTGTAGTTAGCTTAATTAATAAAGAGCTATCAAGAACCTGGATGTTCAGTGTTTCGTATAAAGCATACTTTGCACAAAAAAAGATTAATTTGAAATAACTGAATTATGTTCAAATAAAATGTCAAAATATATTGCATATTTTAATCGCAAAAAGATAAAGGAAAATGCATATATTTATAAAACTTTTTTCACTAGTTCTACAGAAGAGATTGCTGCTAAAAGATGCTTACATTTGCAGTCTTACATCACAACAATAAAAAAAGTGAACTCAACAAACTATTTAACATGGTTTTTATATTTCCATACTCCTTTTAAAGATCAATATCGCACTGCGAATGGCAAATGCATTATTAACATGACATTGTTGCAAATGAAAAATTTATTTGGATATATATCACATGTGTCGTTTATTAATTCCTCAGGTGCGCAGACGTTTGCTTGAAAAAAAAACGATAGGTCTTTGTGAATAATGCCTAAAATGTGTTAATTTTCAGCCTACGTTTCAAACAATTATCGTTATTTAGTGGTTCGTATTATATCTCCCATTTTTTAGGATTGGTAAGAGGTAATGAAATTACATGTGGAGTATTGGCAGCCAATTCTTTAAATAAATGCGAATGACAACAACTTTTGTATTCGTTTATTGAAAAGCTTCTTGTTATAATTATGTCATAAATGTACTTTTAAATGTATTCGGCACTGACTAACATCATTTGAAAATGTATAACTGTTGTTTCAGTTTAACTAATATTCTAACACAGCACACGCCAACAATCATATAAACAAAGAAGGAAATTAAGTATGGGTTAATCTGCATTCTAACATGATACGCGCTGATTTTTCTACAGACAAAGAACACAATTATCGTTGTTTAACTACCCAGTAAACAACGCACAAAGTAGTCCCGATTTTGAATGGAGCATAGTAAAATGTAGTTCTTATTACAACTGCATAAACAATTGTCACAGTATGTTAGAATCAAAATAATGTTCGCATAATAGTTGTTTATCGGCAAATAAACATTTCTTTGTCGCTCTGATGCGTGATATTAAAACACGAGGGCGTTAGTAATTCCTACGCATCAGAACTCCAATTCGTTCTTTATTGGCAGATAAACAACAATAAATCGAAAATCATTTCTTAAATAACCTATAGGCAGCATGAATCTTCGATACAGTCCGAATAGTCGGCTTATAAATATAGCATTACTAGTTGCTTCATTTAGCCGATGATTCCAGGCTGGCTATTGGCCTGATAATAACAAAAGTGCAAATAATGATTGTTGCCACTCCCGTCGTCCAAGGGATGCATGCCGTCCGCATGATCACCAGTGTGAGTATCCTCATCATCCCACTGTAAAAACAGTTTGGTGTAAAGCATGCCATACACCGTCTGGCAGACTCGTTCATAGCTCAACAAGACGAACGGGCGATCAGTGGGAAGGACTAAAGGGGTAGTTGTAGATCCGTCGTTTCTGAATTAAACATAACGATTAAATTAGTATTAGAATACATTTGTTCACACCTATTTAATTAGTGATACGCCTTAAACTAAGTTTTAATAACGTCGGTTGCTGATGCAGGTTCATAGTTGAATGCCTTGTTAACTTCTTATCCGTTCGCTTATGTGCAAACATGATAAAACGTACAAGGAATATTAATAAATGCAACAGCACGATTATTAATAGATAGTCATACTTAGTAAATATTAAATCTGATATATTAATTTCTAAAGTCCGAAAACACAAGCTGCATTAAACAATGTTTTATATTTAAGAAACATGCCCAGTGTTATATATTTAATATGTAACAAACTGTCAACGATATGTTGCACAATAAATACCTGCAACAATAGTCAACACGCGTGTTAGCATCAAAAGAGCCGTCAGGCAAGGTACCGCCAGCTTTATTACCGTTGTTGGAATCCTCATCGTCCCACTGTATGGAGCCGACCTGAAATCCTATCAATGTATTTATTTTTAACGTATGATTCATTCTGACTCTATTACAAAACAGTTTGTCGCCTTGTTGAACTATTTCCAAATACTCCAAATTGTTTTTAAAGCTTTGAACGCGTTAATATAATCTTCAAGGAGATTTTGCGTTATGTTGCATGTTCATTTTGAACTCAATTTAGTTCTTCGTTTTCGTTAATGGATTATTCAATTAAATTGTTGTTTTCAAAATTCACTTTGTGCTAGAGGGTAAATGTTTTTCGATGTAATATATATATAACTCATATAACTAAACGTTTGTGTATTGATATTACCGGAAGGACAATTTCCCTTCTTTAAGATGCAGTACGACCCTCTTCCCCACTCTACATCGAAAGAGGTCACTTGAGCTTGAGGTTTGATGCAAAACTCCGTCTTAATGTTATTGGACCCAAATTCCCCTGAAAATATGTCAAAAGAATACTACCAATAATTTAAACCATCTGTCAATACTTTGCCACGAGAAAACAATAATATAATTTTATTATAGGTAATTAGTATGGTGTCTCCAATATAGATCTATACATTTCCTTCTGCGCTGCATGATTTATTTTTGCTTTTGTTCGCGTTGCAGTACTTAAAATAAACGTACCTGATTACATCAATAAATGCAAAAAAAATCGTATATTTACGTATGTGTGTGTCACGTATACAAGCACTGGCGCGTACACTTGTTAAATATTTTAAGTGCTTAACGTCCTGTACCCACTGTAGAATATAATGGTTAACAATTTGTAAAACTATCCACAACGTTTTAAATATAGTAAAGGTTACCCGCTAAAAACCTGGTTATGCCCGCAGTGAACTGGTTATTTGCATTGCGGTCTTCGGTGTCTTGAAACCTCCACCCCATATACCAAGTCACCCCGGCACCAGGACACCCTGATGCCGTCTTCATTAGGCCGTAGGTTCCATGCGGCCATGTCACTGGCACTTGTAGAGTACAGTCTGAACACCATGGGACAATAGGAAAAACGTCAGTATACTCAGCAATTGGCTAGTACAATTCTACAATCGTATGATATATTGTTTTACTGGTGGATGAATATCAAGTTACACATGATGAAATGCCCTAATATATGTCCTAATTCAAAGGCAGTTTAATGTTTATTAATATAATTCCATATTCAAACCCGAAGACTCTTTAAACTCTTTTAAGAATGACTTTCTGACTGTTTTATACATTTTCATAAACGTATACGCGTATGCACATAACATGTAATACCTGTGGCTGCATTGCTGGTGAAAGATGTTAAATGCTGCTGATGTTGGTGGTAGTTGTTTAAGGCATGTCCAACGTTATTAGATAGTGTATCCAATCCATTGTCATAGATGGAGTCCGGACATGTTCCTTCTTCCACAAGATTATCCAAAACCTGAAAGCAGAAATACATTTTTATAGAGTTACATTATCCAATTAATTTAATTTTGTGAGAATGTTGTCATAAGAAAAAGCAACTGATCATTAATTAAAGCCTTAGGGAGTTTTTGATATATTGACTCATATGTTTGACGATACAACTTTTAATACATGCTTGCGATCCGAAGAATATTTGAGCTGTTTAAATACCGCGTCACGATTAGCTTTGTGAAGTTCTTTGTGCTTCCCAAATGCACTTTGGCCAGTCCTAAAGCGGTAGCTTTCTAACAAGCGTTAACATAAATGATAGTACTACCATTTAAAATGTATTATAAATATAAAAAACTGTATCGAATATTTTAGACGTCATTGACAAATATGTTAGAACTTGTAAACAAACCGGTTTAAAATATGCCATGCTGATGACATCCGTGATGGGCACTACATTCAGAGAGATCGGGGCAGGGTTGGAACTGGAGCCAACGCTCATTAACACACTCTGGTGAATGTTGTTGTGCAATGCAGCGCTGGTTTTGTATATTTGGTCATTGATCACCCATGAGGACGAGAAACCGTTAAAACGTCCACTGTGTTGTAGAAGACTTGCATCCTAAATAAAGATTGTAGAAAAACAACTTTTTCCAAATATTTCTTTGGCTTGAGTCTCAAATAAGGAAGATGTCGATATATAAAACGTTTCGATATTGCTTACGCTGCAAGGTGTTCGAAACTTTTTGCAGTTGTACACTTGTAACTACCTTGATCCATCGGTACTAACGGGTTTTTATATTTTGAAAGAAAACAGTATCGAGACGTTGTTTTGCCTTCAATGACCGCTATATCTTCCTTAGGTAGTATGTAAACCACGCAGGACTGACCTCATTATTTGTATAGTTATGCAGCAGACATTTATGATAGTTAATATATCATTGCGATTACCACCGATTGTATTCTCATAAATAAGTCCGGGAGTGTCTCGGATGACCGTCGCCATGTTTTTGTTCCAAGCTCCGCTCCTAAAACAACACTCTGAAACACACAAGCACTCGAAAGATGTGTGTATATCCTTAGCATGACGTATGCATCTTGACGTGTAAGTAAATTTTATGTTCATGGTGCATTCAAGTTAAAACTTTGTATTTAATATAATTTTCTACCGCAAAATAAAACAATTATTTGTTATTTTATTGTACTACCTGGAAAACATACTTAATACGGAAATGCAGAACTGAAACTCTGAAACTCTTAAATGACACGTAACGTTTATTGTATTTTTGAAAGCATTGGTTGAATAAAATTATACAACATACGAAGACGTGTCTGAATGTATATACTATGTCAAAAAATGCCTTACGGTGCCCCATTCATCCAAGAAACGATCATAATCCGGCGACGACATGTTGAACATCGGCAACTGACAAACGGCTAGGGCAAATTCACGAGAAATCGTGAAGTTTCCGAAAGGTACCGTGCCGTTGCCATGGTAATTAGCATGGCCCATGCTGCACGTTGTCACTGAATCGTGGTAAACGTGTTGTCCACTTTCCAGGTCCCTGCGATTTCTGCCGACATCTTGAAATGTCAACATATTAATTGAATATTACCGCGAACACGTTGCTTTTATCATAGCCTTTTTTTCCGGGAAATCATTTTATTCCTTTTGGCGGTCATTTAAGAAAGCTTTTGTAACGTGGAACATGTGGTTTAATTTTAATCCTAAAACAGCTTCCGTTATGTTGCGGATTGTATTCTTGAGATAGTCAGGTTATTTTGAAGTGAACTAATGGCTGCATACACTATTGTCTACCAAACTATGCACGCCAGTAGTGATACCATCATATTTCTAAATCACATAACAGGTACATGTACTTGCTCTAAAGAACTCATAGACACGAGCAAATTAGTGGCTTCATTCTCTACTAATGATTAATGCTGATGTTTAGTTACAGTTTACATTGGCATAAATGTTGAACATTTCTTAAAAACGAGCTTTGAACGCATACACAGGATATGCCTGACTGGTCTAAATTCATAAGGGGAAATAAATATAAAATTAAATTTATTATTTCAACAAGAGTATGCTTTCTTTTTGAGCGAATCGACGCCGATAGTTTATGTCATTTAGCAGGCCAGATGTTTAATCACGGTTTGTAAGAAATGGTACATATATATAGTGGTCCGTCTGGATAATGCTATGAACGGAAACAACGTGAAACTCCAGTTGCATACAGGGCGATAACTCGGATAAGCAGCACACGGTCCTTTATTCAAGAAAGGAAAATTGCCCGTGCAACACAGCAAAATACGAACAACACTGACAAATCGTCCTCAGTTATACATCAATATAAAATTTATGATAACTTAGTGAACTTACGTATTAAAAACTTACCAGAGTTGTACAAAAATGCATAATCGGACAGGCGAACTGGATGGGAATCTTGAATGAAACCAGATACATTGTTTTCACTAACAATTGTAATAATGCAATAACTAAATTACTAAGTATTATTATAATAATATAATAACAGAACATTATTTGCAGAAAAAAGATCAAATTGTAGTGTTTTAGAACACTGAGCATACATAGATTAGTAACTGAACTTGTATAAGTATTCAAATGCAAAATGTTACATTGTATTGTGAAATCATACTTTGTATGAAGGCTATAACTATTTTGTTGAAATGCACGTAATATAATTGGTATATTACTTAGTACAAAAAGGTCAATTTCACATTACAAATATATAAAGATATTGTCACTGAACGTACTGAATATGACTTGACATTACAAACAAACTACAACAATGCTACCTGATATTGCAACATAAGTTTTTAACTCTGATTGCAGCGAATTCGATCCGTGAACAAGATTCCAGCTTGTATGTGATGCACATGTCTGTCTCAAGGTAATGTCGGCCTCCACCACGTGTGCGGAAGTTCCATTCAGCTGAAATGTCAAGTAATAGTTATTTTATTTGTGCATCAATATTTGTTTTAATAAGGGTTTATCATATAAACTTTGCCTTATATGAGTTACACTAAACAAGTGTTTAACCTTCAAGTACATTAAACTTAAAGTTGTTGTTTACGGTTATCATATATAAGGCTAATAAAGGAAACAGTACATTTCAAAGGCATACTGCGAGTTTGTACGTTACTATATTCTTTAGGAAATATCAAAGAATATAATATTCACACATTCATACTACTCGATTTTGTTTATTTCTAACTAAATATGGTTGTAAAAGTGCAAACGAGAGAGACTCGTGTTTATCTTTTCCTTTTAGGATTTTTTGACGTACAAAGCTTTCCAGCACGTATGAAAGTAAACCTGTAGTATTCGTTTGTTCAGCAAAAGACCAGGGTCCTGTGGAAAGGATGGATTTCCTGTAAGCACGTTGTAACCAACTCCTACATACTGCAATGGCGTGTTTGACACATTCGCTGCAAACGATAAACAATCACTATGCGGTTAATACTTTTCATAATAATGCAAAAGAATATAAAACTTCATTAGAACACGCATGTAACTTCATGCATATAATGCCGAAGGTTCCCACATGAATGATGTAAACAACGTGGGAGTCCTTATATTCTTAGAAATTATATTTGGAGTGCAACATTAATTAATCTGCAAAATGAACACTATATACCGGTACCTTTGAAAGACCATGGATTAATAGTCGTTACTGTCGTGGCAAGTGTAGAAACGGTGGACGTTGCTGTAGCAACTGTGGGTGTTGTTGTAGGAACGGTGGATGTTTTCGTTGGAACGGTGGATGTTGTCGTTCTGAGCATACCGTAAAATGTATGCATTTGCTAATGATACAGGTTTCTTCTATTTTCTATTATAGACAGGTACTTAATAAAATATATTGAACTACTCAAATACACTACATTTTGATATTGAAACATAATTAATTTGATACGTTTGCGTTGTGGTACTACTAAAAGTGTTTGGGGTCCTTGATTACAATACAGTTCGTGTGATATCTTTGTGTAAAATGTGGTAATGATACTACTCTGTGTTGTGTTACTACAGTTATTATAGATATATGCGGGTTGTTGTGCTAAAGATAGTAAAAATGTGTTGTTGGCGACACTACGGTTATTTACGATACCTGTGTGTTGTCGTGCTGCTTATAGTACTATGTGTTGTTGGCGAAGCAGTCGTTATTGATGATGGCATAGTTGATGATTGCATTGTTCCAAATGACGGTGTATGCCTAGTGGACGACTGTGTTCTAGTTGTCGTGCTAGTAGGCAGGGCTGTGCTGGTTGGGTGGGTCGAAGGAGTAAACGGGCTCTTTGTAGAAGATGATGACCTAGTTGTTGGTACTGTAGTTGTAGTTCTAGCAATTGAAGATGAGCTCGGAGTAGCCGCAGATGACGTGGGTGCCTGTGATGTTGATCCTCTTGTAGTAAGTGGAGAGGAAGACGAAGGAGGGTTTGTTGCTACAGTTGTTGGAACTACGTAAAATGGAAAGTTAAATTATTAAAATTGTAAATACATTTTATACACTTACTCGTATGCCATGAGAGCTGTTGGAAAATATCATATTGTCACAAGAGAAAGTGTCAGTACAATTGTCTAGAGGACGCGCTTGAGTTTAACTTGTTAATGGCTGGTATACATTATGTGTAAGATATGCAATTTTAAGTACATGCAATGCAAATATTTAAATATTTGTCACTTTTGACCAAACGCATTTTATACACGTGGTGTATATTAACAGCATTGTATTTAGATGCTAAACTCCGTATATTGCAGCTATGTTTAGTGAAACACGAAGAAGTGGTTGATTATGTCCTTGAATTTTTCAATTGCAAAAACCCCATTACAATGTGTTTTTATGTTTATATGGTGTAAATTCTTAGACTACTGATGCAGTACCTAAATCCATACACTTTTGCTGGTTTTTGGACGATCTCTCAGGATAATAGCATCAAACCAAAATAAAAAGTTAAACATAATAAGTTTTGTTTAATCTTAGCTTTGGTCAAAATCTTAGAGGGAAATGCTATCTTAAACTAAGAGTATGATGTGTTAAAAAAAAAGCCCGTAACACGTATCAAAATACAGCTGGAGAGTTCCTAAATCCGGACGCTTAAAAAAATGTTTTATTAAATACAAAAGAAGAAAAATAAGCATTCAACTACAACTTGTTCGTCAGTAATCGTGTTTTTTTTTTGCGTTTACATTGTTCTGATGTTTACTTTAAAAATTTTCCCTGTAAAGCTTTATTTAGCGGATCTGCTGCTTTGATTTCAATCCCCCGCGTGCAAATGTTTACATTTAAAAGGGGGAAAAAACAATAGTAAGTTAATGAATTAATACTCATTTGATTCTGTTGAAATTTGACATATGTTGAGGAGACTGGTGCGTGCATTGACTTGCATGCATACCATAGAATTATGGGTCGTGATCG
Organism: Congeria kusceri; assembly: GCA_027627225.1. Classification (NCBI taxonomy): domain Eukaryota; kingdom Metazoa; phylum Mollusca; class Bivalvia; order Myida; family Dreissenidae; genus Congeria; species Congeria kusceri. The sequence goes on from CM051027.1 coordinate 67,822,612, forward strand.
TACAAACACATTTGTTTTCAGGTGTCCGGATTTAAGTACTGTCCGGATTTAGGTACTTCACCAGTAGTGTTTGTGATTGTCTGAGTCATGTTCAACAACTTGTCTGTAACCTGAAAATTCAATAATGAGTTTGTGCAGTTATAAAGTTTATGCAGGTGACGTTCCAGTTTGATTGTAATTCAGATTACTCACCAACATCTGTTGCTGATGGCGAACCAGGACATGTTTGCAGCTGTACCTGCGCATCCGCCTCTATGTATCCCAACTGTGGACAAGGCATTTGATGCATTGATCAAATTAATCATCTAAACTTTTTTATAATTAGTCAGCATTTAGTTGTACACGCATTCAAGTATTATACCAATTACTAATATCACCCATGATCACAGTGCCACATGTACGAACATAATAAATAACGTGTATGTATTTAAATACAGTTGAACTCCTGTATCGCGAAGTCGCGGATTTCAAAATGACTTTAATATCCGAAATTTGACTTTTCTGAATATAGACTCTATGAAAACAATCCTGTTAGAGTTATGCTCCGCACGAGAAAATTACACTATTTAGTTATGCTCTGCACAAGAAAAATAACCCATAGGCAATAGCTCCGTAAATATTAATGAGTAATGGTCTTGTAGTATACACATCCTCTCAAAGCTCTCTATCATTATATGAAGTTTCATCTGAATCTCTTCAAAACTTTTGAGTTATGCTCCGCACAAGAAAATTACTCTGCACAAGAAAAATAAGCCATGAGCAGTAAATCCAAAAATATTGCAGACAAAGTAATGTTCCATGCACTTCCACTAAACGTCATTTATCCATATAAGTATGTGGTTGTATTTTAAATCCCTTCAATAATTTAATTGATTTATGCTCCGCACAAGATAATCAACCAAAGGGCAATAACTCCGTAAATATTGACCAAATAGCTATTGTTCTTGTACTCTGCACTGCCTCTGAACGTCCTCTAGCAATATATGTGGTTTTATTTAAAATCCCCTCAATACTAATGGAGTTATGCCCCGCACAAGACAATTAGTATAATAATCATAGGGCACTATCCTTGTACTCTAAACTTCCTCTCAACGTCCTATATCATTATATAAAGTATTATTTGAATCCCTTCAATACTTTTCGACTTATACTCCGCACAGGAAGCGTGACGGACGAACAGACGGACGGATTGACGAACAGACGGAAGGACGGACGGACGATGCTATATGTCCCTTCGGGGGATAATATAAGGTCCATATGATTGAAAAAAATGTACTATAAAATAGCAATAGTGTATAGTGATTTATTTATTGTATATAAAATAATAATGAATAAAGTCGGGGATTAGTTTTCACTTCGACTTTACCGGAACTTCGACTAAAGCGAGTTCGACATAACGAGTTCATTTAGCATATTTGTAACATTCAACGTCGCATCTTTTTTAAAGGGGCTATGTCAACGAAAAAGTGGCTTCCTATTTTTCTTTAATAGATATTATACGATAGAAATGAGCTATACTAAGACATTTGCATTAAAATAACAAAACATAGTATAATGAGATATTCGATAAAAAGAAACGAATTAAAACAAAGTTTCAAAAAATTAAAACCCTATGTGGGTATCGAACGCTAGACTTAGGAGCCATACGAAGAAATGACAGTAGGCAGTGCCTTAACCAACTGCGCTATTCTGCTTGGTAATAAACCGTGTGTAAACTATGCCTATACAAAATGCTCACAATTATGTATTTTAGCTCAATATTTTTTAAGAAATTGCTTCCTTGAAGCCTTTTTCGATGGCATACTCCCTTTAAATTGACATCCAAAATATGTTAAGTATTATGTAAATGTTAAATGCGATTGTCCTAAATTCGTGCATCGGTGCATCAGAACGAAAATTGATGCAGGAAAAAGATGACATAATCAACAGATACGGGATGTGCTTACCTTGTGTTCGAATTGGACTATGTTGAAACCAACTTGAGGCGGGGTTCCGTTGGCGGCAGGTTTGCAGTCGAACTCGTACATGTAGCCCAGGGGAGGAACGCTACGGTCCGGTAAAGAATACACCGTCTTCTCCACACTGTAGCTGCAGTAGCATTGGAAATCCGCATGGGTTCGGCTAATAAGTACCACAAGATATAAGGTGACAGTAACGTATATATTGAGTAATCTAGTTTTCATTTTGGAATCCTACTACGTCTTAACAAAGTTTCATGCTGTTAGTAGACAAAATATGAAGTGGTGCGATTGCGATAACGATTTATAGCATGCATTTAGCTGATTGGTCGGTCAGTGTTCTGGAGATAAGACCAACGAGATAAGAAAGGTTATGAAAGGGTAACAAACTATAGAAACTATAAAGCGATTTTTATTTATTGCTTGTGTTAATCATTTCAAAGTAGGGTCTCATCAGGTTCATGTGTGTCCATCACTAAAGGTTACTAAATACTAATATAATATCATTAGGTTGATAATAAATCAATTGTAGTTCAGTGGTAATATAAATATTTTTGGTATTTGTATGCACACCATTCAAATGGACTTATACACATATGTTCGTTGTCATATACAAATGTCATAAAATGTCAAAAACGTAGCATCTGGACTAACATAATTTTGCTATTTCAATTTATGTTTAATCATAACCAACACATTATTTGGAATATATTTTTCTGTGTCAGGAGTCTCATTTCGCGTGTTTAATGTACATTTCTGTTCGAAATCGATGACAAGGAATTAGGAAAATGAAAATCTCAATTTGCCAATTCATGGATATGTCCATTTAATGTCAGTTTTATAATAATGCGTATATTATATCAATGCATGTCGCACTTTTGCATTAAAACAATAGTCTCAATTGAGTCTTAGAAATATTTGCCTTTAATAATACCTGAAAGCTATGCGTTGAGTTAACTGTTTGATAAACATGTTTTAAATTCAACGACGTTAAAGCAACACTAATGTATCATATAACGACAATATCGCCATGAACATGGCAATGGAGATAGTCAAAAATCAACTTGCTAAAGAGTAACTAAGAGTGTTGTGAAAATGTAACACTCTCCATGTGCTCTCCCTTTTATTAGAGACAACTAAACCAGAATTTAGAACCAACAGTAATCCGTGTTACCATTGCTCATACCCCATGAATCATGTCATTACACAAATAATCTACTTATCATCAGACAGCTGAAGCATAAGAACGCAGTGTTTACACTAAAAATACCATTTAATTATTTCAATACAATGTCTTTAACAAATAATGTAATGCAAAGCAGATCACAAATAATGTAAGGCATTTCGCAATACAAAGATTTAAAACCGGTCACTATTGTAACGTAAAACTTAAATTCGGAAGTATGACACATATTTTATTCGAGAATTCTTTAGACATAAAAGTGAAATGTATGTTTAAAAACACTTCCAGCCAAATATGCCTTGGTTGTGGTTGACTACGCCTATTATTTGTGTTAAATTAGCACTTACCTTTCAAGATAGTGTCACTTGTGGTCAATCATGACTTTGTCAGTCATTACCTTGTCGACACTGGTCTGATGTCGAACAACATTGTAAGCGGGTCAGATCATGTTAAACATCACTATAAGTATGAACATCACAGGTGTAAGGCGTTTGACCTATTCGTGAACTTGAAGAAATTGACCATCTCAATAACAAAACATTGTTGTCAAACGCATAGCAGGTTCCTGCTATTAACTTTTAACATTTAAATTAGGCGTAGGTGGTGAGGGAGGTAGGACTGTAACCCGATGAAAATAGAAAAGCATGACTGTTTAATGGGATGTTTAACCTCGCGTTAACAACACATTAACCGCAATTTCACAATATTGACACTAGTCTATGTTGTTATGTTTGAATATTAGTTTTTGGTCGGTTTTACATTGTTTACGTAGTTTAAGTTTAATATGCATTATAAATATCTTTCTTGTAAACCTATAGTCTAGGTAGTACGCCCATAAGCCAAAAACAAAACGGGGTTTACAATATGCAACCAAAATAAAAAACGGGGTTTACAATGTGCAACCAAAATACAAAACGGGGTTTACAATGTGCAACCAAATGTACATTAGCATTATAACGAGCATGCGATTTTCGCAATGTGTTTTGAGTATTTACATGTACATCGTAATTATTGTTTCTCTATATAAGTAGTTATTTTGATATTATTATGATATTATTTAATTAATACTGTTATGCCTTACCTTTGCTCTTGTTGAATTTAGGTTCATGTGGGAGGTTTTTGGTGCGAAGTTTTCCTGGTTTAAACATTCTTAAGTTGAAAAACATATGACCGATTCAATTGCAGTTTCTTAAAGAAGGTTAGTTGTATTCCGGAAAAAACTAGAAAACAAGTATTTGTTAGTGCAGGTCTTGTTCATGTAATGTACTTTAAATGTTAGTAAACGCTCACTACTTCGACTTGCATCTATTTTAAGTTGTATACCTTAGCTGGGTGATAAATGATTCTTTACATTGTTCTGTAAATGATATTAGCATGTATCATGGCACTTTGTGCTTGCTATTTCGCTCACTTCAAAAATATTTTAGAACATAAAACATGTTGCACTGTGTGTCAGCTACATTTTACATGCTTTACAACAATGTAAGATTGACATTCTTTTCTAAATTTAGAACTGGCAAAGGTCAAACGAAGGGCGCTAATTTTTTTTTTTAATTAAAAAATAATCAAGGACTTCATTTGCCAGAAAGGTTGGAACATGTATTAAGCAAGTCCCTTGTATGTGACCTCTCAATAAAGGTATGTCCTACAGAAACTGTTCCATATTCAAAGTGCTGATGAAAATCAAAGGTTTTAAGAAATCTATTGGATACAACACTTCAACTGATTAAGAACTACAACGAAATACAATTAAGAGTAAGTACATATTTTATTAAAACTCAGAATAAATCCGATTGCAATGTTACGGTCACACACATATAGATTTAGTACTTATGCATTTATGTGTTTGATTTACAACATGTGCAGCGATATTTTATTTTAAATCGCTTTAACACACATAACATTAGAATTCCAATGCAGTTGTACAAAAGATACATTGGAATATTGCACGTATATGCTTTCATCTTCACTACAGAAGCAATTATTGGTTGTGTATTGATTAATAATTTACTGAAAAATGATAATACAATACACTTGAGTTCTTCACCGCGCCAGAAATAATGCAAAAATGCGCAGTCTAAAATCGTTTTAAACTGTCTTATAACAGTATTTGTTTTCTGCGTTGTTTGTTATTATTTTTTAAACATAACTAGATCTGTGTTTACTTATAATTTTCATATAATGTAATACATGTGTATGTAACAATTCAACGTCCAAGTATATAAATGCGTTACATTCCATTTACTAAGGAACAATAATGCCAGTGATTTCTTGGTTTGTTTAACATCCGTTCTGCTGTTTTTAAACTGAAGTATAACCACATATTTTCGTTATTTCACTAAATCACAACGATACTTGCTTTGCACTGTGAATAGGATATTCTCTTAATAAATACCAATCAAAATTCGACAAACACAAATAGCGCAAGTGGCTTAATACTACATCTGTATTTGCAGAGACTTAAGTTGCCGAAGTAATGCAGTCATTTAATATATGTTTTACTGATTTAAAATAGTATTTATAAGACACTGATGACTCATAAACATCCGCCCAAGTTCAATGGTTGAAAAAACATGTATTGTGCTGTTTGAGGCTGTGGAAAGAAAAATACAATTTGTACACGTGACCTTGTTGGATTATATTTGATTTTGCTTTCAACAGAATTCATATACAGTCAGTTTACAGGATTAAGTAGAGCAAAATCATTCGCGAAACATATTTAAAAAATAATAATTTCGATTTATCGTTGTTTATCGGCAAAAATGCGTTGGAATTAAACCACGCCCTTGTGGTTAAATAGCCACGCATCAGAAACGACAAAACGAAAATGCGAAAATTATTTCGATGCTAACATGATTTGACAAATATTTTTGCAATTGTAATGAGAACTACATTTTACTATGCTGTTCTCAATCAGGTCTACTTTTTGCGTTGTTTATTGGGTAGTTAGAATAAACCATGATTTATGTTTCGCTTTCAATAATTTTTAACGCAACGTGTGAATTTCAAGAGTTTTGGACACATTATAATGTATTGATTATACATTGATGGTGGAAATGTTAATAATGTATTTATTTGTCATCAAGAGCAAGTGTGACATTATTTTCGTCACAAAACATGTATATACCAAATATTAATATTTTGCCATACTTGCAATCATAATAGATTCTCTTTACATAATGTTATATGTTTAATTGTCACTTTTACCAGTACTACACGTTGAAACAATTCGAGGTTAAATGCAAAGCCATATGTATCGCAAATATACTCCCCATAAAACACAGGTTGTCAGCAAAATTCCCCTATTTACAAAAACATGCAATGTAACTAATTACGTTCATCTGTTTGCCAAAATGTTAACTGCAGCTGTACAATTGGAAACATTGAACGATTTACGCATACGTTTTAAACATACGTAAAAGTACGAAAAGTAAATATCTAGCGTTGCTATTAATCCGTTTTACACACATGTAATTTAGAAATTCTAAGACCGTGTAAGGTCTACAACAATGGGCGTTGTATTTGGCGTTTGCAGGGTCCGCTTTGAATTAATACTAGTTCGAAAATAATACATTTTCTGTTTGTAATGAGTAGATTTACAAAAAAACACATAAAGTATTCCCCGCCTTACCTTAGTGTTAACAATTTTCATACGTACCAGATTACATTGTCCGAAAATGTTTATTTGTAGACATTTAAATGAAAGTGACATTGCCCCGCAATTTTAACATTGAAAACTATCCGAATATGCTGGTCGTGTAACGCCTACGCATCACTGATGACTTATTTAACTATACAGTATGATACGCACAACACATATTGCACTTGTTTTCCGAATCGGACAGTTTATCATGGTTTAATACTAATCAGATATTAAAATAGAGTCTCTGTTGATTAACAGTTTACATGTTTGACAATATTGTTTACTTTGTACAAAGAGTTTTTATTTTTTTAATAATGTCAGTAGATCTATAGAATACAACAGCTGTTTAAAGCAGAAGGTATGAGCACTTTAAAGAGACCTGTTCACAGATTGGCAAATTACCAAGTTTCAATGTTTTGTCATAGATTCCAATAAGATAAATACTTTATATATAAACAAGCAATAAAATCCTAATGAAAAAGAAATGTATTGGAAATATATTGTCGTTTATCTAAAATCATCAGTTGCAATTGACGAAATTGACTTAATTATCACTTGCATGGCGTTAACAATTCACTACCATATTTGTATGCCAGAATGTCCGAGTGGCTAGGACGTGGATGGTCGTGTATTTCGCGCTCCAATAAAAAATTGAAAAAATATTGTATTTTAGTGGTAAACGACCGTCTCCAAGTGCATATTTTCATACAAAGTGATGGATTATTATGTGGGTATGTAAACTATAATGCCACAAAATCAGGGGAATCAGAGGAATAAACGAAAAGATCGTAACAGCAATGGAAATAGTGGCGGTGTGACGAACAAAAGTAAACATTGTAAACAAAGAGGCCCGTCAGACGACCTGGACACTTCAGTAAGTTCCTTACTAAACCAAGTTAACTCTGTCTTATATGGCAGTGATCCTGAGCTAAGTAAGCCGGTTAATTCATGTGAGGTGTTTGTTAGTGAAGGTGATAGTGACGTTCGGGGTAGAATGGCGAGCGGTGGGGGGCAACCCTGTATCAAGACTCTGACGGAAACTATTCAGTTACTGGTAGAACGCATTTGTTCAATGGAAAAGAAACTAGATGGTATTCAGTCGCTTGAGATGAAGGTTACAGACTTTGAAAAAGAAATAAGACATGTTTGGATTGCGATTGAGGATCGTGCTAAGGCCACAGAGGAGCGGGTAAGCCGACTAGAAGACAGGTTAGTATTGGCTGATATGGGTTCTACCCTGATGTCCACCAGGGTCAGCGATCTAGAGAGACAACGTGACGAGCTACAGGAGGAGGTTACCTACCTCCAATCACAGTCGATGAGGAATAACCTTATCTTTACAAACATTCCAGAAGATAATTCGACCGGAAACGAGTCGGCGGAAGTGTCGGAACGGAAGCTGAGGGAACACATGCAGTCAGCCCTGAAGCTTTCGAAGGATATGGTGGATTCCATCCGGTTTGAGCGGGTTCATCGGTCACCTGGTCACCCGATTTCCGGAATAATGAGGAATATTGTGGCAAAGTTTACATTTTTCCAGGATCGCGAACGAGTGCGTAGGGAGTGGAAACTACTTAAGGGTACCAAATATTCCATGTTTGAACAATTTCCAAAAGCGGTATCAGACAAACGCCGGAAGCGTGTGAAGCAGATGAAGGACGCCAGGGACAAGGGTAAACGTGCTTGGCTGGTATACGATACCTTGTACGTGGACGGACAACCGGTCAGGGACTAGGGGGGCGCTGAGGGTGAGCTATCAGTTCTCTCGTGGAACGTACATGGACTCTCAAAGGAGAAACAGCAATCACCAGATTTTGTAAATATTATTGCTTATTCTGACATTTGCTTTTTGTATGAATCCTGGACTAATTCTGATAGTAATATTTCTTTAAATGGTTACACAACACACAACTTTTATAGAAAATTTCATAACCGTAAAGCTAGAAGAAATAGTGGAGGTATTATTTTGTTATATAAAGATCATTTGAAAGATGGCATTAAAATAGCTAAAAATCATCATGACACTATTATCTGGATTAAATTAGATCATCTGTTTTTTAATACTGTTGAAGATATATATTTATGCGGGGCATATATTTGGGGTGAGGAGTCTCCGGCCAATAATTTTGTTAGTATTGATTTGTTTGATACTATTGAACATGATATTTCTGTATTCAATTCGCTTGGATGCGTAGTAGTATGTGGCGATCTAAACAGTAGGGTTGGTAATAAATGCGATTTTATCTCTTATGATTGTGTAAATAATTCATTTGATGACCCTGACTATGAGCCTGATTGTACCCCCGTACGGGCCTCGGTCGATAATGTCCAGAATAGTCACGGTATTAAATTGTTAGATCTTTGCAAATCTACGTCTCTACGTATTGCGAATGGTCGTATATTTAATACTAGTAACTACACGTTTTGTTCGAATAACGGTTGTTCTGTTATCGATTATCTTTTAATGAATGAACGTCATTTTTCACTGATAAATGATTTTACTATTGAACCATTTAATGAATGGAGTGACCACGCACCGTTACATTTTTCATTATTATGCCCAAAACCTGCTCAGCACGATAATCCACAGTTTGAGATTAAATTTAAATGGAACGATGAAAACAAGGAACGCTTCCGTTCAGGTATTATTGGATGCTTACCGCGTTTTAACAATATTGTCAGAAGTATTGATATAAGTTGTAGGGACTCTATTAATAAAACGGTTGGAGATTTTTCTGATATTATTTTATCAGTGGCTAATCCGTTATTTTCTAAGTGCTATTTTGTCAATAACAAGCCTCTTTTTTCAAAAAATACTGTTTTAAATAACACAGATTGGTTTAATGATGAGTGTACTTCTGCGCGAGAATTGTATTTGCAAGCATTACGCCTATTCAATTCTGATCAAAATAACGTAAATAGAGTACTATTAATGGAACGTAAAGCCTCTTATAAAAAAATTGTAAGGAAATATAAAAATACCAGTTATAGGGAAAAAATGAAAGAAATTGAACGTCTGAAAAAATGTAAACCCAAAGAATTTTGGAAATATTTCAAAAGTAAATCAAAACACGATTATGCTGGTATTTCTATTGATACATTTAAAGAATACTTTGCCAATTTAAGTAATGGTTTATCAAACTGTTACAATGAAGAAGCAGAATATTTTTGTAGCCATCATGATTTTGATAATTTATCTGGTTGTAATAACGAATTTGACCAGCCTATTACCGTAAGTGAAATTCACAGTGCAGTTAAATCGCTCAAGCGTAATAAAGCTTCAGGTAATGATCAGTTATTAAACGAGTATTTTATAGAATGTATTGATATTCTCGCTAGTCATTTATGTGATATTTTTAATGGGATTTTAAATTCAGGGTACTACCCAGAAAGCTGGATGGACGGCTTGATAATACCATTACATAAAAAAGGCGACAAAAGCGAAGTTAATAATTATCGCGGTATTACACTTGTAAGTTGTATGTCTAAGCTATTTACTACAGTCATAAATAAACGCACTGAAACGTTCTGTACTGACAATAACAGTATTTCGGATGCTCAATTCGGATTTCGTAAAGGGCGTTCCACAGTAGATCCAATTTTTATTTTACATTCTCTTGTTCAGAAATACCTCAATGATAATAAGAGGCTTTACGTCATATACGTGGACATGATGAAATGTTTTGATTCTATTTATAGAAATGCGCTTTGGTTAAAAATGTTTAAAACTGGTATTGATGGAAAACTTCTAAGAATTGTTAAAGACATGTACCAAAAAGTTAAATCTTGTGTTAAGGTATGCTCTTCTTACTCTGAATATTTCAATTACGCTGTGAGTTTACGACAAGGGGAAGTGATGTCACCTCTTTTGTTTTCATTATTTGTTGAAGATTTAGAGCTTTATTTGCAGTGTGACATTGATTCAGGCTTAAGTATTGATGATTTAATTTTGATTTTGTTGTTGTTTGCTGATGATATGGCTATCATAGGTAAAACTCCTGAAGAAACTCAGAGGCACTTGGATCATTTGTTTTCATATTGTTATACATGGGGTCTAACTGTAAATATTACAAAAACTAAAATAATGGTCTTCCGAAAACGTGGGGGCTTATCAGCAAATGAAAAGTGGACCTATAATGGCCAACCAATCGAAGTTGTGGATGATTTTAATTATCTAGGTACTGTTTTTAATTACACAGGGAACTTTTGTAAAAACATTGAACATCTCAATGGCAAAGCCTTAAAATCTTTAAATGTTTTATTTTGTAAATGCAACAACTTTGATCTTTCGCCAAAAACATTTTGTCAACTATTCGATGCATTTGTGTCACCAATAATTAACTATTCGTGTGAAATTTGGGGTTATACCAAATCAAAGGAACTAGAAATAATTCACCTTAAATTTTGTAAAAGATTACTAAGAGTAAGAAGCAATACGTGTTCTGCTGCGGTTTATAGTGAACTTGGCAGATATCCACTTTATATTCACAGATACATTCGAATAATTAAATACTGGTTTAAAATTATAGACAGTGATAATATTATATTAAGGGTTGTTTATAACGAGGCTCTTAAAGACTGTAATAGTGGAAAGAGAAATTGGGTAACGAATGTAAAAAATCTCCTAAATGATTATGGGTTCGCGTTCGTGTTTGAAAATTACCACTCTGTTAACAAAAACGCATTTCTGTCTGAATTTAAATGCAGAGTCATAGATTGTTTTAAACAAGATTGGTTACACACACTTGAAAGTCCAGTTTTAATATTGTACAAAGAATTTAAAATATCGTTTGAATATGAAAAATATTTAGATGTCTTACCTAAAAGTCTCAGATTTTACTTCTGTAGATTAAGAATGTCCAATCATCCATTAAGAATTCAAACGGGTAGGTTCAGTAATAATAGCATAGCTAGAGAAGAAAGATATTGTATTAGTTGTAACTAACGCGACATTGAAGATGAATACCATTTTATTTTAATCTGCCCTTGTTATAAGGACATCAGGAAAAAATACATAAAATCACATTATTTCATGCGGCCATCAGTATATAAATTCTTAAGCCTTATGAGAACATGTACTAAAAAAGAACTTATTAATTTATCTGTTTTTGTTAAAGAAGCTCTGTTAATCAGGAAGTCCATCTTGAATGTTGTTCATAATACGAGTACGACCAGCTGAATTGTTATGTCCCGCGTGTTTGGTTGTTTGTTTGTTTATTTGATTGTTTGTTTCTTTTTATGTATAAAATTCTTATAATCAGAGAGCGTGTTTTAAGCGTGTGTTTCTATACAAGTCCAAACCGCATAATAACTTGTTAGTTTATGCTTCAATTAATTGTACCAATAATGCCATTACACGATGTGAAATAGAAATGTCTGATTGTTACCGGTGTTACCACATTTAATATACACAAATACTGCTATGCAATTTATTAATAATAGCATAATAATCCACATGTTATTTGTTAGATAATCCATTTTTCACAAGTTATTTGTTAGATAATCCATTTTTCACAAGTTATTTGTTAGATAATCCATTTTCCACATTTATGTTATACAACAAAAATTTATTTTTACACTGATAAGAAATAGACATGTGCGATTGTTACATTTGTTGTCATATTTAATCTATGCAAATAAATGTGCGTTATTTATTATTGTTATTAGCAAAATAATATAATAATCCACATGTTATGCGTTAAATAATCCATTGTCAACATTTAGTTTATTTTCAATAAATATCAACAGCATAATAGCCTATTGTCACCCTGTCTAATAAATATTTTGTAATAATGCGATTGTTTCCAACCACTTTCATGTATTAAGTTAGATAGTATGTAGAATTTTTATTATTGTATGATCACTTCCTTTTCACATGACCTTTTGATATGTGTAATATAATATGGTCAAGACTGACGATGTACTATGTACAAGTCGTAATAAATTTCTGTTCTGTTCTGTTCTGTTCTGGTAAAAGCGACAGATTTTTGATCCCCTGCGGTCGTAGGTGAAGGAAAATATTTTAATTATGTTTTACAAGACGCGGTCCCAGAACACAAAAGCAACCATCTGGAAATAAGATTCTACTTATGTTCTTATAATGCTTATAGCTTTTAGGTATTGTGTTTTTTTAAATGCAATTCGTATTTAATTTACAGAAGGATTATTTTGCTACACATAATGCTTTCTTTTGAAATATGCCTTAATATGCTCATATTTATTCTATATGTCATGATCTTGTTAAGTAGTATAAGCCGTATTAAATTAAATAATCAATCGTCTTTTATTATGCTTGTTCAATGCATATCATTCATTTCAATTAATTTTCATTTTTCGTTACTGCTTGCAACATAGGATCGGTATAAAAAAGTTGACGAGCACATTCTAGATTAAAAGGAAATGTTTCTGTAATGTTATTTGTGATTTTTCTCATTTTAGATGAAAGACAAAAATACACTTGAAAATTAAGTATTAATCAGATTGCCTAACAGACATGCACTTTTATTGAAATAAGAATTGAAAAATCAAGTTAAGGTAGAAAGCCCCTAATGGGACTGTTTTAAACCAAGGCATTCTTATTAAATGTATTAAGAGACTAAACTGCGAAATATAAACAAAATCTAACCACACGTTTTGACAAAAATGCGATTTTTGTTATCACCCCTAATTGTTCTATTTCAACCTAAACTTTCTTTAGGGTACGTTGGCGAAAATGACTGATATATTGTCAAAATGTATTTCATTTATCCCTGAATAGCTTTATTTGATACATTAAAAATGTATACGTTGAAAAAGTATAAAAAAGCGTAAGTACTTCAGTTGACAAAAATATTTATGACCTTAAATATGGCTACGCATATGGTAAAAAACAACAGATTTCATAACAGTAAAAAAAACGCCAAACACCAATTCCCTTCTTTTCTTATACTTATTTCATAGTATGCCAAAATCAGCAAAACCAAAATATAATATAACCTCATCTGAGAGTGAAAAGGTGTACCTTGCATAGGTTCACAACAAAAGTCTCAAGGTAAATCATTCGGAATGAAGCAATCCTATGTTATAAAAACTAAAAAAATTTAAAAGCAAATAATAAAAAGCAAATATTATGTTAAAATGAAGTATTTTTCTTCTAATTATAATCCAATAGCATTATGAAATGAAATCTTTTTGCATTAATGTTAAAGAAATAGTGCTTTGTGTTGAATTGTGTAAATAAAAAAACTAGCTAGGGTTCACATGTTTTTTTTTTTTTTTTTTTTTTTTTTGTAAAATTTTATTTTCATCATAGAATAATACATACATGCATGTTATATACAGAGTAGTTCGTGTAATTGTATTGCAAAGGTGTATATAAATTCAGTTGTAAACATACAATCATATACAATATATACTGTTTTAATATTTCAAAACATTTTACGCAAATACTAACTTGCACAAACATTCTATATAAAGTTATAGATGTGAGCATGCATATCTTCTATCTATATAATACTGTACATAAGCAGGATAACCTAAGTGCTAAATTGCATTGTGTATAATACATTGATAATGCAGACTTAACAAAATACTGGTGTGGTAAACAAAATATGTATTATGTGTTATGATGAATAGTGTCGTTATAAGAGATGTCTGTAAATATTTTGACAAGGGACCAGTCTCTCAATTCTTCGTCTGTTTTTATTGTAGTTATATATATATCAAACGTTTGCTTCATACTATTCACAAGCCCAAATTTTGAAGGACTTCTGTTTTTCCTCTGACACTGAAAGATATACCGTTTAATTTCGAGGCACAGAATGTTTAAATCATTCATTTTTGGATTTGTAATTCCAAGTATTACGTCCTGACATGTCAGCTGAATAGGTGAGTTTGGTCTACTTCTATGAATAATCTCAACAGCAAATTTTACAATTTCTTGGGTATATGGACAGTACCAGAACAAGTGCGTAATGTTTTCTACTTCATTGTTACAGAATGTACATAGATTGTCAGCAGCCATTTTCATCTTGAACATCATTGATTTTGTTCCCAAGATTCTGTGGACTATTCTACACTGGAACCATCTAATATATGTATCCTTAGTTATATTGAACACAAGTGCATGTACGTTTTTCCAGTCAATATTAAAAAATTCTGAGTTCCATTTTGTTTGACTAGTTGGAATGTCGCTATTTTGGATTAATATTTTATAAGTATGTTTTTCTTCTTTAGGAGTGGTTACTATTTTCTTTATGTAAGTTGGTAATATAGGTCCTTGAGTTTTATTGTCAAAACTTGACATATCTTCAAAATTTTCAATATATTTACTTATTATGTTAATTAATCATTGGTACAATAGGAAATTTACGTTTGTTCCGACATGTAAATCCAAAGATTCTTTGGAAATAAAACAATCTCTTTCTATCATAATGTCTCTCACAAAACGAATACCTCTTTCATAGAGAGTTTTAATATAAATATGACTATTGTTAATTTTAAAATTATGGTTATAAAATAGGGGCATATCCAGAATATCATCACTATTTACTATTGGCAGCTTTTCAATATACAATATATAGTTTTTCAAGACGTCCTCCCAAAAATTATTTTTCAATTGTAAGCATATTTTCTCGGCATACATTTTACCAGTATTAAAAAGTGTTTTAAAATCTATTAACGATTTAACAAGTGAATAACAATTCCCTTCGCCTGACACTAATCTCTTAAGCCATGTTATTTTCATGTATTTTTCAAAAGAAAATATATCTATCATATTTAACCCACCTTCATTATATTCCTTAACAATTACAGTAGCTTTTATTTTGCTTGGTCCTGCCCAAATGAAGTCATAAAATTGTTGATTAATTTGCTTCATGGTGTCTACTCTTGGTGTTGGTAGTGATACAAATAAATGTGTGAGCAAAGGTAGAAGCATTGATTTGACAATAGTTATCTTTCCCAGCGGTGTAATATTTCTTCGATTCCAATGACTTATTGAACTTTTAATACTTTCGATTTTGTCTTCAAAGTTTTTCATTATCATGTTTTCTAAGTTAATATCAAACACTATCCCAAGAACTTTAAAAGTAGTTGCTCCCCATGTCAGTTTGTATTTAGTTTTTATTAATCTAGTACTATACTTCATAGAGCCTATCCAAATTAAATTAGTTTTTTCATAGTTAATGTTTAGTCCAGAGTATCTTGAAAATTCATGAAGCATGTCTAACGTACAATTAAGGGATGATTCAGATCCATCAAGAAGTAAAGATGTATCATCAGCAAATTGAGATATTTTATATTCTATGTCTTTTCTTGTTATACCTTTTATATCTTTGCTTTCCCTTATTTTAACAGCAAGAATGTCTGCACATATAATAAAAATGTAAGCACTAATTGGGTCTCCTTGGCGACAACCCCTCCCTATACTGAAAGTATTTGACAAGAATCCATTTATTTGTATGGAGGCCATAGTATTATGCAAGAACATAGATACCCATTTTTGAAACATTGGTCCGAAATTAAAAAAACTAATAGTTGTTTCTATAAACTGGAAAGACAAAGTATCGAATGCTTTTTCGAAATCGATTGTCATTAGTAATCCTGGTAAGTTATTATCTTCAGCATATTTTAAGATATCGTAAAGTAGTCTAGTGTTTTCACCAATAAATCGGCCTTTAATGAAACCAGTTTGGTCTTTGGAGATTAAAATATCAAGTACTGTTTTTAATCTATTTGCAATGGAACCTGATGCTAATTTGTAAACAACATTTAATAATGTTAATGGTCGTAGATTTTTCAGATAACATCTCGGCTTGTTGTCTTTTGGAATGCATGTTATAATTCCATGTTTTTGTGTTATGGATAAGGAGTTTGTAATAAAACCATAATTTATACTTCTTACTACAAATTGACCTAACTTCTTCCAAAATACCTTAAAGAATTCAGCAGTAAATCCATCAGAACCTGGACTTTTGTCATGTTTCATATTTTTAAGCGTTATTGTTACTTCTTCGGTATTAAGCAGTCCTTCTAATGAGTCAGACTGAATTTTATTCAATTTTGGTATATTAACATTAGATAAATCAGCTCTTATATCATATTCAATTTCGTTGTCATTCTTTTTGTATAAAGTTTTATAGAATGAAACAGCTTCGTTTAAAATATCATTTTGCTCCTGCAACTTAGCACCGTTTTCTAATTCAATAAAAGGTATCGACTTGTTTGTATAATGATTTGATTCAAGCGAGCAAAAGTATTTAGAGGGGTTTTCCCCGTCTTCTATCCATTTAGCTCTAGAACGAATAAGAGACCCTTTAAGTTTATTTTCCCTTACTTTATCTAATTCATTTTGTAGGTCTATAAGTTGATCTGAGTTAGTTTCAGTTAATGATTTTTGAAGTTTATCAATTTTCTTAATTAAGTTAGTTTCATGGTTTTTGTTCAGTTTAGCTTTATATGATGAGAATGAAATAGTTTTTCCTCTAATTTCCATGAGTAATGTTTCTAGGAATAACTGGTCATTGATAACAAACTGTATGTTGTTGTTGTCAATATTTTCTATGTTTTCTATATTGTAGATGGGAATACAGTATTGTTGTTTAACATTTTCTATTAAGGTATTAATGCAATTTAAATAATCAATATCCTTTAACAGTGAATTGTTGAATTTCCAGAGCCCTTTTCCATGTGCTATATCCTCAAAACTTATTTCTAAGTCAATAATGGAGTGATCTGATTTATAACATGAATCAATAGTAGATTTTCTAATTTTAGATGCCAAACTATTAGAAGTAAGATAAAAATCAAGTCTAGCCTGCTGTAATGGTGTTAACCGTCTCCATGTGTATTGTTGGGTAGTGCCGTTTAGATATCTAAAAGTATCAATTATATTAAATACACAATTAAAGTCTCCGCATATAATATATTCATCAGTTTGAAAATCTTTTATTTTTTTAAAGAGGTCTGTAAAAAAGATGGGCGTATCTTTATTAGGCCCGTATAATGTGCATAAGGTAAACCTATTTGTCATATATGTCAAATCCAATAATAGGTAATTACCAAGAGTATCATTTTCAATTTTATTTACTGTGATTGGTAAGTTTTTTCTAAACAAAACACAAGTACCTCTTGAATTCGAATGCCCAAAACTAAAATGACATTCTCCGTCCCATTCTGAGTATATTTTGTTTCTCATATCAGGAGTAAAATGACAGTCTTGGAGACAGTAAATATGTGCTTGTTTTGTTTTTAAAAAATCAAAGATATCTCTACGTTTTTTACTGTTACTGAGACCCCTACAGTTATATGAGATAAACTTAAGATTATCCATTTATATACAGGTATGATGAAAAAGGTGCCTTAACATATATATTGTTAAACAGATATCTTGATAGACAGTATACAACATTTCTATCTTTTAAATTTTGCATATTATGATACAAGCAATTCGGCAAATTAAACACAAACAGACAATATAACAAGAATATGTACAAAAGGAGGTTTAAGGTATGAGGAATGATTGTGGTTACAATCAAACAATGGGTTTTATTTACATCAAATTACATGATTTTACAACAGTTAATTCTTAGATATAAAAACTGCTTACAAATGTATGGTATGATCTTAGATCATAAGTAAATAAGTATGGAATCTTTGCAAGTTATTTCCTTTCATATGTAAATACCTAAATTTATATTGTAAAGAGATGCGTCCTCACATATACATGTAAAAGATATCAGAAAAATATTATAATGAGCCACGACTGAGCAAATTAAAAATCATTTAATTGTTTAAGTCCCATGATTCACAAAAACAGTAGCCTAACTACAAAAACAACAGATTGTGACAGTCAGTTTCTTCTGCATGCTTTTCATATATTGATTACTTTAATATTAACACATTACTCAATAATTTTGGAAAAGGAGAGCTTAAATTTGTCAAGGACACATTTATTTTCTTAAATCCAAAACATTTATGCACGCTTATTACTAGTACATATGTATTAAAAATATAACTAAAGAAAGAAACAACACTTCCCCAGATATAATAAGACATTTTCATCAACTTGCATATGTTGCAAATATCAATTACATTCTTATCTAAACTTAACAATTATGTATACAAGTAAATTGTTAAAAAATAAAAATAGTAAGGATGTTTTATTTTCTATAATATAAGAACAGTAGCGAAATAATATACATTACAATCATAATGTGTGCAAAATCATCAAGTGTGCAAGAACAATACAGTCCTAATAATTGACTATACAGATAAGTATTGGAAAAACAAATATTCAGTCCAATATACTGAGATGTAAAATAGACATGCACAAGGTTTTGAACACAATCACATCAGATATAATGGTTATAGTTTTATTGAACACAATCACATCAGATAAAATGGTTATGGTTACATCAAATACTTTGTTTATATGTACATGATTAACTCCAGTTTTCAAAATAGGATGTCATGTAATTAAAATTTCTACTGTAATATTCGTACAGCACTATGTTGGTTAGGATTATTAATACATACATTCTTCCCAAACTTCAAAACAACCACAAGTTAACAAAATGAATGCTGAAGATTTTATGTAAACCCTGATAAACTCCTATATACATTCTTCACAAACTATGATATGAACAACAATGACATATAAGGAGTGGCAAATAGACAACAGCACTATTCACATAAAAGTTACATATAAGCTACAAGAAAGTATTTATTTTTAGTTATTATTTCTAACAATGGTCTATTTTCATTTCTTACATTTACATATTCTAAACACATGTTGCCTTTACTGAAGTTAGATAGGGACTATAGTTCCTCTTATGGATTGTGATGTTTTGAGCACTCCATAAAATAAAGACTATAACCACAGGTTAAAAATAAACTGGTTTTCTATAGCCCAATTAAGAATTTATAGTCTGTTTTAAAGATTAATGCATGTCTTTGTATAGTTTGTGTCATTATTTACACCTTGTATACAATTAGTCATAGTTTAATTTAAGTCTCAAGTGTGATAAATATAGATTCAAAAAAAAAAATGTGTCTCTGCTATGGTTTAAGCTTTTCTAAATAGTTCTTTCACAACGTTTACTTATACGAAGTAATTTTTTAAGAAGTGCATTTCTATTAAGTATGCAAAAATATTGTCTAAAAAACAAATTTTAATGGTTATATGTTCGATAAGGAAACTAATGATTTGTATATTAAACATCATTGGATAACATACAGTAATATATAGAATACAAATAGAGACATACCATGTTTCAATGTTACAATGTCCATATATGATCATATGGTGTCTCTAATTTCCGCTCATGCCCGTTCTTCTGAAGCGTCTAAATTCCTCAATCACGTTATTCACATTATCATAAATGTCAAATTTGATGCGTTCGTCGGCAACAGTTTGACCATAGACAGAACCATTAAAGTACCAAGCACTCCCAATGTGCGGGTGTAGGTGAAGCCTGTTGATAAGCCCCTGGTTGGGCTTGGTTACGTCATCAACCAATTTATAACCATTGTTCTTCATGGGGGCCCTTTTCCGCATAATGGTGGACTTTACCGAGTTGTTCCGTAGTTTAATGAGGACTGGGCGGGTCTGTCCCCTCTTTGTGGGGATACGATGGATGGCCACTATATCAGTAAGCGGTAGGTCTACCCCTGCATGGGTTTTCAGGATTATTGTTACTGCTTTAGTCAGTGAGTCTTCAGTTTCGTCTCTATTTTCTTGTATATTTAATATTTTAATGTTATTCTTCCTGGAAAATTGCTCATTGTAGTTTGCCTTCTTGTGTGCCAATTTGCCCAATTCATAGGTTTTATCTATTTGCTCATGTAATGAATTATTATTAGTACTTGTGCTGTATTCTAGTTTTTGTATTTTGTCCTTTAGATTTTGTTGTCAAAATCTAAGGAGTCAATTTTAGCTTGCATTTCAGTAAACTTTTCGCTTACTAATTGTTCTATCTTATTTTTTATGTTTTGTTCAATTTTGTTCATTACACTTGTAACTGTGTCTGTAATCAATTGCTCTACTTCTTCCTTCCTCAGCATACCTTTGAGATCATCCCTCAGACTGGAAATTCCCTCAGTCATGGCTTGAAGCTGTGTTTGGATTGCATTTAATTCATCCATACTGGTATTACTAACGTCACTATCTGGACGAGATTTCTTCACAGCTTGCTTTGTTTGAGGCTTTGCCCCTGAGAAATTCAGTTTAGACTGGCCTTTTATTGTATTTTCGCTCATTGTATATTCAGCACCAAATGAAAGGCGAGATAGAATTAATTAACAAGTACAGTTATTTTCCTTTATTTTGTTTTGGTAATCCAGCAATTTCTCCGTCACGGCTTATAATCCAGATATAAATCCAGGTATACACAGGGGTTTTCTCAAAATGATATCTGTGAAAATCAATCAACAGTCACTCAACTAATGTAGAGCCATTTGAAACAAACACATTCAGTTATACTGTTTTAACTCGTTTAACTCATTATTATTCCAGGATTCCACTTTGTCACTAGATTCACAATGCTTTCACGCTCATGTTGTACTAAATTTTAACATTGCTTTGTCGCTATGAACATGTATTTTAATGCAAATTTTGCGGAGCAAATTTATCCACACATCACTCCTGACAACATTTGTTTATCATCTTGTTCACATGTTACCAAATACAGAAAAATAATATATATTATTTTATAAGTGTGTGTTTAAAAATCACTTGACATTTTCATTGCATTAGGTTAACAAGAGTTTCAAAAAAACTGACAAATCTTTGGGATAACTTCCTTCAAGAATCTTCTTGAAGCTTGTGACTCTTGGTAAACTGTCACTGTTTTGGGGAAAAAAGGTGTCTCTTAGACCATATGTATTTCGCCGATACATAACTTTCAGATGATTTGTACAGCGGCAGATCTCGTCAAAATTCCTCAGTGGAACACCCAAGTTTACATAATAAACAGTATTTTAAATTATCCAACGGAACACCAAACTCGATCACCCGATGTATCGCTCTTATGCATGGTATGGTACGATATGGTACGGCACGGTACCGGACGGCTAAGTATGGTACGGCTTGGTATGGTATGGCATGGTTTGGCGTGGCATGGCCTCGACTGACACCTTTACCAAGGTTTACATGTGAATGAATGTTATTACACAGTGATGAGCACGAATCTCATTCACACAGATATGCTTTTATATACGAATAATTATGTTCAATAATAATACTTCTTAGACGTTTATTTATAAGTAGTTTAACTTAAGTGTTATCAAATACACCAGACATATCGCGAAAACGTCACGATTGAATGTAAACAGACATTCCCAACAATGACGTCATTTGAAGGTATTCCCAATGCCAGTGAACCTTGTTTTTGTTCAAACCACACTTTTACTTCATCTTTAAACCCCAATAAGCATTTATTTTACACATTTTATTGAATATAACTCAACATTTAAAAAGTAATGTTTATTTCGCGAAAATAATGTCCGTTTCGGATCAGTTCGATTAAATTTACGGTTAGTGGAGAATGGGCCGAAGTTTACCGATATTTCGCGAGTATTTCCGAAGTCATTAGGACGTTTCTACCTTAAGTACCTCTATCCCATTTAGATATTATTATGATATGCACCTAATATTGGCAAAAGTGATGATATATTTCAGAATAATGACGACACACACGGCATCATTGTAAAAAAAAATACACATTATAAAGAAGTGTTAACGATCGGAGAGTAACATTACATTAGAAATTAACAAAAGGTTCAAGAACATGAAGTAGTGTATTTTTACCAATCCGTTATTGTTATGTTTATATACCATAAATGAAGCAATACTACTTTATTCCAGAAACAAATATCAATGGTGTTGTCAAAAGCGAATAATTTTTTTTTTCAAATATTTTTACAATCGGTTAGACATATTTTCGTGTGAAACTGCGTGTTGTGCACCATTTTGGCATTACATACAATATTTATTAATTTAGAGGATGCCTAAGGTAAATAATTCCCAATCATTCAACAAGAACATGAACTAATCAAGAAGGTACACACGCACTGCAAACGGTTTTGAGGCAATGCTATAATTCGGTCAGAAAACAACCGTACAATGTTTGATCCAATTTCATATGATAACCTTGTGTCCTGGCATATAAAACGCAGAAAACATTCATTTGAAATAAACAGTCACACATGTTTATTACTGAAATGAAAACAAATATTTTGCAATTCGATATTAAATAGGTCAAAACGTAAAAAAATCTAAAATTATTCCAAGGTCATACCTTTATTGTTAAATAATGTAAAATGACTAAGTAATATTACAACTACTGCTGTTACTACTACTACTACTACTACTGATGCTGCTGCTGCTATTACTACTGCTACTACTACTACTACTACTACTACTACCACTACTACTACTACTACTGCTGCTGCTATAACTACTACTGCTACTACTACTACTACTTCTACTACTACTATTACTACTACTAATAATAATAATAAACTACTACTACTACTTCTACTTCTACTACTACTACTACTACTACTACTACTACTACTACTACTACTACTACTACTAATACAACCACTACTACTACTACTACTAATAATAATAATAACAAGTATAATAATAATTATTGCCAATTAATCAATTAAAACAAAAAAAGTACACAACCTTTCCAATATATGTCAAACGGAGATGTTGTCAAGATCAATGATCTCAAATCGATCAGGTGTGACGTTATCTTGAAATTAGTGTGATGGCACTTACTTTACTGTACATTTTACTTTACATTTTACTTTGCATTGTACTTTAAATTGTACTTTACAGTTTACATTACATTTTACATTACATTTTACATTACATTTTACATTACAGTTTACATAACATTTTACTTTATTTTATTTACAATACTTTGATTACTTTACTGTTCTTTACTTTACTCTAATCTACTTACTATGCTTTTATTACTTTACTTTGCTTTTACTTCCATTTTACACTTATGTTTCAACTTCCATGTCACTTTTTTCACTTCACTTTATTACTTACTTTCTTTATTTACTACGAAAAGTATGTGTATGACGCGTACAATGATTATATGTGGTTGTTGTTTTTTGCAAACACACCGATAAACATGCCATACATCAGCAGACTCTATGTAATTCTTATATCGGTGAATAAATAACTCCACAAGGCCGTAACGTGTAATAAATCAACCTATTTTCAATCTGATGATTATTTTTAACTATACAGAAACATATATTTATGTTTATGTAAAATCTATGTCAGGGAACGTTATTTTAAGAAATGTTATCTTACATTCCATTCTTAGAACCGAACTTGAAAAATAAGAAACAAAATAACTAGTTAGAAATCAAGTTATTTGCCCTAATCTTTTTAAAACATAAGTCTGGGTTATGCTTGTATACATGTATGTTTCCACAAGAGAAATGCCATTAAGTTAACACATGTTCGAAATCAGGGCTAACACAATTTAAAAATGTTTCCATTTTATCAACTATTTTTCGGAAGCTAGCTAAGGGACAGAACAACATTTTATTGACATATTTCAACCACAATTGAATTTCTCGTTAAAACCGCTATAAAGTGATATATATTGTTATTGTAACTGATCTTGATTCCTTTACCACGCCTGATGTCAAACTTATATCAAACTTAGCTGCAATTCCATTCTAATATGTCGAATATTTTTTGTTAGTCGTACAAGAAATCTGAACCTCTTAATTTGCTTATATGAAAATATTTGACTTTTATCTTCGCCAGAATACTCTTTAGTGTGCTTGCGTGTCTTTGAAACGTCTCTAATCACATTCCGTCTAGACACAGTTGTAATTGGAACGAAAGAAGTACAGCGGCACTATTTAAGGCGACACTCCTTGTAAAAACCTATTTAGTACATCCAAGGACCTGTTTCGGCATGTGGCACATGCATGCGATTTAGGTTTTCGGTCATTTTCAAATAAATTATCATTGTCAAAGGCAGTAGTCTTGTAAGTGTATAACATAATTTACCAAGCGGAAATAGCCGAGCGTTACCACACATTTGTATCACATTCAAATTAAATGAGTTATATATCCAATGATTTAACACGAATACCGCATGATTAACCTGTAATTTAGTTGCAATAGTTACACTCGTGATAATCCGTTTAATAAACTTTGCCAAAATAATGACTTTACAGTTTTGTTTCAACGCTTAAATCGCTTTTGTCAAAATTAACAAGAAAATACTATGAAGAACAAAGCTCAGTTTTAGATTGAAATCATTTTAAATGTCATTGGTTGCTAAACGATAACATTGTTCTATCAATTAGTTATTTATTACGTAATGTTCCACACTTGGTCTAAATAAATAGGTCAATCCATCAACATGTCTGCCGCTCTATGATATTTTGTTTCTTTTCTCAATGTCATTCAATTTACTAAAAATATTATATTAAGAAACCGATACTTTCTCGCTATACAAATGGTAGCATAAATATTGTATTTTTAACACCGCCGAAGTCAGTTGAAATTTTGAGAAAACATGCATTTTAAACATTTATGCAATAAACAGTGCCCAATCTTTTTGCACAATATTTATCTGTCTAGTAGATATTTATATAAACGATAAAGTTATATTTAACCAGATAGATGAACATCCTTTAGCATCATACAGTTGATAATGCTAAATTAGTTACAAGTATGGCCTTCTTTTAAATTCAATAAAACAAGAAGAATTTTTAAATGTTAGCGTATACTTTAACGCAAATTTGTTTATGTAAGGCAATAAAATATCATGTAATTGATAAGTAATTATTAAATGAAAAATAGCATAAACAAATAACACTTTTCAGGGGTTATAGTATACTCCAAGAACTATATTGTTTATATATGTATATATATTCGAGTAATGGCAACATACGTATTAGTGGAACAGTTGCAAGATTTGTTCAATGTTTGTACTTCTATTATGTTTAGCGATTCATTTGACAAGAAACATAAAATGATGTCGTGTGACTATGGAAGATTTTTTTTTGTAAACACACCAACATTTCTATTGCACTGTAGATTAAATTTGTACAGTCATGTGATGCCAATACTTCACTAATGTCTGGTAAACACAGATACAAAGTGCGCTAGATGCAATTACTTAATAGTATTCTTGAACGCCATTTCAATAAAGTCATGAAACAATATTTCTGAGACGCATTCTACATCAACTACAAAATGTTTGCTAACAACACAGAATTGGTAATCTAACATATTCGCCAAATAAATTCAGGTCTAAGATCTTTAACTTTTTTTGCACTGATTATTAGTAAAATTATCGTTCCGAATAAATGTATAGCTATTTTGCTAAACTATGAAAAGATATACAACTGTCGACTGGTAAATATCGTAGATTCATACTGAATACATTTATGATAACAACCTGATAATTACATACCTTGATTATGCAGCATTGGAGTGCAAAATGTTCCCGGTCAATACCTTCTGTGACATGTATGGTTTGTCTAAACAGCTCAAGGGTTTTTAATTTAAAATTTAACAAAAATACAAAACGGTCTTCATTATTCTGATTGTATATATTAGTATAAATAAGTCATTAATTTAACTTTAGTATATTGTGACAACAACTCACACTTAATTTGTTCAGGTGCACTGGATTACATGTTTTGTTGTGGAAAAACACATTTATTTAGTATTGATAGCATACACAGTTACACAATGTGAGGTTTGACTTCAGGTCAAATAGTAGAGAAAACAATTGTATACTACACCCAACTATTTGGGTTTGTTTATTTTCCTTATTTATGATGATTCTCTTGACCTGTTTTTATATTTATTCACGTACTATTCATATTGAATACGCACGCGAACATATATTATATTATGCAGTTATCACATGGGTGTTTTGGGGACCGTCAAAACTGTTCTCCAAATACCCATTTATATTGCTTGATAATTGAACCATCTAAAGCATACTACTTTTTGAAAATAAAACATGGACAGGATGTCATTTATTTTATCCCATTCTCACGCCATCATTGACGAAATAACACCCCGTTTAATAAACTTATCTAATGTTCAACACTAATAAAACAAACACGCGCAGTATAATGACTTCATCGTGTTCATTTTCTTGACGTCATTTTATGTTGTTTTTTGTGTTATTCGCCAGTCATCGTCGGATACCCACGAATAATCATTCCGTTACACTTCAGAATCGATGAATGGAGAGGAGCGGAAAGGGTCGAACGTGTGTATCCGATTTTCGCCAGCTTGAAAGCTCGCGGTTCTCGCAATATAAACTTTTATCCTACCACTAAATGATTTTATAGAAGGAAACTCTACCTGTAAGATAAACTTTTGCTTTATCCGACACGCAAGAATTATCTGACATCATGTATATACTTTTGACGGACTACTTTTTCCAGGAGTGTAAGTGACGTCATATACAAGTAATTTTAAAGGTCACCAAATGGGCCGGTATTTAACAGTTCATCTATTGGTGGAAATAAGACACTAAACATTCAATAATTACATCTATTATATACCTTACAATAAATACTACATTACAATAAATTAAATAGTAACAAATTTGTACAGAAAAATAATCCATTTCCGTTAGCTATCGTGCCAATACAGGTAGTTTCGGTTTAAAATAACTCGCCAATACTCACGTGCGCGCGTAATGACGCAATCACTTGTTTTACGTCATTCAGTTGAGTTATAAGTTTACACACTGTTGGAATTTAAAAAGAGCAATCAGAATACTATATTTAATGTTTCTGTGTTTATGGATGGATAATGATAATAAGATTTATATCAAAAAGTGTATCCATTGAATATAGACTATGGCTCGAATGGAACCGGTGTGATTAATCCCATTTCAATTTTCTATAAGTCAAGTGTATTCCAATACCTGGCTGGATAGTTGTGGGTGGAGAACAGAGTTGCCAACATAAAAATTTGGATCTAGTAATGAATGCAGTCTCCGATTAGTTTACTTTTGAAAGGACATTTACATAAAGGGTTATTTCTTTGATGAATAAACCGTTTCTTTGTTGATTAATCGAAGAAAGTCTATCCACGAAGAATTACCCGCTTACACCAACTGTTTTAAAAGGAATAGAATGATGATGTTGTTTGCACCATCGATTATGCCATGTGCGGATTAACAACTCATTATTGAAGCTAGAACCTCCGTAAAACTAGTCTACACGACGTTTTTATCAATGAAAAACTCGGCTGGTTAGAGGTGTATTTCATTTTCAATTTTATGCTGTGTCATTCTGGAAATATTGAGTCACACGAGTTGTGTGTATGTTTCGAAAGATAATAGCAATGGTACATAATAAACATCTCGGCGAAGATAAATTCTGCATACACTTTTGGAAAGTTAAAATTGCCAGCCATTTTGGTCTTTTGTTGTTGAACAGTTTGGTCGAAACACGGAATTGCATTTGAATAAAACCTTCTTTTATCTACTGTAGTGTGTAGCATTTGGCATGTTGATCAAATTTGAATCGAAACATATGGCGATATTTTATCTTGTTACACTGCGTTTTGCATTGAATTGTTTAGGACTATTTCGAGTGGCGGAAACATCATGAATAGATACCATTTTACAACGCAAGGTTAGATTCAGTAAATTAAATGCGTTTTGAGTATTGCTTCAAATAATTAAACGTTAATATTGTGTTTGTTAAACATAAAATAAATAAATAAATAAATAAATAAAAATATTGTCGGCAACCCTCGCCGTGCAAACCTTTCTTAAACTCGTCGGATAAATTCAAGTACACAAAGACACTAACCTAATATTCTCTATATCCTTATTCAACACTAACCTTGTATTCTATGACATGAACCTGCATGCAAATATATGGCGAAACAGGAACAAGTGATAACAAGAATATCTATGTAAACTTAGAAGGAACAGAGAGACTGAGTAGGAACATGTTCGTCTACTAACGTAGATGGTCGTAACTGTATCGAAAACTTCGGTATTTTCCGCCGGGCCTGAACAGTGACTGAAATTCGCCGAGTTCTTTAAATAGTATTTTTTGGTAAAAACTGGCGCGTTCGGAAAACAGTCAAAACTGTCACCCGGTAACAGTTCATATATATCGGGAAGAGTCGTATTCATAATGAAATAGCGAAAAATGACGATATA
Organism: Congeria kusceri; assembly: GCA_027627225.1. Classification (NCBI taxonomy): domain Eukaryota; kingdom Metazoa; phylum Mollusca; class Bivalvia; order Myida; family Dreissenidae; genus Congeria; species Congeria kusceri. Next base: position 67,851,577 of record CM051027.1, read on the forward strand.
TCAGTTATGTAGGCGATCAGATAATACGTTATATGTCAATCGAAAAAGTTTTTAAGTGGCACAGTGAAACTAAATGTTAAATAATTAATAATTCCCGAGGTTCTTATTATTTTTAATGATGCTGTTTAAGAACATACTTTAAAAGATAAAATGATTGTTTTTAAGTGTGACAGTGAAACTAAATGTTTAATGTTAAATAATTCCCAAGGTTCTATGTATTTTTAATGACGCTGTCTGAGAACACACTTTAATACGTGTTTGTCTAGATGGGAAAATTAGATTCTACATTTGGATATGGGTTCAGTGTGAAATGTGTTGGAATTAAGTAGCTGGACACGATGTCTGATTCATTAAAACTAGTTTGTAAAAGCTACGTTTTGTGGTATTGCGATATGTTGGGTAAAATGTTATTAAATATTGTTATACGTGATTAAAGAAAAACATGTTAAGCATTCAGCGCAAATGAAAACAGATTTTATCATGATACCATATATGTTGTTAGTCCTGTATAACCTCATGCATACCAATAGTTCCGTTTACATCATATGCCAGCAATGTTGTTATTGCCGTTCCGCTATATCGCCAGATAATGAATCCAGCTGGCAAAGTAACATTAAGCATATCTATTATATATTTGCTTTTAAAGAATAACACTTACCGTCGTGTCACTACCGTCACTTTATGGAACAAGACGTCCATAAATCATATTGTATTTTAATATATAAGCTATACTACATTTAATAACACATACTTCTGATTTATATATGTCTAAATGTAAGGCTTTAGACATTTTACATAAGGAAGGCATGCTTATTGACATCAGTTAGAATGCACAGTTGACACAACATGCCTTTAATATGCATACATTTCATTACCATTGAAGTTACTTTATTGTTTTTGTTAATCCACATTTTAACATAAACATACATATGAACAAGTTATGTCATGGAATATATTAATTTTATGACTTTAGTTTTGATATTTGTTCATATTGTCATATATCAGAAGAGACATCGTGTTTTAATGTGTAATATAACAGATTAATATAAATCTATATATGTGTCTGGAAATGTGAATTAGCCTACTCTATTGAAATAAAACACAGGCAAACAGTTTAATATCATATTGCTAGTGGGATGATAGTTATCGGACGTTTGTTCGGCCTATTTCAAGAACACTAATTGTTTTGAAATTGAATTTTGTGTTTTTATTGGTTCGATTTTTGCAAATATTAAATGAGGAAATATAATTCAATTTTGGAAATAAATATATACTGTATTTTATCCTTTTATTCGTCATTGATTTAGATTCAGTCGATTCGTATACACCTGGATTACAAGTAAGGCACGCATGTAGAAACACAAAATAAATTTAACAGTGCGTGTTTTCGAAACCCGTATCGTCAGAACTCTATGCCCTTAATGGCCATGAAATGCGTTTTTTGCATAATCGCTTATTATAGGATGTAATCCCTATTGTGTCCGTTATTAATGTTTTATATGAAAAAGCACTTAAAGGACCCAAAGCCTTAATATTTACATTGAATAGGTGTCTTATTGCCGTAACATACCACCAGTAGAAATAAATCATATCCTCATGTATTCGTTTATTAATGTGCAGCTATTTAAAAAATAAAACAGCGTCCGTCCATGTTTTATTTGTTGCGCATGTTATCAAATCATTTTTTCCATAAAGCATTGCTTCAACAATAACAGCTGCTACTGTAATTGTCACATACTGAAAGTACTGCATATATAAGCTATGTGTAGTGATATGAATAACATGGCATGGTTTCTAGTTTATAACAAAATCAATCATGTTTATGTGCGTACGCACACCTCGACAGTTCGAATCTATTTCAATATAACTGATGAGCTATAAACATATAGTAATACACTGTATCGTGGATTGCTAGTTCTTATTGTTTCATGAGAAGAAATTATAGTGTGATGTTTGATACGGGATACGCTGCGTTTGTCTCTTATCAAACCATGACGTAATACACCATCAGTTAATCACTATTCAAGAAAAATATTGTTCTACCATTGAATTTCCTACATTTTCTTTCTTACATACAGTGTTATATCTACACTAACACTAGTTCTTAGCTAAAAATGTTGTGTTTGTATATAGCGTTGATTTGTTTGGTCGTTGATTGTTTTTCTACATTTAGCACATTCTAAAATATATACAGTTTCTCAGCAGTCAAGGAAAAAGATTGTTCTACCATTACTTAAACTTCTTTCTGTCATAAAGTTTTACACCTTCACTGACACTAGTTTTTATCTAATTATTTTAAAATTGTGTTTGCACAGTGTTGATTTGTTTGTTCGTTGTTTTGTTTTTTTACATTCTATACGCACATTCTATACGCACATTCTAAAATATATACAGTTTATACAGTATTGAACACTGTCAATATCCATGGTTTCCAAACAGTTGATACAGTATTGAACACTGTCAATATCCATGGTTTCCATACAGTTGATACAGTATTGAACACTGTCAATATCCATGGTTTCCATACAGTTTATACAGTATTGAACACTGTCAATATCCATGGTTTCCATACAGTTTATACAGTATTGAACACTGTCAATATCCATGGTTTCCAAACAGTTGATACAGTATTGAACACTGTCAATATCCATGGTTTCCAAACAGTTGATACAGTATTGAACACTGTCAATATCCATGGTTTCCAAACAGTTTATACAGTATTGAACACTGTCAATATCCATGGTTTCCAAACAGTTGATACAGTATTGAACACTGTCAATATCCATGGTTTCCAAACAGTTTATACAGTATTGAACACTGTCAATATCCATGGTTTCCAAACAGTTTATACAGTATTGAACACTGTCAATATCCATGGTTTCCATACAGTTGATACAGTATTGAACACTGTCAATATCCATGGTTTCCAAACAGTTGATACAGTATTGAACACTGTCAATATCCATGGTTTCCATACAGTTGATACAGTATTGAACACTGTCAATATCCATGGTTTCCATACAGTTGATACAGTATTGAACACTGTCAATATCCATGGTTTCCAAATGTACTAGCTCTTTCGGAGTTTGACATAAGGCAGACATTATTTAGAGTTTTGACCTTACGATTCCTTATATTATCATGCACAGACATGTGTGTATAACATATTTCTACCTTTTTTTTGTCACGTAAATGTGTAAAACACAACATATTCAATGTTTTTACAGGCTCATGGTTCACGAATATAATCTTTCTACATACTTATATATTATTATTGTATTAATTGTAGGTAACAACATCTGCTTTTTAATCTAGAGAGCTCAAGATATTTAGTACTTTAATATATGTGCGAATGTTTGAATAGGCCCAAAGTTTACATACATATTTTCGCGTCAAAATGAACTTATTAGAAGTCATATAAAAACGACTTATTTCGTAAGCAATCTGTATTTTTTGTTTTCGTTCTTTGCTATGAGTGTTAATAATTGAAGGTCTTATCTTTTATAAAGTTTGTAGTGTCTGTACGCTTATAAATATTTCGTACTATTTTAAAATTAGGTCCAGTCCAAAGTTATTGCTTTCAATGATCAATTATGTTGTAATGACGTTCGACATTGCGATCAATTATTGCCAATGTAGGGATACAGGAATGGCACACTGCTTGCGTCAAAATTGTCAGCTCCTTGTACAGAGGATTTATAATTCTCATTTCGTTCGTAATGTATTAGCTTTAGATCAGCAGTAAAGACATTTATTATATACGTGTTAAAAATCTTAAACAAAATACATGCTGTATCAATCGGTGAAATACATGTCGTCAGAAACAAAATCCCGTATTATGCTACTCGCTATATTTCCGATCCCGTATTACCATACTAGCCGGACTACTTTTTTAATGACGTCATCATAGAGTTATGTAAATAAATATAATCTATACCTACAAAGATTAGTCAGTATTGTAGTTTTTAATGAAATAAAATAAGGTAAATGCACATTTGAAGTTTATCGTGGTATTTAATAAAAGGAATATTACGCTAGTCAATTGTTCCAAGAGTATGTATTAGTCTTGTGGCTTGCGTTATTTCGTATCACACTCGAGGCTCCGCCTCTCGTGTGATACGTCATCACACAAGCCACTCGACTAATACATACTCTTGGAACAAATGACTAGCATAATATTCCGTATATATTCCTGATGACTGTACGCTTTAAATCGGGAAAATGAGTTTTGTGAAAGGTACCATATACGATGAAACCAATTTTAGCCTCACAATATACATGCTGTGAACAGCGCGTTGCGTTAATCGCATTTGTACCGGGGCATCAATTGGATTTATGTTGATATAATTTTATGTGACATTCATATGTCTACGCTTGTGAGATTTGCATTACTATTATGACGTCATGTTATGAATTAGAAACATTAATATATTAATGTTGTAACAAGTAATGTTTTCATTGTTTTACTGATAGCTTTAAAACATGAATATCTACTTAAATCGTAATTTTGCTCAGTCAAAATCTGACTATACATTAAATACATTTTATATGTGTCGTTCATTATTATTTTGTTTTATATTATATTGAACATAACACTATATACATTTGTGTAGTATTGACTCCATATTTAAATGTATATTCATTGTAAAATTTATTATAACAACAACATTCTAAATAAACACAATGTTGCATTGTAATACATGTATACATCTACCGTATACAACTGTAGAATCTGCAAACAAATAATACATGATGAATGTATGTCATTGAGTGCTGATTTGAAATTGATGTATTGCCAATGTGTTAAACCCTATTTTAAAAAAGAAATGTATCAATTAAGCCAGAAACCAATGAAAATGTGTACACATGAAGTAACAACACATAACTTGCCTTATACTTTTTAAATTGTTGTATCGTCTAATTAAAAGCAAACGTGGTATTATTTATTATGGTATTCCTTATATTGGCAGAACATTCTAGATTAGAGACTTAAAACCGTTAGTGGTCGAATTTTATCCCACACAAACCCATTCTGTATGAAACATTTCTCCTTTGCCAATAACTGTGCATTGTAATTTATTGCGAGCATCTGCTTGCCAAACTGCAGCTGTTTCTTCGATTTCAAACATAACGTTTTAGGCATACGTTTGAAACTTGAAAAAGTTTCCATTGTAAAAATTTAGCTTTGTACTCTATCCGCTTTGCACATGTGTGATTTTGAAAGTTAAACCGTGTACGGTCCATAACAAAGGGCGTTGTACAAAGATTCTGATAATGTTCATTATATCAAAAATGTTATAGTATGTGCCCATTAAACCAATTCTAGAAATTTCTGCTTGCCAACATCTATATTTCACGAAAAATAGAGAACAACATGTATTGATTGAAAAAAAGTGTATAGATGTATTCAAAATTATTTAACTGCAATCTCATTGAAATCAAATCCTCACGTTGTTAGAATCTGAAGGCATCATATAACAGGTCACGTTCAGATGACCTTCCGAACAATACAAATCTCAGCCCTGCTGCGCCCAATGAAATTGCTTTTTGCACAGCAAAGACTAGTTTGACCAGGGTTTTTAAAAAAGCGATGCCTTTCCAACTGATTCTTGGGAAAAGATCATTTACACTCAATTTTCGTGTGGACAACAATGTCTATAGTGGTACCTTAAGCGACTAGACACCTGAAGTTCACGTTACTTCCGTGCATAGTTTTTATATATAATTTATACCTCAACATTTTAAAGGCAACAATTTGATTGGCTCCAGAAAAGGTCATCTTAACGTGACCCCTAATGCGATGTCATCAGATCCCGTAAGCGGATAATATTTTAACGTCAGGCTGGAGATGTTTTTAATGAGATTGTATTTAACTGCTACCACTGTGTATTCAGATTTTACATGTATGTATCTGTTTGTCCTTTTCAGGAGATATATACATGTTTGTACAATGCTATTAGTAAGTCCATGTCGTTATTATTGTCTAAGTATAGCGTTAACAAGTTTCTGTACATCAACAACAAATGCATTTGCATCAGTATGTAGATAGGTTAACATTTTGCTAGCACAAAGATGTGGCTATATTGCAAGTTCCATTATGCATAATGTATATGTATATCGCATCTGAAGCACTATTGACAATGTTTACTGGTTATGTGTTTGATATTCAAGATTCAGACATATGTTAATACTGTCAGTTTTCGGAACAAGGAACTTTAAATCGATTGGTTTATATAAGCTTTACCATATAAAACCCCTGTATATTATTAGTTACAAATGTCTATAGGTCAGTCTTTGAACACGTCAAATTATACAACTTCTCTCAAATAAAGCGTTGGCTGTGAACCATGCATTATCGTACACGATCAGATTGCTTCTGGATGTGGTATTTATCGGACATTAGCCCGTACAATTCACGGGAATCCAAATGCTTTGTCGAGGATGATTTACTGTTTTATATGTGTATTACATCGCAAACATTTTGATATTTTTGGTTGCTGAGAATGATTTACCGTTACGTGTGCCTTACATTACAAACATTTAGATATTTTAAAAAACAACAACATCTATTACATTTCTTTTAAATACCACACGAGGTGGTGAACAAAATGAGATTATTGCATAGACCAGTAGAATGGAGATAAGATGCGGTATTCTGTTTCTTTTAACAATTCGTTACCTGTTATACGAAGGTTGTTTTTGAAGTTGGTAGACATTGCTTAAATTACAATTATATTTTTGTATTATAATAGTACATCAAATTACATCATAACCGAGAACACTTAATTGTGTATTGATTTCAAACAACAATTACAAAATATATTGAACATTTGCTGCTGTACCCTGTATTTCCAATATACCCTGTCAAGCTTGAAGTGTCAATGACGTCAGAATTTAGCATTTTCGTCACATTGTTGCTAATAAATACCCCGTGCCGTGTGATTAATGCATACATGATGTCTGAGTATATATCAAAGTTGTGTTAATGTATTCTCATATATCCAAGTGGTGTTAATGTATTCTCATATATCCAAGTGGTGTTAATGTATTCTCATATATCCAAGTGGTGTTAATGTATTCTCATATATCCAAGTGGTGTTAATGTATTCTCATATATCCAAGTTGTGTTAATGTATTCTCATATAAAGGCTGGTGAGCCTGATTGTTACAAGAAGTACACTTTCGATTTGATAAATATGCTGTTGGTGGCATTGATAATCGTATACAAATATTGTCTTTGTCAACAAACTTTAAAAAAACAACCCTATAGCCAATATCACATTGCTTTCGGGGGTGTAATATACAGAACGTTTGTCATTTCATGGGAATACAATTACTTCGGCTGTGGTGCTTTACTGAAATGGTTTGGCAATATTAAACGTTCGATGGGAAGATACCGTCTAATGTATTTTGTGAGTTTTACAAATATTCGGTATTTCTGTTATTATAAAGCCAAACTGATCTCGATCTGTCGAATACTAATAATGTCATATTGATTTATTGATATACATAGTATACATCGGTTACACACGGTTACCTTTCGGTGTTCATTAACTTAGCTCTTAAGTATTTGCATGTTGTTCACTTTGATTATATAACGAGACACACAATAAGAGAAAATGTTTGAACATCCAAATTCACTGTAATCAAGATATATAGTTCTAATTGCGACACTAAACAGCTGAAGGCCACTTGAAATGCCGCCATATATGTGTTGATCCAATTTCAATATCAGCAAGCGGTGATAACCTTTTGAAATTATAGCTAATACTGTAATTTGATCATTACAATACTGTAACCGCATTATAAATAGTTGAATATTGATTATATTTACAAATTAAGGCAAGTATAACATATCGAAAATGTGTGGTTTGCATCAAATTCAATCACCATAAAAGATCGGTATCTTCATGGCTAAATTTAAAATTGTCCAAATCTATTTTAATACAACTGATGATATATAAAGTTATCTTATTGCAACACACTACAACATATGTTTAGTTTCGAGTTCTTATCAATCTCCACAAGCAAACGTGGTGTGTGGGTTGATACAATATACGCTGCAGCCGTCTGTTATCATAATTTTAATATAACCGCATTTTGCTCAACATAACCGTGCACATAAGGAGATGATTACAGTCAGTGTGGAATATTTGAATGCTCGATTTAACATTAATTGATTGCACTCGAGTATGCGATGTTTTTTTGGAGCTGCAGATGTATGGTATTCACTTGGTTAACTTCTCGGTGTTCATTATATTATTAAAAATATGAACACACATAGTGTTGTGTACTAATTTATAGTCTTTAACATACTAGACAACAGGTTGTGTTCATTTGATTGGCTCTTTATTTTATGGAGGTTTACTAACACAACAATACCAGTGTTTAACATGTTAAATCGTAATTCGCTAGTATGTGTGTTAAGAATGTATGTCCCTCTATTCTAGTTATATTTAAGACCAGCCAGATCATGTTACCTCGCATTACGTTAAGGCGCGACGTTTATCCGGTTTAACAACCCATGATTTGCATCTACTGTCACAAAGACGGCGGCCGTAGTTTTAATCATGTGTGTTTTTTGCTTATATGCTTACTTTTCTATACTTGTTCTGGATACCGATCAATGATTGTTAATTAATAAAATAGCATCACGATTACCGTCAAGGTCGTCAGCTCTTTGGACAGAGGATTTATAAATCTCATTTAAATCGTATTACTTTAACATATATTTTTTTCGCGATTTATGCCCAAACAGCGTCGAGAAAACTAGACACGTTCTGTGAAAGATACCGTTTCCAGGGTAATCTATATTTACCTCACAATATCAGTGATGTGAACAGTGGGTGCTATTTATCGGACTTTTAACGGAAGATCAATGGAGTTCTATCGATTTAATTTGATTAAACTATCTTTTGTCTATATCTGTGCAATGAATTTGATTACACGTAATATATATCAAGCAATATTACATTAAAGACGTTCGCAACAAAAAGAAAATAATTGGGCTAATTTCTCCTTTTGCATCATTATTTCTTTATTGTTTATAGGTTACACTATACTAATTCCAATCAATAAATATATATCTGTGAAAGTCGTTAAGTTCCAGTCAATGGTTAAAAGTTCATAAAGCATTATAATTATCAAAACCACACGTAAAAAATGAATTGTCAAACAAGTTAGTAAAAAAAAAAAAGATCCATTATATATCTTCATTCTATTTTGGCAATTGATACGTTGTTTACGTAAACACGAAACATGAAAAAGGCTGCACAGGTACCCTATTTAAAGTCCAATATTTCCCAAACAAGTTCGGTGACCCATTTTTTGTATTAATGTTTCGATGTAATTATACATTGGTGCATGTATTTGCGAAAAGTTAAGAAAATCTGTCGTTTGGAACTAAATATATTGATCCATAATAAATGACGTTTCAAAAGGTATTATTAGTACCCTATTTAATTGTCCAGCCAAATTCATTATTTTAACAGTAAATATAGGTAAAGCGTTTTTTTATTATCAAAATACACTTGTATATTGCCAAATAAGACATGTGAAAACATATCAGTTGAAAGAACCATAACCTTGTTTGAAAAAAGCTCCCCAACATATACTTAAAACATTGATAAAAAATCGAAACTGAAAAAGTTGCTTCGACAGGTACCGTATACAAAACCCAATATTTCCGGACAAAGGCCGGTGACCCCTATTTTTTAACACGGTTTTAGTTTCAGTTTACAATTACACGTGTATATGGAATTTTTTAATATGGAATTTGTCGTTTGGAACAAAAGATATTCGAATATTTGATTATTAATTGATGTTTTCAAAGGCATATTAAATACATAATTAACCTCATTAAGTGTCCAAAAAAAGTCATTTTTTTAAAATGGTAACAATAGATAAAGCGCGTTTTATCATTAAACTGCTCTTGTATATTGCCAAACGAAATATTAACACAAAGATGCATTTAAAATCTCCGTCCTTGCTTGAATATGAACGCTTTATATAATTGAACATTGCTTGTCACACAAACTGAAAAAAGGGCTTCGACAGGTAGCGTATTTAAACCCCAATATTTCCGGAACAAGGCCGGTAACCCCAATTTGTTTAAGCCTGTTTTAGTTTTAGGATACATTGACACATGTTTGTGCAAATTTTTAAGAAAATATGTCGTTGGAAAAAATTGGACGAAATTGGCCGAAAGTGCTACGAAAAGTAAAATTGTTTAGGTTGTATTGATATTCATATAATTTCTATTTTATATTTTGTTTTGTTCTGTCAATTTTATTAAATTTACTCATATACATTTAATGTAACATTGAGTCCATAATTATATTAATTATTTTATTAATTACTTCCGGACTGATTGTTGACGTTTGCATTTGAATTTTATTGAACGACTCTGAGTAGAATAAAATAATAAATGTGAGGTAAACCAGAGGAATAACCTCCGAAATATACAATCCTTGTCTTTTGTCTGTTGCCAAGTGATATTGTTGCGAAATGTCAGGTAGTTTTGTTCCATCTAATAAAACGTATAAAGAATATCATTTAGCCCCAACAACATTATTGTTGAATAAAGCAGACATTGCAAAAAATAAGTCACTGATAATAACTTGTGAGACTGCTCTGAATAAATAGAAAAATCTAAACCAAAGTGCATAGGAATGTTATTTAGAAGTTTAGCCACTATGATATATTGTTGTTTGTATGTTTTGTATCAAAATTATAAAATGTATGTCCTGCAGTGGAATACTGGTGATGATGACATAGTAATGATTTCACTTCAACTTCATCAGGATAAACACATGCTAAAGCTATCATCCGATTACAGACGATTACCTACATTAAATGTCAGAATATTTTCAGCCATCGGCACGCATTATTGGGAAGATGTAAACAGAGACGAGTTTGAACAAATATGTGACCAAAACATCTGCATCTCCAAGAACAGAACTCAGTTTTATAAGCATTAAAGCGTATTTAATCACAAAACATCAATGCCTTTATATGCAATGAGGAGCGGTGTTGTGCAAATAACCTCCGTCTAAGGGCTGCCTTGGGATTACGGTTAAATGCTATGAATAACATCAAGCCTTCCATTGATATTGTGTGAGATTGGAAATCTATGAAACGAAATGTTAAAACCTCGTGTAGTAAAGTCACGTTTTAAAGGTCAAGCATATTCCCCGATATTTTTGTTTAATTATTTTGTTGTATTTTTAAAATACCATTGAATTAAAGCAATGTTATACACATTACATAAAATACAATCTAGTATTCAAAGTTTTAAGGAATAATTATGTACCGATTGCTAGATGTGATATATAATGTATAAAACATCTCTGACAACACTCTTCGCCTAGAATGAGGCACAACAGTGTAGAAGAAATGCGTATGCGAATGATAAATTTACCAAAGTCAATGTGAAATCTATGATATAATTATCTTTGAATTTATCAAGGCTCGTTGGGATTTTCACGTTCCTGTCACAGGATATAGTAATTTGGATGATGATTTGGGTGATATTTATTGACATTATTTAGAGCACTGGTCTTAGATTCATTACAAATCGTAATGAGACTCTTTATATTTTTTATAATGTTTTTGTAATCAGGACGGTTTTTTAATGTGATTTCTTAAAATATTTTCTGAAATATGTACCATTTTTTAAGAATTAGAAAATTGGCTAAAAGCAATAGGAAATATGATCTAATCTTCTATGAATTTGTAAAGACTCATGGCGATTTACACGTGACTGTCTCATTAAATTTTAATTTGGATGACATTTTCTTTCATGAGAAAAATATTCAAACAAATCTTATAGTTGATGTTTAATATCTGTCAAGACTTGTTCTGGGAAATAACAATTTGTAGTAATTTAAGACGTTTGTATTATACAAAGCAAAAGTAAAATTCTTTTTTTCTGCAAACGTGTTCTCTATTTTTCATTTAAAGATGTCGATACCTGAAAATAACGCAACGTATGTTATATTATAACTAAAAAAAAATCAACGACTTCATACGACGGCGTAATTATACATTAATAAATTAAGAATTTAATACATAATGAACGAATAAAATCTTATAATGTTTTACTGATATTTTTTTTTCTTTATAGTGTACATTACATATAAATAAATACTCTCGTAACATACTTTTGAACATTGAGGTCAGGCAAATTACGAGTTATGCATGTGTCATTTTAGACTCCAATAAGGTTTCTACTAATGTCATCTTAGGTAGGTCTCGTAGTGTGTATGTTTGGAATTATCATGGTGTTTAAGGACTTTCTTTTACATTATAATTTCTGTGTCATTTTTAACGTCATTAATCATTCATTGTAATTATAAAAAATATCCATACAAATTGGTTTTTGCAATATATTTCGCGTATTTAAGATTGACAATTGTTACAAATAAATATTTTTCCTTTTACTAACAAGACGTTGCCACATTCGATGAATGTTGATTTCAATATGTCGAACGGATCATTGCAGTGTACGAGAATCATGAACATAAATGATTCAGAAAGAAACTTACACAATAGATGTAATATTATTCTCAAGAATTATGTTCACTTTGATATTAAACAGAATCATCATTGACAAATTCCGTAAATATGTTCATGATATTAAAAGCGTTTGTGTTGTAATTTAAACAGCCATATAATATACAGGTAATTGTACTTTTAAATTGTTAGTAATGAATATGAACATCCATTCTTTAGTTTGAGTACGACACTTAACATTCTTTTATAAGCTATTAGCAGTGACTATTCATGTGATAACGCACTCTTCTGAATTACCTATATGCTTAATGGTAAGCACTTTTATCGGCCATACACCTTTTCATACGGCTAGTGTGTGTATATTAACGAGAAATAAACTCATCGCTTTGTACTGTGAATGGCAAATATAAGCCCTGTAAATGACCCGATAAAAATTAAGGTGAAAACCCCATTTACAGCTAGCCCGAAAGTCTTAAAAGAGTATAACAAACCTAATTACCGTTCTAAGATACTCTCAATGAATAATATAGATTGATTGAACATATTTTTCATTTCCATGGCAATCGATATATTACATTCCTAGATAGCATTATGTGATTGTGTAATATATTGTACTTTCGAGTTATAATATGTAATAAAGATACGATGTATAGCTAATTTATAGTTTGGAGTGTGTTAAAGCATATATCGGTTTTATATGACTTGCCCTGTAAAAAAGTTTTTTTGTTGTTTTCTGAATTCAGTACAATCAGGAAATATAATGAGATATACACATATATGAAAAAAACATTTACATGTACGAAATATAAACACTCGGAACTTAAACAATGTTTGAGTTCGTTTATATAATTTGCTGCTGCACGTGTGTGGTCTGAACGTGAATTTCGATGTTGCCAAAATAAAAAAAGGCAAATCGGCTTTTGCCGATAAATACTATACCTTGATAAACACTAATTAAATTTAAGTCGCCGCATTGGAATTGTCTTAGCAATGGCAAAGTGTTATAATGATAAAAAAGCAACACAGTTATTGTATCATATTTTTAATTTTCATTCAATAATTCACAGACCAATATGGTCCTAACGAGCGATATAATCGGTAAACAGACCTTTTGTACGTTTTGAGTTATTAGAACCTTTTTATTTGTATTTACGCTCGATATGAACTTTAAACAAGTATACAATTTTGTTCTCATCATTTGATTTAGGAACAAACATTAAAACTGTTAATGCACAGGCTACACTGCGCCGGTTTTCATTAGCTAACAGTCGCTGCTTCTTTTTATATGTATATATTAGAAATACAAATCTTATCTACCAGACCCCATCCTTGATAGCCATTAAAAACATAGTATTCCATCATGTGTTAGGTGAATTGTACCTGCATACTTGGGTCAATAGCCTGTGAAATTGTACCTGCATACTTGGGTCAATAGCCTGTGAAATTGTACCTGCATACTTGGGTCAATAGCCTGTGAAATTGTACCTGCATACTTGGGTCAATAGCCTGTGAAATTTAAGAGGAGTACATTAGGCACCAGTGTTGAAATCTGCAACATTCCAAGTAGCATGAACGCTAACATTAAAGCGAAGTGTAATGTAATTAAATGTAAATGTTAACTAACTAACAACTCGACAACTCGTAATTCATGAGAAAAGGATATAATTCCTTTAAACTTGAACACTTTGGTCACGGAAGATAAATTCCGTCAGCGAAGAGGCTTTGCTTTCGATTCAATTAATTAAGAAGAAATCTTGGTTATCACCTACAGGCCTTTCCGCCACACGAAAGATTGCATTTAATCTCGACCAATTAATTTGCAATTATTGCTTCCTTTGCCCTTAAGCTCTTCGAAGAACAGTATTAATAAAGCAAAATGCTGGTAGTTTTGATTTGCAACATTACAAGCTCAGTAATCCATATCATTTCACAATTCAAAGACATACCTACGTACATGTTTATTGTGTGTTATTTTCTTGCAGTTATATAATCTATTAACAGCTAAAGGCCCTGTTACACTGTGGCGAATTAAAGCTGTAACTCGCCACAACTCGTCTGGTGTCGTGTAGATATTGTACACATGTCGTTCTTTGTCGCAGTGATGTCTACTTCGGTCTTCTTTTGCCGCCAAAACACGCCAAGTAGCTGCGAGAATTTTAAACCGCTTTAAATTATCGCCGCTTCTCGGCGACTTTTTATTATCGGACACGTGTCGAAGTTATGTCTAATGAAACTCGCGCACTCTCAAACACACTCGAACACATTCCGTAGACATATATTCTTTTGTCGTAGCGTTTCGCCGTATATTATCGTTTTACGACATAACAAGAGTTCTCTGCGAGTTAAGGAGACTTGTCTACGACATCTGCTCGTCCGTTTCTCATAAACTTGTGCCAATGTCCTCACAAGTCGTACAGACTCTTTCACACTCGTATATTCTCGAAGACAAGTCTTTGATTGTTGAAAAGATATCGTGCGCATATCTCGGCTGAACTCGTGATAAAATGTGATTATCGTACTTGTTTCGAGTCAGTGTCGTGTCGAGGTGAAAGCGAACTAGAACAAATGTCTTTTTAAATTTTTTTCGCGACCAGCTCGTCCACTTTACGGCTAGATATCACTCACCAAAACTCGTACAGAACTCGAAGCTCAAATGTGCCACTGTGTGACAGGGCCTTCAATAACAATAAGTAACACATAATAATTATCTCTGACACAAAAAAACTTGTGTTATATCTTCGACATAAGCTGTTTATTTGCTAATTAGTTCGTGTTCACTGGAAATCGCTGTTACAAATTGCCCAACTATTTAATAGTCAGTTGTTTTGTATCTGAAATATTAATAACAATAAATATTTCGTGTTTAATGTAAATGGCTAACGTCGTTTTCACGCAACGTTGCAACTCCAAGTGACTGTTTGCTGACACTTTTGATGAATAAATACCTCCCATAAGCATTAGGCACATGTATACTTTGTAGCACGTCCGTGGTCTAGTTGTGGTGCACCGGCTTCATAATGGAATGGTCGCAGGTACTACACCCCCTTGCTTTACCCTTACATACTAACTCTTCTTTCGCATGGGACGTAAAACCGTGGGGTAGCGTACTATGTGCTTTACACCAGGCACTAAATGAACCAGTCTCCCCTCTGGAGCGGGGCGCCCCCTGTATCTTGCCCTTTCCCCTGTAGTCTAACTGACAGACCTTCTGGAGGCGATGTCCATATGGAAAAGAAAGATTCACCAACACAGATGTATTATTCAAAAAAAACAAACTACCATCAATCCTTATTTACTTTGTTCACCCTGAAAGTGTGTTCCTCAAACACATATAACAGTAAAAAATAGTTATCCACAGTAGTAGCAAATGGTAAACAAATGCAATATACAACTAAATCAATGTCGATTTTATAATGTGCGTACAAAGGATATGTTAGAATAGCGAACGGTAAACAAAATGAAATAAAATTTCCTATTAAACATTTTAGTGTAGCAACTACATACATGTATATATGCAACTAAATGACAACAGTAATACTGATGTGAGTACACACCCTGTTTTAGTATAGCATACGATAAACACTGTGACAGTTACATGTACACGTTCATCTTGATAACAGCTTATTGTATAACGTGTACAAAAACATGTGCCATTTTTAAGCGATAATACAAGTATTTGTGAGGGCGTATATTCAAAGGATTGCCCGCTTATTCGCCATTTCAACTGACATTCTCCAGAGTTAATTACCTGCAACTATACTATATTTATTTAGGAATCGAGTAGTGGTTGAACTGTAAACAAAGGTGAGTTTATTCCAATTAATATGTTTGTGGGTGTATGATATATTATTACAATGCAGTGTTAATTGAATTAAATAACGCCAAAATAACTAGTTTTAATAAAACATTATGTTTAAACAAGTTTATTTGGTAGGACGCAATACATCACTCGGTGAGTTTAATAATGATGTTACGATAAACAGATAGATACAGTGTTGTATTTCATAACATACAGTAACAGACAACACACATGTTTATGTTGTGTTTTTGAAAAAAATGTATTCTAATCCGACAAAAGTCTGGCAAATGTAGTTGTAGTTGTTATAAAGCTGCTTCAATAGCTAAACGGCCATAAGTGTTTCCGTTCAAATGCCTTTTAAATTTGGTTTCCCAACTGCATATTACACAGAGGCATAAATATATCACTTTTTTAATTTAATAGTGTTATATTCCTGTTAGTTTCAAAAATAAGGTTACACTTTAATTAATTATATAGAATGCAAGTAAGTGTACTAATGTAGCACTTAATAAAATACAAATATTTTAAATATGTAAGACTTATATACTTAACACAAAAATACATGAATATGTGGTTAAAAGAACGACTATATATATAAACAAGCGTGTTAGTTTATGTCAGTAGTATTATGTCACTAGTATTTGAAAAGAACCACTTCACACATTTACATTAAAACACATGTACGATGTTATAATGTTTCGAATTTATTTTAAACACACGTGCCACCCGAAGCAAATACTATTATTGATGAGCATACCCGTTTGAATTATGGTACAATGTTTATAAGTGGTCTACAATAATTATGACGTATGTTGCTGTCTTGTAACAATTACAGAACGTTAAAGCCACGTGAATCAATTTTAGACTGTTCAAAACAATTGCGGCAAACAAACAGTTTATTTTCAATAACAATTTTTCACCAAACGTAAACATAAATTCAAAGTAATTAAAAACCTGTGCCAGCAGCCGCAATTTATTAAATTAATTTGTACGAAACTGCTTTAATCAATCAATTTCATACTGTTCAAACAAATGCCGCAAATAAACAGCTTATGTCGAATTAAGTGTCGAATAGTGTCGAATTAAGTATCAAATTTGATGATGGATAAGCACCCATCTCACTTCGTAATTTCTTTACAAGGCACTAGAAGAATCAGGAAATAGAGAACGTAGGCGGGTGACGTGTAAACTTTCGTGAACGGAACCAATATGGTGTTGTTTGCTATCGCTTATTAAGAGCAATTTACGTTATTTGGTAAAAATCCTGACATTTAGCGCTTGATTGTCGTCGAGTAATAATTAGATATAACGAACTTTGCAAATGAGTAAACTCGACACAATTTGAAACTAATTCAAAATAATAAATAATACCATTTGCCTTACAAGCATACCATAGTTTTATTAAATTATAATAGACGGTAGATGCAGCTTAAGTTAATATAATCTTAAAAATACTTTTCTTAAAGAATACTTTGAACGTCACATGGATACATCTTATTGTTCCTGTCAATCCATTATCCACCGTCTTTCCAGTCTACATTGAAAGTAGGGGACATTTATTGGGAAAACTCTTATTACAAGATCCCTGTAGGATCAATTTCAGAAATTCGCTTTTACATAGACCTTTTCTCTATCAAATACACATAGGTAAGCCTAACTAACCGAGAACAATGTTGAAAACATCAGCGCATGCAAGCGCCCGTGGCCTTGGAGTAAAATAATCGAAAATAAAGAATTTCATCTACATAAGTTCGTACATGATTTACCATCGTATAAAACAAATTGACGAAACGCGTCCTATACACATTTACGTGTGTTATTGTTTATTAATGTGAACTGTTTTGTGTACTGTTTTAAGTATAAAATGATTATGCTGTGAAAATTATTATAAAATAGTGTCTGTATAAAATACATGTCAATAATGTTCGTATCGTGCACGGCGAAAATGTACTACCTTAAAAAATATATATTTTAATGCAAAAAAAAATGATTATTTCTATCAAGTGATCATAATAGTATCATGAAAGTTTTAACCTAGTATACAGATGTATAATATATTATACACTTTTCAATAAACAAATTAAAAAATAAAACTTTCTTTTTCGGATATCACTTGTAAGTTACTTGACATTGCACAAGTACAAAACACCAAGTATTGCACGTATTGGAAATTATACGGTCTGAACTAAAGATACCAGCTCTGTTTGTAATTACACTGACAAATATAGCACCCATGGTTTTATAAAACAGTAATTGCAACATTTACTGGCTAACGAGCTCTCCTAATTGGATTTCACGCATTTATTTCTGCTTAATAATTGCAAATTAACCACACAGCCCAGATTTGTGAAGTTTGGAGTAATTTTTAATGAGAAGAAACATACAAAGCTTGACATAAAGGATGATGATAAAATATGATCAACGATGGTTTCAAATAGAGAAAGTGCAGTGCAGAGCTGATAATATCTGGCATATATGTTAAAATTTTCTAATATTGTTTCATTTGTTAACGACAACGCTTTTGGCATTTCAAAAATTTAATTTGCTTTTAGGCGATGAAGAGATCTCATATAAAGTGTAATATTATCATCATCATCAAAGTTGTCCGCTAAATATAATATGCTAATTTATATTAAAATATATTGCCGTTACTTAATATGAAAGTTAATACATTTTAAGATTGAGTTTTAGTGCGAGTAAATCCTCTTAAATTTCATTTGGCAGTAAAGATCAGTTAAATATTTCCTTTTGCCTTATAATGCATCTCATTTATGCCATTTCACAATATAAAACGACGTTAAAAGCACCACTTAATACGTGCTTGAGTGTGTCAAATGCTGCGTTTTTATCACTTTATCGTACTTATGACTTTTGATATATGTGAACGTACATGCAAAGAAATTTTCTACAGTCGCGAAATATATTGGATCATAACAAGGCAAGGGTAAACATGATTCGATGATGAAATGGTAAGAGTTAATTCTGCTTTCATGATATGTTTTTTTCTGTCAGCTTATAAACCTTTCCGGTTTGACACGCAGTATTGACGTTAAATATAAAATACATGGTGTTCTTGGGAAAATATGATTGGTGCGTATGTATGCATCGCTGTGTGCTGAAAACAGGTATTTTTAATTAAGGTAATGAGTTTGTTTGCATGCGCAACGTTGGTTGAGCTAAACGTGTTTTGCAATGCATCAAATCCAAGGAAGAAAATCATTAAACTTGCAGCAGCTAAACTTCATCGTAGTAGTTAAATATGCTTTGCGTTAAGCTGGAAATGTGGTACAACGCTGGTCATGCACATTTTGTCAAGTTGAAACCATTTCGGATATGCGATCGAGATAAATTGACTTCGATCCGTTCTAGAAATGGTATTAACATGATATTTCTTTAATCGAAGTACTGATTTCCCAAGGAAATATGCTCGACGAATTTTGCATTTAGCTTTAACTAGGCGAATGTATTTGAACACACGTCTGATGCAAATGAAGTTTCTTATGCATTAATTAAAATGCTATTAATAATTCTTTACACAAATTCGAATTTTTTAGTAGATCGGTACATTGATTTTGGGCAAAAGTTCAGTAGATTAAACAAGTTGGGGAGTTCCGTTATTTTGTACTATTATAACGTATTTTAAGTTGATACAAGCAAATACTATTACGTACTTTTCGTTTCAGTTTAGTTCAAACATAAAATATTACGTACTTTTCTTTTAAGCGTATAATATAATGTTATATGTATTCGTTTTTATTGATTGCAGCGAAAAAAGAGCAAGTGTATTTCTGGAAATAAATATTTATTTAAATATAATGGCAGTATATCTATTCTGGTTACAACTGGACAGACTAAAACAAAAAAATGTTGGACAAATATTAATTATTGATCATTGATCATTTAATGTTATGCATTAGTGATTTGATAACTACTAAAACTCGGAGAAGATCATTATGAATATGATTAAGTTGCAGAAGCAATCTTAATGCTTCGTGTTCTCTTTCGGTGGAGCTTGATTATTTATTTCCAATGCATTTAATTAAACATTTTAAATGATTTCCAGTCCAAAGTAATTGCTTAAAGTCATCAATGATGTTGTATTTATGTTCTACATTGCGATCATTAATTGTCAAAGTAGGGATTCGGGAATGACACACGACTTGTCGTCAACATTGTCCGCTTCAGGTAGAGAGGATTTTTAACTCTCATTATATTCGTAATGCAGTAGCTTTAGATCAGCAGCGAAGACAAATATTTATGATAACTGTACGCTTTACATCGGGAAAATAAGACACGCTTTGTGAAAGATACCGTATCGTGGGAAACGTATATTTACCGTACAATGTACATGATGGCATTTATTGGACTTAAGTAACCGGGCGATCAAAGAAATTGATGTCGATATAATTCTATGTCAATTTTAGAGAAATGATAACTTTATTGAAAACTTTCGTGGTTGAACATTATCCCACCCTAAACACATGCAATATGTAACATTTCTCCTTTGCCATTAAAAACGCACTGCGATTAATTACTAGCATCTGTTTGTCAAACTGCAGCTATAGCTTTAATTTCAAACTGGACGTTTTAGGCATAGATTTCAAATTTGCAAGTGGTCCAGTAGATTTATGTAATACAACATCACACTTCCATTGTTTTGTCTTTTGTATAATGATTAAATTTGGGTAAAAAGCCGTGTTTATAACATAAAGTTAAACCTATGATTAATTGAATGTTGACGCAAACAACATTCAATAAAGCGAACAAAGCAAATATTAGTGACCGTCAGGGACGCAAATCATGAGTATTTGCAACGTTTATATATTTAATCACACTTAATCGAACATATTACTTTATCTACGTTGGAGCCTTTATAATGATTAATGATCGAATGAACATAAAATCATGTTTCTGTAATTATGTTGTTCTAACTTATATAGAGAGAAAGATAAAGGTTTATTCGTCAAATATACGATAAACATAATTATATAATAAGGAAGACATTAAAAATATCTATGAAATAAATCCGTGAAATAAAAACAGATTTGTTAAAAACATTTCAAATTTACCTATTCAAGGTAAACGTGTATCGGATATGTTCTTCCTTAATAGAGACCGACTTGTGGAAACGTCCAATTATTAACGAAGCTTTCCACAAAGTATAATCAAATAATTTCAATCTCGTGCATTTAATAATAATAATCGATGACTGGACACATAATTATTAGCGTTATCATGTCTTCAAGTATATGTTTCACCAACAGTCATTCACAGATTGACGCGCAAAGTTTCAGGTAAGTGTGGGCACAAGAACACTCGATAAGATTTTGGGGATGATCCTTAAATATTTTCAATGAATCTTTTTTAGTAGGCGTTTTGGCAAGAGAGGAACATGTAACATACCACTGGAAAATTGTTAAATACGGTTACCTTTCTCGACGGAGGTATACGTGCGTTTTAGTTGATATGCCTACAATATTTATGCAAACTTATAATCTGCTTAAATCTTATTAAATATGCAACATACGTATATTATTATTGACAACCCAAGATGTATTAGCAGAAAAATGCTCTTAATTAACAAATCAGGATCCTTAATTTAAGGCAAATATAAAACTTTTAAAACTCAATGATCTCAACGGGAGAGAAACCTTCATAACAACGATCCTTTATTTCATCCGTTGCCAAAGCTACACAATACACAACATGGGAAATCGGAAAGTGATACAAACATACAGACAACCATCTAAAAGTAAGACATGTAGTCCTCAAACGTTTATGTTTTCGGAGATTAGACATGTCAATTATTTTGAATTATCTGAACGAATAATTAGTTTCTTTTAAAAATACGATTCGATATTGACATATTCAATTGAATTATCCAATTTAAATTGAAGAATGTTAACGTTGTTAATAGTACAACCAACGTCTTTATTCAAAGCATTAACTTCGTTTCAGTTATTTCATTTGTGACGTTACTCAAATGACAAAGAGTTATTTAACTGCATGTAATATTCATTGGTGGCATTTCCGATTACAATCACATTTGAGAGAAAAAAGTATATTTGTATTGTATTTGCGATACTAAAACTTAATAGCTTTTAACGCGCTCTGACCGATTAAAAACATGCAATCAAATTCGAATTTAATAGTCATCTATCACATTGTTATCCATTAAATATGTTATATCCAGATAATTAAAATTAAACTTCAAATTCATTCATAGATTAATTAAAATTTAAAAGAAATCAGTATGGTGAT
This sequence comes from Congeria kusceri, assembly GCA_027627225.1. NCBI lineage: Eukaryota > Metazoa > Mollusca > Bivalvia > Myida > Dreissenidae > Congeria > Congeria kusceri. Next base: position 67,874,150 of record CM051027.1, read on the forward strand.
ACACAGAATAAACACGTCACACACCGTATTTTTTATGAGAAAGTATAATAAATATTATGAACTTGTTCAGCCTCCTGAACATTATCGTTTAGATTAACGCAATATACAACTACAGTTTAATTGTATCGAAGATAACATGCAATAACATAGTATTTATATTCATGTATTCAATAATAATGCCGCGCAACACGTATATCTATTACAGTGCACTTAATACAGCGACGATGTTAAGTTGTTTTCGCTCGGGACTGGTTTTAAGCCATTGCCCGAGCACACTGCTTGACATAATATCACAGTTATTTTAATGATTGCGCTATAGGAAATCACATCATATATAGAGATTGCAGTGCGGATACGGTGCCACAGTATTAAAAATCTATGTAAAGATAAAAATCTCAGTTTATATAATACGCAATAGTGTTAAAAAGAACAAATTTAAATGGTACTATGTTGATACAGCTATTATATAAATATCGGCTACACAATAAGTTAAAAATGTGTCCACCATATCTAGGTTTGCGTTACTGTTACGCTAAAACAAGGCGTCATGTACATACAAGACTTATTAAGATGATGTCTAGGGTAAACCATACCAATGCATTCAACAGGAGCATTTATCAATCAAACGAATATGCAAAGTGCAAAATATGTTTGAGAATATTTGCATTAAGAAAATACAATAATTTGGTTAGATAAACCTCTTTTAATCATACTTCCTCTACAAGCATACACCTGCTCATTAGATATCATTGTACTTGGAAGAAAATAAAACGCTGGAAACCATGTACTTAAAATAAACATGATTCAATTAATAATGAAATTAATCAAGGTATATTAAGTATTTTTAAACTGAAAATACAATAAGGTAAAACGCAAACAAATCTGAAAATAATCAAAAGAGACAACATCAATGGTTGAATAATACACAATATAACGAGATTACATAATTTATTAACACATCATCTAAATGTGAAAAATGTCACAGTACGAAGTTGAGCGAAAATCTGCTCTCATTTGAAATAATTTGTCTAGTGCTATATAAATTGTGATTTCGAAACGGAATGTATGTGGATAAAACAGGAGGCTAAGGTACATAATAACGATCAGCTAAAAAAAAAACTTTCGGTATTTTGTGACTTATTGACATTTGTTTGATTACATGCTGAAAAGAATGGGAGGGGATTATTTGATTTTATGACAAAGGAACCCCCAGGGCATCGCCAAAAAAAACGACTTAGAAAGTAAAAACTGTTACGGTTACTTATATATCACCGCATTATAATGCGATAATTGGATTTATATTATCTATTATGCATGTAATGACTGCGTAATGGCAACACCAAGCAAAAAGGGTACTAAGCAGTCACAAATTGCCATGAACGAAAGCTTACGGAAGATAAAGGAAGAATGTGCGTCACAAGCTGACTACTTGGATGACGATTATGACGAAGGAGAAATGTCTCAAGCCCCCCCCCCCCCCCCCGACAGCAGCAGTTTTATCAAGACCTAGACAATCAGCTATTCGGATTATCTCGTGAATTGTATATATCCAGACTTACCAAACTCTGCAGTAATGACTACTCTCAGCTAAGCGACTATGGTGAAATGTTGGCAGAGCGAGCAAAAGGTCTACCTGATTGCCCTCAGGGCAGGCTTATTAATAGAAAGAACTCGTCCACTGGTAGTCGAGAACACAAAAGTGCCGTAGACTGTTATACACTTGATGCATTTGTAAATGGGGCAAGAAATAAAGACATACACGAGATATTGTCATCGAAGATACCAACGACAAAAAGGGCTGTATATGCAATACAGAGCAAGCAGAACTACACACTTCTATCGCTATAATGAAGGAAGCATTATTGCAATTGGCAAAGGAACAAGCTCATAATACCACCGTCTTACAACAGATACAGGGCGATATATCCAATGTGCTGACGTCATTTAGAGTCTTCAACTGGACTTTAAACTCAATATTGGCAAGAGTTCCTACGTCAACAGCCGAAGCACAAGGCAAAAAACTTCAAGATGAAATGGCCAAGATGGGATCAGCAATCGCAACGCTCAACCAAAGAATTACCGACCGAACACCTGTGGCAGGGCAAATTGCCACTTCAAAAACACCCCCTGATAAAACGGGCGAAAACTACGCTACGCAAGTGAAGAAGACACCTCCTCCAGTCAGCGCACAAGCGGCCGCATGTCCAGCAAGCGCTATATAAAACGACAACACCGGAAGCTGCGTCGAAACTCTTCCTGTTAAATGCTCACAGGCTCCAGCGGAAAACAGGAAGACAATCAACTGTAACGGTACAAAGGACTATCAAATTAATTCGGACTATATTCAAAACGCAACCCAGAGCAATATGTCAAGGCCAATTGTGAATCCTGTCGCACCACGCTCCACTGCACAAACCAGCAGGGGAGACAACTTCATTGCTGCACGGAAACGCCGCAATACTTCATATTATATCGCCAATATCGACACACATGTTACTGAAAATGACATATACGACTATTTAACACATGCCAACGTCAAAGCAACACAAATCATAATGTACTATGGCAAAGACGGATCATCTGCGAAAGTTAACATCAGTGAGGAATTCCAAAGCGTTGTTGAGAACGACATTTGGCCCGGAAACGTCACGTGGCGACAGTGGGTCAACAGAAGAGTATGGGAACACGAGAAGGAATCGACGCGATACCGATATAGAAATAATCGACCTAATAATCGGCGACATTATAGCGAACGCGACGACTACTAGTACGACAATGTGGCAGCTGATAACCACTTCGACCAGCAAAAATGGAAGCAACGCTCGACCTAAGCGAATGACATGGAACTCTCAATCAAGCGACAAATGGTCTGATTACCGCTATCCCGAATCGTAACAATGTATAAAACGGAATACTCGAAATATCCTTATTTATTTTATTTGCTCTGTCTTTGATACTGCTGAACTGGAATGTTCGAGGTGTCATGAGTTCTGCTTTCTCGCTGTCGAATCTATTAGATGCACACAACGTAGATATTGCTCTCATTACTGAGCATAAATTACTACCACGCTCAGCTAACTTCCTAAATACTATTCACAATAGATACCGAGCTATTTGCTCTATAGACGATACAATTGACCAATATACACATCATTGCGGCAAAGCTGGTACTGCTATCCTATACACAGATAGCATCACTAATTTGGTATCCGAAATTAATTCAGTCGAAAACAACAGAATTACAGGCATTGAACTAAGAACACATGGCGCCTCTACTTATATATTCTGTGTGTATATGCCTTCTTGTTACTTCCTTTCTAACGCAAAACAACCTAGTATCTGTACAAAGATATTTACCAAATAACGTAATGTATACCTTTATTCCCAACAGATCATCTATCGATCACTTTCTTATAGAAAAATCCAATACTTGCTTGGTTACAGCACTCACTTCCGTCGCTGAAGCCGACGTTCTAACTTCCGACCATATAGCAACAATGTTACATACAAATATAAACACCGAAACATAGTCGGACATTCCCATCTGTAACAAAAGTATTGCATGGAATAAATGCACCGACGTCAACTATACAGCATATGAAATGTCAGTTGCCGCCAAAATGTTGGCCAACAATGACACGTTTTTTGAGAACAACACCTGTCAGTTACACGATCCTGATACTATTAATGACCTTCTAACAGAGGTGCTGCACTCGTCGGCATCCGTTCTCCCAAGAAGCAAATTTAATAAGAGCGCTAAGCCGTATTGGTCAAAAGGTGAAGGAAGCTCATTCTGTAGCACGCAGATATAGACGCGAGTGGATACGCGCCGGGCGACTACGAGGCAGAGAATTCGCTACTTTTAATGATTAATGATTATAAGACCGCAAAAACGAATTTTAGGCGCATACAAAGGCAACACCAGCAAGAATACGATAATTCGATTCACGATGAGCTAAACAAAGCAGCCGATCTAGACTATAAGCTATTTTGGAAGTTACTGCACTCAAAAAATAGAAAGCATACTAATATATGTTGTTCGGTCAATGTGAACGGTATCGTTTATAATGATAATGATGTAACGGTTGGGTTTCAGACCCATTTTAGGGACATATTAGTGATGTAAATTCCGACGAAAAGTCATTTGACTTGATTAACGAGGCATTCTATGAGTTTAACCCATTCTTAGTGCAACCCTTTTCAATAGAAGAGGTTTCAAATGCTATTCGGACTCTTCCCAAGCGAAAAGGTCCGGGACACGACAACATTCTAAACGAACACATAATACATGCCGGTCCGATATACACAAATGCGCTGGTAACACTGTTTAATTCGGTACTGCACTACGAGAAGGTTCCCGCGCATTGGCAAACTAGCATTTTGATACCCATATACAAAGGATAAGGAAAGCCAAAAGACAACCCTAACAGTTATAGGCCTGTGTCCCTAATCCCATGTTTCTCTAAGCTATTTGAAAAACTCGTTCTATCTCGACTTAAGGCTCACATAGTCAGCAACAATATTGACTTTCCTTGCGCGCAGCAGCAAGGCTTTCAAAAACAATTAAGCTGTATAACTACCGCATTTAACCTACAAGAAACAATAGATTACCATATTGAGCGACAAAATGATGTCTATGTTGCTAGTCTCGATCAAAAGGGTGCCTTCGATAGTATATGGCACAGCGCACTGTTCCTAAAATTAGGTCAAATGGGCTTTACAGGGAAAATGCTGCGAATCTTAAAAGCGTCATTCGACAACATTCAGTGTCAAATACGCGTCCGGGTCTCCATATCGGAGCCCATTACGGTAGTACGCAGCGTTAGGCAAGGCGGGGTATTGTCGACATTTTTCTACCTCGTCTATATTGACGAGTTATTAAGAGAATTAGAAGCAAGCGCTCACGGGTCGACGGTTCTTAATATTAATGCGGGTAATCCAGCGTTTGCCGACGATGTAGCTCTAGTCGCGCTAAATCCATTACTACTCCAAAAACTTGTCGATATTGTTAATCGCTATTGTAAAATATGGCGAATAGATATGAACGTTGAAAAATCAAACGTTTTAGTTTTTACCAAACGCCGAAATAGCCCACAAGTATGTATTCTTTATGGAGGCAAGTATATAGAACAAACAAAGGCTGTCACACACATAGGTATATTACAAGAAGCCGACCTAAAGTTACCTAGTCGCATTGAAGCTAGGTTACAGAAAGCAAAAAATGCATTATGGCCAGTCAGGGACTCCATCCACAAGGTGTAAATCCTCTTGTCGCAGTGGGACTAAACAAGAAAATTATAATACCTACCGCTTTATATGGTGCCGAATTATGGAACGACATGACACAAAGTGATATTCACAGCATAAATCGATTCCAACATTTCATCGCCAAGCAGATTCAGGGGTTCCCAATAAGAACACGATCAGATATGCCGAACCAATCCTCGGTCTCTATAAGCTATCAGCAGCTATTGAAATTAGAAGGTTATTGTTTCTTCACAAGATATTGTCCCTACCTGCTAGTTCAGTAACACAGAAGTTCTTCATCAGTAAATATTCAATGTATAGATCTGTGGAAAATTTAGTACAAATGGGCTTTATTCCAGACATTTGCAGACTTTTAAGGAAACATCATTTATATTTTACCATTAACGAATGTATCGAACATGGAATGACGTTGCCTGAAAAAGCAGTCTGGAAACGTATTGTTAAGCAATCTGTTACAAGGCATGAAAACAACTGTTTAGAGCAACGGCTCACAAATGACACCGAATTTCTTTTCTTTCGTATTTTACACCCAGTATTCAAACCAGCCATTGTGTACTCGATTTCAAAAATGAGCAGCTTTAGAGGGACAATGCCAACAATTGCGAAACATCAGCCAACTGTACTCTCACTATCGTTCTAATATCGGTGAATAAATAACACCACAAGTGCGGTGTAATAAATCAACATGTTTTCAAGCTGACACATTCAAAATATGCAAAAACATACGTTGATAATAATCAATGTCAGATTATTAAAATACATTTTATCGTATACTACATTTTTAGAAAAGAATCAACTGATAATACAAAATAACGAAATCATCGTTTAAATGTGTTTTTAATAGAAAGCTCATAAACATAGTACTATGATTTCAGTTTGCATAAGCGCTGAAATTCAACTATGTTGTATAGGATATTATAAATACTTAAATGGTTTAAAAATGAGTTTTATAAAAGTTCTTAAATACATCAAAACAACCAAATGGCTTTAGCAATGAAAAATAAATATTCAAGGACTGATTTATGTTATCGTAACATAAGTGTATATTAAGGGAATACTGTGTCGCAGCAGTCTTTTTGCGCGGTTATTTCAGACTTGTACCAATCTTGTTTTGGGTGAAAACAGAAATCAAAACCACCCAAAACCTCCCAAATTTGCCGTTTGACATTTATCTTCGTCTTTTATTTTGCATGCGTGTATGTGAAACCTCTCTGATCACATTTCGTCTAGACTAAATTTGTAATTGATATGATAGAAGTACAATGGCTCTATTTAGGGTAACATTTCCCTTTTCGAGAAAGTGCGAAAACCGATTTTTATCATTCGTGGAGCTGATCTGCTTAGAAGTGACATAAGTTCAATATATCCACAGTTTGGTATGCTCATTAAGGACTGCACAATATACATATAGCAGCAATCTTCAGACATCACGATTTGTGTTGCGTTTACGTATTCTAAAAAGCAAGACCGATCAAATAATTTCTTATGAAACACTTGATTTTGCTATACTTATTCTCTACTCTGATTACGATATAAACATTTGTTAGATCTTCAAACTAAGTATACAATACATGTAAGAATTCCCGAAGTTCTTATTAGAGTTCATAAATTTCTGTTTGCAGACTGTGAAAGCACTGCTTTTTATTTCTACAATATCGTTGGCACATTCTGTTTATAATGTCGGCTATGTGATATTTTGTTATATAAGCCTGGAATTCAGTCCCTTTCATTTTTTTTGCAAAATGAACATTTTAAGCTAGTTTAGTTCACGAATAATTACAAAGACGGTATTTATTTAAAATAGCGAGGTTCGACATAATGAACAATGCATGGAAAAACTTGGTCATATAGTTGGGAAATTACCATGTTTGTGGAGAAACTACAAGTCACACATTAAAAGCAACGTTTTCCGGTTATTTGAACCAAAACAAATGCAAAACTGCTGGAAGAAATGGCAGATGTATATCAAAGTTATGATAATTTCATCATTTTATATTTATATTGTACTGTAAATGTAAAATTATTCTCGGAAACGACTGAACATGCGGGTTTTATATGTTGTTATATGTCAGTCCTACTTCGAAGACAGATATATGTGATTTATAAGTCAAGTACACGCTATTAAAAAGAAGTGTTAACCTCTCCGTTAAAATAGCCCAAAATTTACACTCTCCGTTACGTCACCCGTCTCTCCACGTTACTGAGAACTAGTAGTCACCTACAAATAGTGAAACAAAGTTAACTTAAATTGGCTGGCATTTGATAACTTTGACAATATTTCCCACCGTTATTCCGGTTGTTTCATTAAAATCTCAACTGTAAGGAGTTTGGCTTAGTTAAAATGATTACCCAAAGTGTGCAACCATAACTTTAGAAGAAGACACATGGGTATAATCATCACAATGCTTGCGGCAGTGCAGAATAGGAAAGTACCTGTAACCTCTCCATATTGATGTATGATGTCATACTCATTTTGTTTGGTTTTCACATATTATAGGCAGTATTGGTACATTTTTAGACGTTTATTTTAAATCAAAATGAACCAAACTTACACTCGACAGGTATTGGCTGTAAACAGAACACATATGAGCACTAATTGCAAATGTTAACTAGATGTGTCACAGACAAGGATGCCCCCACGACACATTTTTGGAACCAGACAAAGCCGCCAACACTAAATTTTGCCTCCGCACATTTTCATATAAATATTATATAGTAGACAAAAGAGAAAGTGACATAATTCTGCAAAAATTGGTCGTAGCCAAAATTCTTTCCATTTCGATCACCTACAGATTAAGGTTCTTTCGCTGTTAAAGTTTGATTGAAATCCAGCAAGCAGTTAAATAGGAATTTAGTTCACACAGTTTTGAAAAGTATATATTGACAATTTATATTCTTTATTGGAAAAAATTACAAAGAGCCATAATTCTGCCAAAATTGGGGGCAGCCAAAATTTAATCCTTTACGGTCACCAAAGGTCCTTCAGCTGTGAAAGTTTGAGCGAAATTCACACAGCAGTTAAAGAGGAGTTGAATCCATATAATTCGGGAAATATAACTATCCTCTACATCGGACAAAATGACCAAGGGCCATAATACTGCCAACATTTGTCACAGCCAAAATTCCATCTTTTACGATAACCTACACATTAAAGTTCTTCAGCCAATCGGTTAAAGAGGACTAAAGTGTTTCAGTACATCATTTACTTTTGCTTGTATAGAAACAACAAGCAACAAACACATTACACTACACATGATGTTGGATTACATGCGCGAACAAAGTTTGGAGCACATTATATGCCTTTTTGTAACATGCATATATGTGAATTTATCACCTCTGCATTACATTAATAATGTCTTTTATATTAAACAATCACATCGAAACATATGCTAGTACTGTCAGTGTTCGGAACCATTTTATATGGTTTAATACGCTTCATCGCATTAAAACCTATCTTTTCTGATTTATTTATATCTGCATGTCAGTCTTTGAAAGCGTCAAGCTCTATAACCCCCCTTCCAATAAACGCTGGCTGGGAGCCCCAGTGTTATCGCATACGATCAGATTGCTTCTGGATGTGGTATTTATCGGACATTAGCATGGAAAATTCACGGGAATCCAAATGGGTTGCTGAGAATGATTTACCGTTCTGCGTGCCTTAGATTACAAACATGACATTAAGAACCATTAGGATGTTAACTTGTAGTTGTTTTTTCGAATACAAAAAGGTCCATTACATTTCTGTCGAAAACTCCATGTGAAGGTGAACAAAGTGAGATTGTCATATAGACCAACAGTATGGAGATACCATGAAGTTATCCCGTTTCTGTTTCCAATGCATTCATATAATAAACAGTCTAATACAACAACGTAGAATATTGTGGCGTTTGAATCGAAATACTTGAATGGCCATTTTCTTTGAGTAAACCATTGATGATGTTAGAAACACATTCGACATGTGCAGGGTGTAAAAAAGCACCAGTGTGGTTTTAAAATAGGCTGAAACGTTGTTGGTAACAAATTGTTTTCTTCTTGCATGCAAGTTGCGATATATGTACATTTGTACTATAACAAAGGCAATACATAGTGACTGTCGCACATAATCCTCGATTGCAAAATATGTTTGTGTCTAATTGCAGTACAAAGCATTATCTATGAGCAATATTATTCGCCCAGTCACGAATTTGAAACATAATAAGGCGAATATGCACATCCTTTGGTTGTAATTATTGCTGTTTCCAGTACACCAGATCGGCAACAATGACCTTGAGATTGACACTGCAATAATAAATAACTGCTAACTTACTATGAGATATGCTAAATTTCAATAAAATTACACCTTACTGCTTTTTACTGTCATACATCTAATATGTATGCATTCTTATTCAATTCTCAAATCATCAATACATATCGTTGTCGACATGTACCAAGTTTGAATAATAATGCATGAGCATAAACTACACCCGAGTTTGAAACAAATCGTGTACCCTTGAAGGGTATGTCAGTCCATTCTAGTTAAATTTAACTACAGCAAAATCATGTTTCCTTCTATTTCGTTAAGGCGCGCCATTTTTTAGATCATGTGTATTATTTTCTTATTATTATTATTCTATTCCAAACTTAAGTGACACATTAATGTTAAACCATGTTCAGAATACGGTTCCATGATTCTGAAAAAGCGTCATAATTACAGTAAAGATTGTCAGCTCTTTGATCAGAGCATTTATTAATCTCATCTAAACCGTGATATATTAACTTAAGATAGAAACGATTTTTTGCGATTAATGCCCACACAGCGCCGAGAAATAAGATATGTTCTGTGAAAGATACCGTTTCCAAGGAAATCTATATTTACCTCACAATTTAAATGAGGTGAACAGTGCGTGTCATTTATCGGACTTTTAACGGGAGATCATTGGATTTCTATCGATGCAATTTGATTACATTATTTGGGGTTTACATCTGTGCAATGAAAACGAGCTGACACAATGCAGTACAAACAGTAATAAATACAATGCTTTAAAAAGTAAAATGTTTAAGGTGGTATCGACATTATAAATACACCTTAATTTCTATCTTATATGTTGTTTCTTCAGTCCATTTTGGTTGATGAACAAATCCTTGTATTCATGTAATATGTTATTAACACCAAAATTACATCAACTGCACTATATATTATTACAGAAGGAATTTAATGTTTACGTTTGCATTTTGATTTTATTGAAACGACATCCGAATATATAAATGCGTGTGAGGTGAACAAAGAAATACCTCCATTAAATTTTCAACGCTTCTTTTGTGTCTGTTGCAAAGTTATATTGTTTGAGAAATATCTGGTACTTCTGTTTCATATACTTCAAAATCTTAATAATCTACTTTAGACCCAACAGCATTATCTTTGAATAAAGCAGAGATTGCAATAAATAAATTGTGAGATCTGACTGACGGCTCTGAACATATAAATGGCAAAATCTAATAAGTGCATAGAAATGTCATTGAGGGGTTTAGCCACTATGATATGTTTTTTATGTTTTGTATCAATATTATAAAAGGAATATCCTGCAACGGAAAACTATTGATGATGACATAGGAATGATTTCATTTCAACTTCATCAGGAGAAACAAATGCTAAAGCTATCATCAGATTACAGACGTTTGAATGTCACAATATTTTCCGCCATCGCATTATTGGGAAGATGTTCACGAAAACGCATTTTATCAAATATGCAACCAAAACAAATGCACTTCCACGAACGGATGTTGGTTTTAGAAGCATTTAAGGGTATTTAGTCACAAAACATCAAATCAATGTCGCAAAATGCATTGAGGAGAAATGTTGTGCAAATAACCTCTGTTTTAGGACTGCCTTGGGATTACCGTTAACGTCCAAGCATGTTATCAAACCTGGCTTATATCTTATGTAAATTGACCCAAGCACACAACATAACATTTTAAAACAAGTTAAAACTGTATAAATAAGCGAATTTAGGCATTTAGAAAAACCGATGAATTGAAAGTCAAACTCCTAAAAATAGATCTCGCTGACGTCCACGTCCATATGACCATGATAAACGATCACGTGTCAACACAATACACAACAAACATGACCGTCACTGACAGTCGTTGACGTTCTAACAGAATTTGTAAGTTATCGTTTTATATTTGCTCTGTAGTGTTCTTACAATCACATTATGGTCGATTTGATAGAATTTCAGGTGATAAACCCACGGAATTGAAATCAGTAAGTCATTTGTTACACTGGTTGTTGATTATTTACAACATGCTTCAATCATGTGATAGATCACAAGGTGATACAAATTAGCATATTAAGTCAACAGCCAGTCGAGTTAGTGCTAACCATGCTTTTTTTCCAAGATTTCTCTAATTTGAAGTAATAGCTCGCGGACTCGCGGCAAACGGACAGTATTATGTAGTCTTGGTATGTTATGAATTAAACCAAGGTTTTCTATTTGTTTAGCCTATATAATTTGACCACAAAACGTCCGGGATCTTTAAATGCAATGAATAAACTCAGTCCTTCCGTTAATAGTGTGTGAGATTGGAAATCTATGGAATGAAATGTTCCTCGATAGTACAATTACGTTTTGAAGGCCAATCATATACCCCGGTATTTTTATTTTGTTGCATTTTTAAATACCATTGATTTAAATCAATGTCATAAACATCACACAATTACATTTCTAAGATATATAAACCCATTTACTCGTAAACTTCGTTCTAGTATCTTCAGTTTTAATGAATAGTATGTACTATTGTTATATGTGTACATTATTTTTAAATTGGATGATGATTTGTTTTCATTTATTGATTATTTGGAGCGTCGGACGAAGAATTAACACAAATTGTAATTTTCGTTAAATCATAACGATTGTTTCATGTCTTGATTTATTTCAATATTTTAAAGTATGCAATATTGAAATGATGTCAGTGTAACACTTGACACTGCAATAATTGCTTAGCTGATGCAGTTGTGGAGCGAGAAAATCAAATGAGACTCGTGGCTTTTTAAACAAGATATAAACTGATTTACCAAATTGTTTTAACATACAAACGGATTTTTAAGATTGTTAGACCTTGTTGTTTGATCAAAGGCTTTTCTTCGCTACGCTAACATTTATTCGAAACCTTGTATCTTGTTTATATTTGAAAATAGAAAATTTAACTTTGTTGCATCATCAGAATTCTGTAACAAAATATGAAATATATAATTCGAGTAGTGTTTAGTATTCAGCTGAACTTGTAAACATTCCTGACCATAACATGAGCATGTATAATTACAAACGCAGTGGGTAGAACAATGCATTTTGATATAATATTTCTCATTCCGTATACGTAGACTTTATTATTCATTCATTTCTGTTGGAAACAATATCCGGACACATGTGCATTTGGTAATACACCACGTATGCCGTAAAGTCACAATTAATTCCTATTTGTAAAATATTTGATTTGTTAAGAATAGCTCCGTGGCATTTCTTTGAACTGTCACATATAGGAAGAGCGATTCCATTTTCTCATACTTTATTTGTGCGGAACTGGCATCGCTACAGTAGGACAGGAGTTTTTTTTATCGGACATGTGCCCGGCAAGTCCTTGGAAGATAACATGTTATAACTATGATGATTTACTATAATCTGCATCTTTTGGGGGAAATGATAATATAATAAACACGAATATTTAGCTTCCCAAGCACATTTTTACTATCTTGTACGTTTTATTCTCGAGCAAAAGGGTTTAAATCAAATACATACGTCGAATTTTAGTGATGTCATATTGATGCCCAAAACATATATTTCAAATGTAAATTTTGTCTGTGTTACAAACTCGGGATCAGCAATTTAGAAGTATTTGCGAGTTGCAACACAGCATAATATGTGTTTTAGCACTAACTGCTAGAAAATACAGTCGTTGTTATCATATGCGTTTGAGAGAGAATGTGTCGTTGCAGTAATGCAAATATTAACAATGTTAGTGCGTACTCATGGACGTCTATTTACGCCTACAGGTTCACCGTTATAGTTTTATTGAATTCTATTCATTAGCTCACACTTGTTAACGATGTTGTGAATAAGTTTAACGATGTTGTGAATACTGATCAATGATTGCGAATGTATGGATTCAAAAATAGCACAATGATTACAGACAAGATGTCCAGCTCTTTGTAAAGAGGATTTATTAACCACGGTTAAATCGTAATATGCTAGTTGTGGACCACCATGAAGACATATTGGAGCGATTTATGTACGACCAATATCGATAAATTAGGAAGGCTCTGGGAAAGATACCGTGTTCTGGCATTTTTACTTCAAATATGAATAGGGTGTGGTATTAATCGGACTTTACTTAAGCGATCAATATTTATATTGAAATAATTTCATTACATTCCTGTATCTACACTAAATCTATTCTCTATGAGTATTAGTTCAGGTTATGTATTACGAGCAACAATACATAACTTGATCGGACAAGTACCATTTTATTTGTTTAAATGACAGTTTAAATAAGCATACATTTTTTAAATTCTATTTAACATGTTGTTTAGGTCTTTCAAACTATCTTAACTTCATTTTCTTAAAAAAAATTAGAAGTAATTTAATAGGAACTGTACGATTCATAACGTAAAACAACCCATTTGTACTTAGGAAATCAGTATATGTTTAAATAAAATTAAAATGAATATTAAGAATAACTTATGGTCAGAAATTCGTAATAAGAGAGAAATTTAAAATTAAAATACGACGTGTTTACTGCGCAGCAAAAATAAAGCACACATGTCATGTATATACAGCGTCTCGATGAGTCAGACCGATTGATGGCGCTTGTAAAGTTATAATTTTGTTACTCAAAAATGTTGCTGTAGATTTGTCGTGTCTGTATCGACAGAAAATACAAATTTGTAAATTTAACGTGAAAACAATTTTAAATTAACTAAATGAAAAACCATTTATTTTTAAATATTTAAATAACGGACTAGTGTCATAACATTTATGTTTAAATATTTAAATAACGGAGTAGTGTCTCTTTGTTTTATAATTTTATTGAACCTATGTTTTAATGCATGTATGACAGTGAGATGAGAACACAATACACAAACCTTTCAATTCTTCCGTTTACATGCACATGTGTCTATCTCAAAATTACATTATTTGCAAACAAGATCTATTCAAAATTGCATTAGTACTTCATGCACTAAAGATGCCATTTACTTTAACAATTGCTTATATAACAAATATCATCGAATTTAGCAATGTGTCGATTTAATTCATAGTAACTATACCTGCTTTTGCAAATGTTATAATCATCATACAGTCAGTACGCTCTTTTAATGAAAGTATGAAAACGTATATTCGTCATAAAAGTTTGCCTTAACATAATTCCTACTCTGAACGTGACCGCTGATTAACCCACAATAAACACTAAACAAAGTGGGTCTCATAACTTGAATTATTTTCAGTACCACACATAACTGTAACGCATAAAAAAATATTTACTGAAACGCATTTGATGAACTGTGCTACCAAAACAAATGCACACCCTCGAACTGAAGTTAGATTGATACGAATTTCAGCATATTTAACCAGAAACAACAGCACCATAAAATACAACGAGGAGACATATTAGGCAAATAACATTCGTTTCAGGACTGGCTTAGGTATACGTTTAAATGCACATCTCCGATATCAGTTTGTTTGAAGACTTCTCCTAGAAGATAACAACAAAATCTCGGTGAAGACGAAACGTTTTTAAGAAATAGTATTTGCCAAAGGCAATGATAAATGTATTATCTAATCTTCTTTAGATTTGTCAAGGCTCATTGCTACTTACACGTGACTGTGTCGTGAAATTGTAATTTGGATGATATTTATTATATAAAAGATCAACGGAATGTTATACTTCATGTTAAATATCTGTAAAGACTTTTTCTGCAATGTATAATTTTGTAGTTTCTTATTCGTCTGTAATATCCAAAGCAAAAGTATAATTTATTTTTTCTTTAAACATGTTATTTTATTGAGGTCAGAGAACATACAGATAGATTTAACGAAATTGATATAAACCGTCCGACGTATATCCTGATAGACACAGTTGTCTGGTCAGCCGATACTTTTACTTACAATATGTGTTATGTGTTATGCATGTGTTATTTAAGACTCCTACATGATTTCTACCAATTTCATTTGAGGTACGTTTCGAAGTGTGTATGTCTGGAATTATTGAATTTACTTAATGTTAATACTATTGTGTGACATGGTTGCCTGTTTAATCGTTGACATCATTAACCATACAGAAACATTTCCAGATAGATACAGTTATCAGAGGAACATGTACGTTTACTCACAGTGATGTCGATGTTGTTAATGTTCTTTTTGCATTTTATTCTTACCAATCTTGGAAGTCGTTAATTATTCGTTTTCATGTTGTAAAAAATGAATTTGCTTTTTTAATGTTTTTCACGATATTCAATATCGTGGATGGTGTTAAATGAAAACTTTACCTTTCAATAACATGAAGTTGTTCACATGCGGTACATTACACGCATTGTTTATTGCAATTTGTCAAATGAATTGTAATTGTTACAATGTATTATGTACATTTACAGGAAGAAAACATACAAAAAATATAGTTGGTAATAACAAGAAGTAACGTATAATACACGCATTTACCGCGGAAAGATACACTCAGTTTGCAGACGTTATTTGTAACATTTCCAGAGAAAAACCCTCTTAGATTGTTATATGTGTCGATATTACTGAACTAGTTATGTAGTAGCTGTTGTTATATGTGTCGATATTACTGAACTAGTTATGTAGTAGCTGTTGTTATATGTGTCGATATTACTGAACTAGTTATGTAGTAGCTGTTGTTATATGTGTCGATATTACTGAACTAGTTATGTAGTAGCTGTTGTTATATGTGTCGATATTACTGAACTAGTTATGTAGTAGCTGTGGTATTTAAATTAAAATTGTTATTGACTTAAAGTATTTCAATAGTGGGTTCGTAACAATTTAGGCTGTAATAGTTGTTGTTGTCAGTGGTCTACGAATTTGAAAGTACATACATGGAAATACAGCTAGTCCATAAAAGTAGTCCATATGCCTAATGGTTAAAATTGTTTTCTGCATCAGACCTTTTCCTAGCTAGTGTATGTATTTAACGAGACATGTACTCGCCGCGATGTAATGTGAATGGCAACAATACGCCCGGTAACTGACCACCTAAATTTAAGGTAAAAACCCCCTTTACAGCTAGCCTGAAAGTCTGCAAATAGTCGAACTAACCTAATCACTATTCTATTTGAAGAGACTCCTAATGAAGGATATAGGTTGGTTGAACAGATTAATAATTCCCATGAAAGTTAAATTATTCGATAACGTCTTTTGATTGTGTCATATACAGTTGTTTCGAGATACAATATGTAATAAATATTCGATGTATGACCAATTTGTGCATGCAGTTAAAGACAGCCACTCTCATTTTTATAGTTATTGTCGGGTAGTTGGTTTAGTTTCAGAGTGTAATATAATTTAGTGTAATGTAATGTAATGTAACGCAACGCAACGCATAGCATTGCATCGCATCGCAAAGCATCTCAACGCATCGAATCGCATCGCCATCGCCATCGCCTTCGCATCGCATCGCATCGCATCGCATCGATTACATAACATAACATAACATAACATAGCATAGCACAGCACAGCACAGCACAGCACAGCACAGCATAGCATAGCATAACACAACATAACATAACATAGCATTACATAACGTAACATAACATAACGTAACATAACGTAATATAATATAAATGAACGTAAATATGAATTTTTATTACAAATATTTGTTTTAAAAGTCTATTGATGTACTTTAATGCTGCACGTGTGTGATTTGAGCGTGAAATTTAATGTTGTCAACATATAAGCAAATTTTGGAAAATCAGCTTATGTCAATGAATACCATTCATTTACAGAAAATAATTAAAACTCGTGTCACCGAAATGGACTGTATGAGAAAAGGAAAATAATAAAACCTCAATTATATCGAACGGTTTTTTAGTATTTCGTGCTTGATTAATAGGTTGATTGTCGAACTATGACCAGGTAAGTTTTATAAAAGTGTTTGATAAAAGAGCAACACCGTAATTGTATCATTTTATTTCAATTGGTTCACATAAGAGTCTGGTCCTATTGAGCAACGTAATCGGTAGCCAAACCTTATTTGTAAGCTCTGGGTTGTTGGAACATTTAATATGTATTTTTATCTACGTTCGTATGAACTTTAAACACAAAGTATATATTTCTATTATGATCGTTGGATGTCGAAACAATCATTAACACGGTACATGTATATACACTGGCGATAGTGCGCCAGTTTTCATAAGTCTAAGCGTAGCTGGTTTCTGCAATGTATTTATGTTTTGAAATACAAACCGTATTTGCCAGACGCCTTGTTATTGCACCCTTAAAAGCAAACTATTCCATCATCTGTTAGGTGGATGGTGCTTGTATAGTTGGGTCAATAACCTATGCAATTTCAGAGGAATACATTAGGCGCCAGTGTTGAAAGCTGCAGCATTCCAAATCGCATTAACGCCTAACATTAGAGCGAAGTGTCATACAACTATATTCTGTAGTTATATTTATGTATATATTCCAGAGGAAGCTGATTTGTTAATGCAACAGGAATAAACAGAACGTTTATTGCATTGTGTTAAACATGTTTAAACCTTCGAACAAGTTATTAGACATAACGTCACTGGAACAATCGACACTTCATTGTGATTTATGAATTGCATAACTACACTTTGGCAACGTGGATAAACATATCATATCAGAGTAGCACTGCATTGCTATAAGAATGTATATTTTAACATAAACAATAAACTAACGCCAACACAAAATTCGTAACGTTTTTGTCACGTGAATTAAAAACGCATCCCCAAATTTGATCATATAATGATCTACTACTCGTATATGCCTCTGGTACTTGAAAGGCGATGCGTAATGCTATAGTGTATAATAATGGCTATTATTGTTATTATTGTAATAAAGCATAAAGGAGTATCATAGACTTATATTTGATAACACTTTGTTCACTCCATTTCTTCAGTGGAGAGGCTTTGTATTTAATTCTATTAATTAAGTAGAAATCTAGGATATCACCTGCAGGCGGTTCTATCACACGAAAGATTGCATTAAATCTCGACAAATTAATTTGAAATTAATGCTTCGTGTGCTCTTCAGCGGTTCGAACAACAGTATTTCTAAACCGAAATGATTGTAATATTGATTTGAGACATTGCAAACACAGTTACTTTTATTCTGGAATGAATTTAGAGACATAAATGCCCAACTAATAAGTATATTGTCTTGCAAGTATATTCAATTTTATATTTAACCGTGTTGTTATAACATGTTCTATACAAGAATGCTTTCGTATTGGGAGGCCACAGTTTGAACTGCTGCCCTCATCCTAACGTTAAAATGTTGTCCCCTCTTCTTCAGGAAAACAATCTGACTGTACCCAAATGTCAATGAAATATTTGTATGATTCCACCCTGTTTAGAAATGGATCTAAGGAAGTATAACGTACTATACGTCGTGGAAAAGTTACGGAACATTAAAGCCATATACACTAACTTCAGACTGTCTAAACAATTCCGGCAAATATACAGTTTATTTTCTAAAAGAATTGTATTTTCTATCACACGATTTCACCAAACATAAACACAAAATCAAATTTAACAAGACAGTACGTCAAAAGCAGCAAGTGATGGAATGCTTGTTTACGATAACGCCTTAAATTCAAACCTTTCTGCCTGCGAGTGATAAATTTGTCAAAAGAAAACACACACGCATAGTGCCGCATTAAGTACCAAATCTCTCTTCGTAATTTTCTTTACAAGGCACCGGAGGAATCAGAAAATAGAGAACGTAGGCGGGTGATGCGTAAAACTGTCGAAAAACGAAACCAATATGGTGTTGTCTGCTATCGCATATCAAGAGCGATTTACTTTAGGAAACTATTATGTTTGTGACATTTACCGCTTGATTGTCGTAGAGTAATAATAAAAGAAAACACCATTTGTCAATCACTTTATTTGACAGGATTAAAAGTAACTCCAGATCTTAAATAATTTATGAAATGACATTTATGGAATGCATGCACGTTTTTTGCAAAGTGTAAATAAAACATGGTGTTATTGTTTTTGGATACATGCACAGTCTAAACATTTTGTTTTGTATTTCTATATAAATTGTTAGTAAAATGAAACATGCAATAGCAGACAAGGAGTATGTGTTTTCAGACTGATACAGGAATAGTTCATGTTTCACTACTCGTTTGAACTCATATTCCAGCGTTCTAATGTATTCCTTTTCGTCAAGCTACATGTACGTTTACACAGCCAAACGGAGATTAATTGCTAGTTACTTTTCTAATAAATTTCGTGTTTTCCGATTTTTTAAAATAGCATTTGCCTTAAATACAGAAAGTTATTATGTTATTTTAAAATCAACGTCTGATGCAGTTTAACTTGATATTATTTTGAAGTTTACTTTCTGGAAGAGTACTTGGAACTCTATATGGAAGCATCTAATTGTGCATTTGAATCAATTATCCACCATGATTCTACTTGAATTTGAGAGTAGGAGGACATTTATTGGGAATAACGCTTATTACAAGATCCCGTAGGATTGATTTCAGAATACTCCTTTTGCGTAGACCTTTTCAGTCATCGATCAAACATACATTTGTTAGCATAACTAACAGACCCCAATGTTGAAAATATCAGCACATGCAAGCGTACATGACCTAGAAATAAAATAAACGAACATAAATACAAAAACCTAAATGTATATAGATTATTACATAATTTATGATCGTATAAAATAAATTGTTGAAGCGCATCCAATTCACGTTTGCAGGTGCTATTATTTATGAATGTGAACTGTTTTATGTGCTAATTGGTTCATTTCAATGATACAAAATTGATAAAAGTGTTTAGACAATATATGTTAATAATTGTTTATTTGATATTATAAGAAACGTACAAACACTATAACGAAATCTTCCAATGGTTTGCTTTATGCAAACAAAGTATCCCTATCAAGTGATCATTATAGTAAAGTATATGTTTAATATATGATACACGTTTAAATGATCAAATTAAACTAGAACGATAACCGATTTAAACCTTCAGCAGCATCAGCAGAAGTGAAGTATATTGACAACATATTTCATTTCGGCAAGTGAACATTTACCATTATTAAACCTCACGTGACTGATCTATGTATTGTGTCCATAGACCAAAAGCATTGTCACGGGGTGACATTTTTTCATATCACCCTGCTAAAAAATAGATTCCGCGTTGTCACTAGAATGATGAATTTTGAAATCGGTATCGTCATTGCGCCAGAAGAAAAGTTAGCAAAAGTAAATATGTTATGTAAATCAAGTGTTCAAAATGGAATGTATCAATGTTTATTATAACTTATACATAAACTATAGTTTAACTGTAATACTCATACGAACCACGGTACACATAAAATGACGTCATAAACTTATCGTGTAAATATCTTAAACAGTTTATAACATTTCTCGTGTTGATATTATCTTATATCATCCTCCCAGTTCTGTGTTATTTATGTAATACACCAAAGCTTTATACGAAAAGCACGTAACACACACAAAACACTATTAAACGTTTTTGGTGTGTATATTCACAATTATACGATCTGAACTATAAAGATACCAGCTCTGTTTGCAATTACCCTAACATATATACCAACTATGGGTTTATAGGACAGCAATTTAAACGTTAACCGACTAACTAGCCTTTTCACGTCTCTCCTAATTAGATTTAACGCATCTTTTCTAATTTTTAATTGCGAAATAACCTCATAACCCAGTTTTGTGAAGCCTGGAGTAATTCTTAAGAAGAAGAAACATGCATACCATTACATAAAGATGATTAACGATGGTTTAAAGGATATACATAGTAGGGAAAGTCTGTTAATATTTGTTTAACTATTTGGATATTGTTTATCCAAAACATATTGGCATTTTAATTTTTAAAAATTGCAATCGGTTTGGATTTCATATTTATTGAAATATTATCGTTATCAAAGTCGTTAGCTATATATAATGTAATATGCTTATTTTTAGGAAAATATATTGTATAACTTAATATAAAAGTTTATAGATTTTAAGATTGAGCTTTGGTGCGAGTAAATCCTCTAAATGTTAAGTTCTGCAGTTAAATCCATTATAGTATTTCATATTGCCTTATTACCCATCTCATCAATGCATTTCACAATATAAAACGACGTCAAAGCACCATTAAACACGTACTTGAGTGTGTCAAACGCTGCTTTATATCTTATACTTTATCGCACCTATTACTTTTGATATTTGATAACGTAATGCCAAGATATTTACGACAATGGCGGAATATATTGGAGCATAACAAAGTTAAGGTAAACGTGATCATGAAATTGTAAGAGTAAATTCTGTTTTCATGACAAGCGTTTTCATTTAGCTGACAATCTGTTCCATTTTGATACACACAAATGACACCAAGTATAAAATTAATTATGTTCTTGTGAAAGTACGATTGGGCCGCATGTATGCATTGCTCTGTAATGAAACAATATTTTTTAAAGACGATACTGTTTTTGTTTGCAATAGTTCAATTGGTTGAGATGAAAGGTTTCTGCAATTCATCTTGTTAGAGAATTTTACAACCCAAGAAGCAAATGTATTGATCGAACTGGCAGCGGATCAACTTTAACGTAGCAATTATATACCTTTATTTTAAATTTGAAACGCTGGTAATGCACAGCTTGTCATATTTAAACAATTTCGGATGTACACTCGAGATTAACTAGGTTCCATATTTTCTACAAATGGCATTAAAATTGTATTTCTCAAATTGCAACGTTGATTTTTCAAGGAATCGGGCGATTATAATTGAACATGTCTATCGCAAGTGTTGTTTCGTATGCATGTTTTGAAATGTTATTAGTGTTTATTTAAAAATAATCGATGTATTCTTTATAAATTTGCTCTTCAACTTTCAATTGAATATTGGAAATCTACTACTTTAAAACGATATTTCAATTGTCTTTCTTAATTAAAATATTCATAAATACAATACATGTAAATGCCAATCTGGGTCAATTCGTACACGAAAAAGCAAAAGAAGCAGAAGTTTATACAACAAAAGGTGTAAACGTTTAAGCGTTTAAGCGATGCAACAGAAATCTTACTGCGTTTACATTAAATCTTAACCATTGTAAAGATAAGCTGTGAAATGATCAGAGAAAACTTTTAGTTGAGAAATACTTCTGTTTTGTAAATATTTGTAAACCTGGGAACATTGGTCTGGGGCGAAAGTTCAGTAGAGTAAACAATTGGAGAGAATCTCATTATTTTTTTTATAACATGATTAAATGGGCGAATGTATAAAGGATATGTGTTGGTTTCGATAGAATATCGATTTCGATTCTCGAGGGAAATGAATAGTTTCACGAGTGACGCAGCCACGAGTGAACATATATATTTTCTATGATCACGAGTGAATCAATAATCGATATTCTACCAAAATCAACATTTTTTTTATTTATTTATGCCTTTTTATGCCTGTTGTTACATTGTGAGTGCTATCTTTATGCCTTTAATTTGAAAATATTAAAAGAAACATTGCGTCATGACGTCACAATTTTAGAGTGAGTAAGGCATCGTTGACGGTCCATTTCATAAACTGTAATAAATCTGGAGCCAATGTGAAACAATGAAAATTATCAAAGTGATACTTTTCCCTGTTGCAAACAGTGAATTGCCAATTTTATTTAACTGATATTTCCTTTTAAACCACCAAAAAGCACAAAATAAAAATGGTTCTAAGTACACATGTTTCGTTTTAGCGCTTATATTCGTATCCATTACTAGTAGTGAACAAATAATAACATGCGTAGCTTCCGAAACATACATAGCACATATATGGAAGTGCTACTTAGGTAAACATTCATACCAATATAAATGCAATATATTACTTCTGGTTACAACTGGCAATGGTAACATAAAGCCAGGATTGAACAATGATTTGTTATGTGTAAGTATTATTGTATAGAAAAAAAAATGTACATATACTTGTATACTTACAGAACTTCTTGATCATTTAATGTCATGCATTTATGATTTGATAGCTGTAATAAACCACTCCAGTTGGTTTTGTAAGGTTGTTTGAGAGTCTATTGCGTGACCCCTATCGTCAGATTTGATAAAGTTTACATTCATATTTGGTTATATTATCTAAACAAGTTTCTTGTTTCTGTGATGGCAAACACGTACGTTATCCCTAAACATACAGCGTCTACTTGACAATTCTTAACGCATTTAGTACTGAATAAATCAATGCAAAACATAGTTAACACTTTAATTTTAACAATATACATTTACCAATAAATAAAATCAAAATGTATGTATTTAAAATATTATTACTTATTACAAAGACGCTTCAATATGCTACCGCAATGCTAGTTTGAATTACTGACGAAATAGACATTTATTGAAAAGAAAACGTTGTAGTGTGACAATAATGTGCATTCATTATAGGCGTCAATTTGTATAATATTATTCAAGTATTGTGTATATATTATATTAATATAAATGACACTAGTGTTTGTATTGCAATTTATTTTATATTGACGATGATTGTAAAATTGAAACGACACTCAATCAATAGTTTAACACATTATTAAATACATAATATTGCACATGAATATAAATATAGGATGTTTATATTAAATATTATATTTAAAAAAAGCGCAACGTTTGATTGTTAATAAATTGTTTCCAATACAACAGGGCAGTTGAGTTGAAGAAAATATAATACATACTGTAAAAATCTTCATATCGGAGTTGAAAGCGAATGAACACACGCGTTACACACTTCATGTCTTCAGATATTTCGAGTGTTATTGAGACCTGAAGCATCGGTGAAGTTGGTAAACATTTGTGGGAGTTAATGGTCCCTGGAGTAGGTATCGGTAAACATTATAAAACCTGTATTGCGTGAATCTCACGTATTCACAGACCTACCTGAAACTTTAAGTTTATATTTGGAGATAGATCGATAACATGATTCACTCAATATTTGTTTCTACACATTTGCAATTCAATGATTTGCAAACGCTTGGATATATAAATATCGATTTCTCAACTCCGTTATTGTGGTTCTGATTTAGCTGGATTTAAGTATTAAGTGTGGAGAATGGTATTTAATTGTCTTCAACATCTTTGATCAAAACTAGGTTTTGCCTTCCAAAATGCATTTACAATAATAAAATGAGTATTAAAATAATGCGGAAATTGACACATTTTATCGTATGCATTTATCGAAAGCAACATTTAATATCCTGCATTGAATATGAACTTATAAACAAATGATAACATACAAGTTCTATTAGGTATGCGTACATATAACGGCAAATTGTGGAACGGAATATATTCCAACAGAACTCAGAGACGTGTTAACGTTGAAATTAAACGACATTCATGCCACTGTAACAATTGGTAGTCACTGTTCACAAACCATTATGCCATTAATAACCATATTTACTAAATGCAATACCACATTGACCATTAATTGATATGCTGTGGCTATAAGGGTGGTCAGCACATATATTTTATCATATAGTTAATGTTTGATATGTATATGTCAATCGTTCGCAAAACAGTTAGTGATGCCCTTCACAAAGGTAGACACAGTAAATAATGCATTTTTAGAACATTCTTAAATTGAAATAACCGGTCGTACTCATTTATTTGTATGGAATAATTTAAATATATGTACGAGATAGACGCTTTTCCAAATAAACGCCTAGGTTATATTGAGCACAAAAAGTTGATACTCAATACATGAATAATACACCGAATTACAAACAAAAACAACAATACTTAATATTCGCTTCTGTTAAGTTACTTAACGTTTATATTGTATTCAAAATATATAATGTAATAATTCGGAACAATTCATATATCTACAACACCCATTTACCACCGTTATTCAAGACTTTTACAAATGATCATTTATAGTTCTGGCAAATCCGATAACAATCAGAAAATGTATTCTCCGCTCGTTGTCTTTTCAGATAGAGGCTTCATATTCCAGAAGGCCCACTTCGGTATTAGTCAAGAGCAGACGCTTATCCTATAAGAAGACAATCTGAACAGCCGGAGAAACGCAGCTAACGTAATTCCCAGTCGTCTGCTGTAGTGGATGCTAAAAATAGTAACATAATAGGAAAAGAGATAATTTACGGCAAAAGATAAGAAGCAGACGCGCGTAGTGGTTTGGTAGTTTTACCTAGAGCGAGGCCGTGCAGAGCGGAAGTAGAGAGATGTGAGGCTCTTGTGTAGCAGTTCTGATGCACGCTGGATTTTATGTTATGTTTTATTGAACTTTCAAACACGGAATACATAACTGGATTATATATTCGCTTTTCAGACAGAATGAATTTTAACAATTGTGTGTGTTTTTGCCATACGTGATATGCGCGAGTCGTAAAAACACATTTACTGTGAACATTAAATTTGAATTAGTGACTTCATCTAGAAATACTCATATCAGGATAACACACGTCCCTCAAACGAAATTAAATTAAAAGTGGGTGTATATTTGTAGAAATTATGTTATTGTTACAAATAGTTTTACTTGAACAAGACACTGATCAGTGTGATTTTCTTCAGAAATATGTGAATAATGTGTGATACGTTTCCCGGAACAGTTATTGGACATACAGAGGCCAACAAGGCAGGTGTTAATACTTCGTGATTTTCTAATGCTATATCTGAGGTAATCAGAGTTTCTCGGAGGGCATACCTGGCTGAACAAGAGGTGTTATAGACAAAACTTAACTCTTTGAACTTTCAATTCTCCTAGCGAATAAGATTAAGATAACGCTTTGGCACGTGACTGTACAAAACTGCGAGGCATGGAGTTCAGAATAACGAATCTCATGCGCTTTTAAGTTTGGCAAAGCCATAAACATCTCTCATAATTAGCAATGTTAACTTGTTTTTGCTAAACGGAAACTGCGAGATCCCGGAATATGTATACGCGTATTTATTTGTATAGGCGATTGTTAGTGAAATAACAGAAAGCATTAACGGATTGTTAGGAAGTGTTGTTATGAGAAAATCTGAACCCGTGCCAAAAACCAGTTGTTTATGAAAATGATATTGTTGTAAATGGAGTAAGAAATTATATTACAGTGATACATGTCTACCGTAATACGACAAATGCGTGTTCAAACAGATTTTCCACCATCGGAATCTGCCATAGTTGTTATGGAAAAGAGTGAAGATCAAATCAACGAAAATACGTCGTTAGTCGCACACATGAATGGATCAATTAAATACAACGTCGCTTCAGTTTACGTTAGTACAGACGCCATTGTGGCCGACGTTCCAGAGACGGCGAGGGGAATAACGTTAGTTATATTTGTTGCATTAGGAATTGCTTTCAATGGCTTTATGATCGTTTCTATATTTCCTAACAGAAGACTGCATACAGTGAGAAATATATTACTTTTACACCTTGGATGCACTGGATTGTGCATTTCCGTCCTCATTAACCTCACGACCACTGCGGTGAGCTTTTCAGGACGATGGATTGGTGGTGTTGTAGTTTGTCAAATATACGGATTTCTTCTGTCTGTCTTCGCGCTAGCGACATCATGGACAATAACGGCATTAAGTTGGGACAAGTACCAAACAATAGCATGTCCTTTACATCACTCATTCACCGTTAAGGCATTCAAAATGTGTGCTATCTTTGGAGGTTTGTGGGTAACGGCATGCTTAGTATCGTTTCCACCGTTACTAAACAATATTCGTTACGTGTTCCAACCAGAGAAGGGAATTTGTTTTGTAAGCACCAAATCCACGGCGGGAAAGGTCTACATATGCTTGTTTCTCTTAGCGGCTGTCTACATACCACTTGGAATTATGGTATTCTGTTACATTCACATTTATAAAATAGCACGCAACCAGTCGAGTCGTATTGCAGCTACGATGATACAAATGACTTCTGTCATCCAGGCAACTGTTGCCCCGAACACTCACGCAAGTGTGTCTCTCAAAGGATCGAAGGCAATGCGTACTATATTTCAGCTAATCGGTTCGTTTGTTTTAGTGTATATACCGATGTCTGTGATATTAATTGTTGATATTTTAGTTCCAAATACCAACGCCACAAATGCCGCTCTTTCATCAACTGTTGTTTTGATATTCCTGTCCGCGCCAGTAATTAATTCTTGTGTGTATGGATTACGGAACAAAAGTCTTAGATTGTCTTTCAGGCGTTATATTCGACGTAAGATACGTTATTATTGCTACAAAGATAAGCGGAAAAACAGCGTTAAATCATTCCGTTCGTTTCGTTCCTCTTCATTGAAAAATGGTCATAGAAGACATCATCACAACGGAACAAAAGTGACTGGTGGTCTTAGACGAACACAGTCATTTCCTGTCCGAGGAACGCGTGGTACTCTACGTAACTTCCGGCAAAGCGAAAACAAAAGCAATGGCAATCATCTAACAGTGTTCGACAATACAGACGGAATAACACGACCACATTCGTTCAATGCCCTTAACCCAGAGGTTTCATCATATAATGTTTCACCAGCATCCTCTGTGTGCAACAGCATAAAACCAGACAGAAGTCCGGTCAGGTTTGAAATCGTGGATGAAGTGGAGCGTTTACCAGACGATATTCCAGACATTGATGCAGACTAGGGCTTTCAAGTGATGCCTATACAATCTGACACTTTTATTTTACCTGTATTTAGACGTCCATTGTGATCCTAAGTTATGAAGGGAGTTTTAATGTAAAGTTTGTATACTGTTATTAGTGTTTATGGTGGTTATGCAGTAAGTATAGCATTCACCTTAACTTTATTTTGTATGAAAAAGTATATGCTTCTTAAAATAATAAACACATTTTTAATGAATGAAGCTAAAATGGTAAAAAATGAAAAACAAAGCCCCATTACTACATTTACACAATAATTATATCCTGATAAAGTGCTTATTGTTCGTTCGTGTACATTTGACTACCAACATGCATGGTCAATTATTTTCGTCACTTAATTGCAGAGTCTTTATAAGTAATATGTTTATATACTTAATACACTTTCAATTGTTAGACGATTTATTTTCTCTCAGTATCTGTTGGTAATTATATAATATGTGTATATACATGTTCTTATTTTGTAAAACTCCAATAACGTATAATGTATTAAAATGTTTAACATTCATAAATCACTTTGCACCTGTAAATAATGATTAAAACGTTAAAATGAGTTGCACTAATTTAGTTTGAATCAGTTATTTAAAAAGACGTGTTAACTTGTTCATAAAAAGGAGTGTAAAATCTCAAATGTGAATAACATAAAATATATAATGTTTGAAAATGTGATGTCATTGAATTTGTATTACAAACTTCATTGTTGTCATGTACTTTGTCTTGTATTGCGTAAAATGTTAAGTATTATGTTGTTTAATTTATATACATATTAAGTTGATAAACCGGATTTGATATGATTTCACTATTTATATCATTTGATGTTATTTGTTTAAGCTATTGGAATTGTAACATTATCGGTGCAATAATTAAAAATATTAAATACACGTTTGATTATGCTTTATAGTAATTGTACAAAGAGTTGATATGTTGATTTTATTGGTATAACAATTTCTAAATTGGTTGGTGTCAGACAAGTGTTTGAATATTCAACAAATAAAGTGTCACTGATTGTATACTTTGACCTAAATATTAAACCTTAACATAAATAATACAATTGTACTCGTTCATAAACGGTCGCAATATTTATCAGCAATATTTATTTCAACATAAAAGTTACAGTTTACATAAACATGTACTGCTGATTTTCATCGAACCAGGTAACATTATGTAGCAAATGTTAGTATTAAATTCGCAACCCCATATATCTTTCTAAACATTAATCAGTCTGTAATGAAATGTATACATTCATTATGTTTAAAAAATGTGTATTTCAACCAAAGCACGGCTATGTGTATAATCAAATTTACATGTAGATTCAAACTATACATTAGAAATTCCACTATATTTTGCCTACCAGCATTTCAACATAAACTGTATTTAATCCGCTTACCGTAAAAGTATGCTCTAAATTTAGTTACCCTCATCCTGGAACGTATTTCTTGTTTATTGCTATGTACACGTAAAGCATACATAATCTAATGCTACACATATATTACCTGATCGTTTCTGGATTTTCGATGCATCTCTTTTAAAATGCAGTATACACATGCGATCTTTGCATCATACAATAATATATTTTATAGCGAACGGAAGATATTGCAAATAAATGAAATAAACATATTATGGTGTCAGATCGCTGACTTGTAACTCTATGTTTAGTCAAACCAGTCAGCGACTAATATACGATGTTTAGAAAACGATACTCATGACTTGATTTAAAAACAACGTTCTATAGTAGGTGTACATACTGGCCTGAATAAATTAATACCGTATAAACATGTTTTGTTATTGACGCTTCTATCACTGCTGATCATGCTGCTCTTCAGTGGCTTTTCTCACCAGTGGTCTTGCGTATTACCTGAACGAATGTTAACCTAGATTACACAAAATCGCGCCTATTAATGGTGGCAACTCCCATTATATTGCAGTGAATGAATATATATATCTATTACAAATAATGGGGTTGAGATTAAATTATTAGTTGCAATATTCTGTAATGGCATACGAGTGATATGTTTGTTTCAGCATTAATATTGTTTTGACAAAAAACTGAATCACATACTGATGTTCAGTACGCCCATTAATAAACGGCGTGCTGAGAGAGAATAAGAAATGATTGGTCTTATCTGCATCTGTAGGCAAGATATGATTATAATAACAACTAAATCAGCACCATTTTAGAGGGATATTGTTATAACGTCGATTAACCATCATAACAGAAAAGAAGGTTTTATTATTTAGTGCAAGTATTAGTAGATGTATTATTATTATTATTAATGTTATAATAATAATAATAATAATAATAATAATAATAATAATAACAAGAGATGTTTGTAAAACATGTATGCCCCCCGACTTGCATCCAAATTGTGAATAAGTGCAAGATTTTTTTAAAATATGAAATCTCAAGCGAGGTCTCGATATATGGTATCTATGTATGAAGTTTCATTAAAATATGTCGATGCGTACTCAAGTAATTGAGCGGAAACCGTTTTTCTACTTTTAGTAATGGTGACCTTGATCTTAACCCAACCCACCACATATGCAGTCCCAATTGAGGTCTCAATATAAGGTATCTATGTATGAAGTTTCATTAAAATATCTCGAGTTCTCAAGTTATTGAGCGGATACCGTGTTTCTATTTTAAATAACGGTGACCTTGACGTTGACCCTACCCACCCCATATGCAATCCCAAGCGCGGTCTCAGTATAAGGTATCTATGTATGAAGTTTAATTAAAATATATCGATGCGTTCTCAAGTTATTGAGCAAAAACCGTTTTTCTAATTTTAGTAACGGTGACCTTGACCTTAACCAAACCCGCCCCATATGCAATCCCAAGCGAGGTCTCGATATAACGTATTTATTTATAAAGTTTCATTAAAATATCTCGATGCATTCTCAATTTATTGAGCGAAAACCGTTTTTCTATTTTTAGCAACGGTGACCTTGACCTTAGACATATTGACTTCAAAATTTATAGAGTGCTTTCTTTCCTTCCAAGTAACCAGCATACCAACTTTCATGATCATAGGTCAAAGCGTAGTCTAGATATCATGCGGAAACGAAATGGTCTACGGACAAACCGACCATCCGACCGACCGACCGACCGACGGACGGACAGGTGCAAAGCAATATACCCCCACGACGGGTGGGCATAATTACTATTATTAATATTAATATTAATAGTATTGCTATTATTATTTCTGTTATATTAATTGAAAAAATGTCATTTACTATACTAGTAATAGAGCATAATATAATTGACATGATCTTTGAACTTTTGTTTTAAACATATCGCAAATATAGTTCCCCATTACGGATGCATACATGTAAATCGGTGTGAAAGAACATTGTATAAGATGAAAATTTCAGAGCGCCTTCTTGCACTAGGTAATTATCTTTCACAAGAAAATCAGCACCTTTTCGCCAAAAGCCACGTACATGATTTAGTGTATAGTTCGGCAATTTCCAGGAAGCGGACGAATGCATTAATGCTTTTATCAAAGATTGCTTTATTCCATTAAAAGAATGTTCATTTGGGCCATCTGAGTTCAAATCAGATTGTGTGTGATTATTAATAACATAAGTATACTACTTAAACTTTCAGTTTTAAAGTAAATTAACTAGTTAAATTATGTGACGCACAATCGATTTATATATATTTTACCTATCCATATTAATGTAAAAAAGTTTGCGTAATAAGATAGACATTTGGAGATAACTAGTAATGTATACGTATTAAATTTCAGTTTTTAGTTAAGAAATTTTGTTAAATATTCCAGCTCAAGATAGGCAGAATAAAGCATTTCTGAAAATATAAAATCTAGAGACATACGATAGTGATAGTGAACATTCGTAAACTATGCGGGGTTCGCCCGGGAATTCCTAGTGATGGTATTTGAGGTTGCACTTTTCCACAAAAAGGCGTGGCTGGCAGGGTATATTTTTGATATATTATCGACCTGTCTAAAATCAACGGGTGTTGTTAGATAACATCAAATCTGGCAACGATTAACGTGTAATCGAATGATTTATTATATCATGCGTAAAGTACATACAGTTGGAATAGTGTCAGAATGTTTGTTTTCGAGTATTTTTGTGTAAA
Source organism: Congeria kusceri (assembly GCA_027627225.1). Classification (NCBI taxonomy): domain Eukaryota; kingdom Metazoa; phylum Mollusca; class Bivalvia; order Myida; family Dreissenidae; genus Congeria; species Congeria kusceri. The sequence goes on from CM051027.1 coordinate 67,906,357, forward strand.
CCGTTTGTGTTTGTTGACTAGTAATATTATTTTAAGTGTCGTGGACGGTAAAATTTCGGAGATTTTAATGGATTGTGATATTAACCCGGTATAACCGCAATACGAGTATTTCAAAGCACAAGGACATAAATAATTAAAGCTAAATGTATGAAAAAATAAATAAAGCGTCGATTACATTAACTGAATACAATCAAATACAACGACAAAACTGTGTGCAGTTTTTTTTTTTATATATGTCGGTTTGTTTGCAAACATATAAATTAGAAGAACATGACATAGACATCAGCTATATTAGTCAAAAACTTATTAGTAGGTACTGCGCATGTCAAAAAATTGAGTAAAACCACGAAGTATATTATTGTTGGCTACAATATCGATTCTCATTTCGTTGTGCACAATTTTTATTCAATACTTCTAAATACTTCATGCATCACAATCACGAATATGACTGCGAAGTGATTTAGAATAGTCCCTTGTGATTTCAGGGTTGTCTGTAGGAGAAGAAGAAAACCAAATATCAATGCGTAATATACGTTACTCAAAACCTGTCTAAAACTGGAACACGCACATCGGTCAGAGCCTTTCAATTATTACCATATAAATAGAAGTGTAGGTTCAATGGATGAATGAATGAATGAATATGATAAGCTAAAACAAATAGTCAAAATAGAAACAATTACTTATACCGAAAGGAAACATCGTTTGCATTCAAAGTGCATACCGATGCGTTTTCATGCCATGCAAAGATTTAAAAATTGTTTGATCGAACAATTAGTATGTTTTATTTTCCATCGTGCATCTGGGTCCAGTTGCTCAAGAATGTTACGGCCTATTAAAGAGAACAGCAGTTAAAATCTTCGGATGAAGTTATTTTTGTAAATTAAATATTACAATATTAAACTGTTAATTTGTAAATTGTTATGCTCAAATTATGTTCAGATGTTTGATAAACAAGTTGCTTGTAATATTAAGTTGATTAACATTTAAAGTTAAAAGGCTGTTAGCTTAATTGGCCGTTGAAGTTTTGAGCAACTGGGCCCTGGTTATTATATTTAAATGCAAATCAAAATGGCATGTGAGTAATAATTACATTGGTGCGCAACTGTAACATTCAGTTTTGAAATTCGTTGCTGTTTAACTTCAACGATTGACTTTTAATGGAATGTTTATCTACCCATACCCATGCGCTGGGGAAGTTAAGAAAAGCGTTAAGTTTGCATGATACGAGAGCATTATAAAATAATAAACAGTTTATACATATTGAATTTCAGTTTTTATTTATTTTATAAAAGCTCAACTAATTTTAATCAGAATAAGGTATTTTCTGGAAGAAAAACAATATACACAAATGATAGTGTAAATTCCTAAAATATGCGGAGATCGGCCGAGAATTCAAAACTAAAGCATTTAAAGTTGCACTTTTCCAACAAAAGGCTCGGCTGGCAAGCCAGGGTATATAATTAACACTTTGTGGTTCGAACGTGTGTACAACCATCGGGTGCTTCTAGACTGCATCAAATCTGAAATTGATTAACAAGTAATCGAACGTTGTCTATCACGCGTACTGTGCATTACATGTTTTAAATATTAAAGAGGCTGAAGGAGTAGTTCAAACCAAAAACAACTAATATTAAATAAATTCAGCTGAAATACCCAGTTATCAATATAATACGTCTATTTCTATAAGTGACATAGAGACGAACGGGATTGTGCCAGTCTTTTGCCAATTAAAGATTATATAATGCAAACTTCGAATTAGTAGGTGATACTCATGTCAAAAAAAATAAATTAATTCATCAAAACAAAACAATTCTAGACAAGTATGTTATTTAAGTGTCTAGTGGTGGTAAAGGACTGTTGGTTAATAATGCTCATTTCATGGTACACACTTGTTATTCGATACTTGTATATATTACATAAATGCAAATGACCGGGTTGTGATTTAGATATAATCCCTAGTGATTTCATGGTTATTTGTACGCGAAGGAGGGAACCAATTTTGAAATATGAATGTGTAATAATTGTTACTCAAAGACGGACTTAAACTGGAACAGGCTGATCGGTCAAAGCCTGCTATCATTACCATATAAATGGAAGTGATAGTTCTTTGAATGAATCAATAATGATAAACGAAAACAAGAAACAATTATCAGTTTCGAAAGGAAACATTATTTGCAACAAATGTGCATACCAACACAACAAGCGTTTTCATTTCATCGCACGATTTCACACTTTCCATCACAGGCCTGTGTTGTGTATGAACAAAGATAACGCAAACTAAAAAAGTTCTCTTGCAGATATTGTATGAAACAGCAAATGTTCGGTATAATCGCAAATGAGAAACAACACCCCGTGTTTCATTATTGTGTTGTTTTGTGCTATTTTTGAAATCAGATTTCTCCAAGAAATTTCGTAAGCTAAGCACGTTTGAATGAGATTCGATAGGCATAGAATGCATCATTATGAATCATGCCGTTTAAAATTACTTCTGCAAAATCCCAACATCATTAGAAACGGATGCGTAACTTTCAGGTTAAGCTCTTCCTAGTTAAATAGTATCCTGAAATTGTCAGATATAACTGTACGTACATCACTTAACGGAAATAATATGTCTAATAGAATTTATAACAAATAGGATATGAAGTCTGAACAGAAATACTAAACATTATTCTATAACAATGTACCTCCTTGCTAAATCTGCTGACTGGAATACAGATTTTATACACATTTTATTGAATAAATATTTTGCTTGACTCGAGGTAATATAAGGGTAAGATATACATGCATATATTTACAGGAAAATGAGTGGATCTGGTAGATGCGGGTTTTTAAGCATGTTAAAAAAACTTAACGCATTCCCAAATCGTATTTATTGATGCAAAGCAATCAATCTGTACTTTGTTCTACTGAAATATAATAAGATATCAAGTGTAAATGGAATGACAACCAATTTGCTAACAGACCAAGAGTAAGAACAATAATGCCATGCATAATTTTAGTTAAGTGTTAAGTAAGTTTGCACCACGATCAGTATATTAAACAACATACAATGTCTATCGAAGTCAACACACAGAATTCCCCAAAACGGATTTTTTTTGGGAGGGGGTGGTGGGTGACATTTTTTGCATCAATGCAACATTACCTATTGTTATCGTCTGGGCTTCGATATCTAGCAAGTCGATGCGAACATCTTATTGAAATGTGTCTATTTGGCGTCATATATGACTATTTAGTTTTTAGATTTTTTGCATCAATGCAACATTACCTTTTTATCGTCTGGGCTTCGATATCTAGCCAGTCGATGCGAACAGCTTAGTGAAATGTGTCTATTGTGGGTCGTAAATCACTATTTAGTTGTTAGTACATATGTTGGAGGCAAACAAAATATCACAGCAAATTGTTTTATTTTTCTGAATGTCATGAATTCCTTGTAGTTAAAAATGTTAGCATGGTGATACGATCTTAGAGTTTAGAACTAATCTTAAGATTTGTTTTATATGTAATAAAAATATTCTACGAGCTAGCTATTATATTAGTTTAAATATTTCATTGGTATTTTATTTTAGTCATTTTAAGCATACTCTTCAAAGTTTGACATCATGTTGAAAGTGCAATTTGCAAGTGGAAAATATTTCAGCTTACCATAACCATTCCCTGAAATAATTGCTCGTCAAATGTAAACGTCTGAAACAAGAAACACAAATCGTTTGTTCAATTCCTGGTCCCGACGCATTTGAGTTTGGTTGGTGGTAACCATATCGAACAGGTGTGGGTTCCTCCGGAGACTCCGGTTTTCCCCCACAGCACAAGACCACACCAAAATGGAAGATATTCAGTGCAATACAAATAGCTGGGAATTGTAGCTATGATTCAAAATTCGTCACAACTTCGAGTCTCTAGTAAATTAGGTAGGAGTGCTGGGGCTCTCCCCGGGTCATCATATATTGTAGCTTCGACGCGGAAGGGCCTCATAAACTTATGAATACACACACACACAATCTTTGTTTACATCTATCGAAATGATATACATTACTGAAAACGATACATTGGTGGTGATTGCTCAACTAAAAGTTTGTGTGTGCGCTTCCTAGGCACACAATAATTAATGTTTTCTGTTAGATCATCTAATCGAACGGCAAGGGTACTATTTATGCTGGCGATGAAAAACGTGTGATTGAGTGTTGACTACTTGAGCTTCCCAATGAGTGGTTTATTTTGAGAAAGTATTTATAACACTCCAAACCACCATGGTGAGTAATTTTGTTTTCATCCAGCTGTCCATACCGATCATAAGACATTTTATGACTTTTATGATAACATTGTTATACGTGCTACAATATAAGATTGATATTAATGTATTTTTTTAATTAGATATATATTATATAATTATTGTAATAAATGGCACCCTGAAAAATCCCCACTCAAATAGATATGTTCGTGTGCAACCTCATAGCTTAGAACACGCGTTTAATAACTTAATATTTAATTTTCTCGCAGTTTTACATTTGCCATTGCTATCTGTGCCGAATCATATAAAACATTAATGCAAAATGAACCGTGTTAATGGCTCACTGTATGCGTTATGACTACATTTATAGACCCGCCTATTTATATGAGTTTATCTTCACTCGATAACGCCAAAGTGTTTGGCTTATCAGTTGAAAAGGCGGATACAGTTTCATTAATTTGCAATAAAATGATAGCTAAGTGTTCTTGATACTTCTGAATACAAACAACGTAAACATATTAAATATAAAATGTAGATATAATGAAGTTTTAAATTTAAAAATGAATGTTGTATCGCTTCTTGGTGTCACTACTTTTTATGTAAAGGCCTAAAGGAATAATTAAAAAAGCATTGAATATTAATTGATAACAAATGTTTAACCGCCTTGAGCAAAATACATGTATCTACCATAATAAATTACAGGTATTTGATTTTACATTATTATACAGAATGTTTAGTATACAAATAATAATTATCGTTATATGTCTGTAAATATACTTTGTCTTTCCTTTACTCCTTAATAATATTGTTAGCCGTTTTGGCGCAGCAGTCTAACCCAACGATTGACCTTTTCAATATCAAATCAAATGTTGTGAACATTTCCCGTGATTGGTCACACATGTACAAATCCTAACATTGCATTGGCTAATTAAAGAAACAAACATTCCCACTACACTGGTCATAAACGAGTGGGTACAACATCTCAAAATTATGGAGGACAGATCCGCAACAAGTTTGGAATAATGATGGTAAATTCAATAATGGTAATAACACAGTTCGCATAAAGTGAAAGCTTTCATATACTCTATTAGCCGGATCGGCTAGCTCAGTTGGTAGAGCGCTGGACTACAAATCCGAGGATCGCGGGTTCGATTCCCAGCCCGGCCACATAACTTGTGTGGGGATTTGTCATGAAATTATTTCTAAGGCCATTCTCCCCCTTCCTCTGATTCAAGTAGGGCAGTTGTCAGTTACTGGCAGAAGTATGTTTACTTAGTACTGGTAAACCAGCTTACCCAGGAAAAGTGTGAGTAGGTTAACTGACCGCCGTTACATGACTGAAATACTGTTGAATACGGCGAAAAATCCAAACAAACAAAACCTCATATACGCTATTAAAATATGTACCTTTTAAAGATCAATACAATTGTCATTTTGCTACAATGCAAACAATACACAGTACTTTTCTTGAGTGCTTCGTACACAATAGTAACTCAATAATATAAGTAAACAACGCTCCCACTACCTCCTAGGATCCCAGGCATATCACACGAACAATGGATGCCTGACGAGCTTTGTCACGCCTGCCTGACGAGTTTGTCGCGGTTTCTGTACGAGCCGTTTGTTGCAGGATCATAAAGAAATGGTAAATAATATATGTTAACTTAAAAATGTTGTGAGAGTTTAGATTATTTTACTTAAGTTTGTTAATTTAATGCCAAGCTCATGATTATGTCTTTATATTGTCGAATGTGTCGATCTTATTAATAAAAAAGCCTTCTTTATATATATTTATATCGAAAACAAATGTTGTTCTTCAATGTGAATGATTTATACAATATATTGATATTTATGATTACGAAATATATTTTAATAAATGATGGTACACCGCTCGACAGAAACAGTGAACTTTGTAGGCAGGAAACATGGAATTTGTAGTTGAAAATAATGTCACGGTTTAATTCTAAGATGTCACAGTTTATGACGATAGCAAAAAACAAATGTCACAGATGTGCTGACGATAGATTTAATTATTTTTCAGAACCGACAGATCATATGTAAGTACTGCCGGGCATTCTTTTGATGCCATGTAGAAGCAGTACAGCATGTGCCAGTAAAACATCCTTTAAGGAAGATTTCAGTACTTCTTCTAAATAAAAGAAACAAGTTGAAACCACGAACATTCAATATAAAAAGCTGTGTAATAAACGACGTAGCTCTCTCAATGAATTGTGTTTTTTTATTTCGGTAATAAATCTATCAAAACAAAACAAACACAACAGAAATCAATTTTAAACTCGAGGCACTGATTTAAATCACGATGATCCTACTTTGTAGGCAAGACAACGTAACTATTTGTATGGATTTTGTAAATTGCGTTGCCCTTTTTCTTTGGAGAATATTCTACGTAGATCGACGTAGAGTTGCTTCAGCTGCCGTATGGAATGCTCTGGTGGTAATTAAGAATCAATCAGGCATTAATATATTATCCATTTATGTGTTAATACATCAGTTACTTTCGGGTTTGGATATTGGACATGTACATACGCTTATTGTATTAATAAAGGTATTTATTCATATCAACTTACTTTGTTTATATGCAATGCTACAATATATCTATTTTAAATTCTCCATTTAAAGGGTATTAACTATCAATGTCCGTCAGATTTAGTGAACACGCCGAGGATACACGTCTCTTTCACATAGTCACTGAAGTCATAGTAGATTATTGGAGTAGATAAATATTATATTACAGTATGCATACGTATCTCGGATACTATCCATTGTACGGAACATCTAGGCAAAAACAAATGTGTGTTTCGGGCAACGGTCTCAAAAACGAAGGGTCGGGATTGAGTTATTCATTAATTTTTTTATTGTTTTAAGTCTTAGCCATAAAAGCGAAACGAATCACAAGCGCTGAACAGGTAATACTATTTATACTTGAAGAAATCCAGAATACTCAGTTATCAATATAACGCGCCTTTTTGACACGGATAATTTAGTTAATCACGATTAACTAACTTGACAATTAAAAATTTGACGAAGTCAGATTTCACTGAAAATGATCGTCTCTAAAAACACAGAACTTTTTTGTTTTGGCATTATTAATCAGTTACATGTATTTTTTAGACATAAGCTGGGTCTGATCCAGTTCGATGCATGGCAGATATAAACAACAATAACACAGTAAATACCAAATGACTGTTTTCAGCATAATCGATTTAAATGTATAGCTTGTTTAAGATTACCTGAACAGAAAATAAGTTTTACTATACATGAACAAAGACATGACTAGAAAAGCATGAACAAAATTGACTAGCAACAACAATTCAAGACTAGTAGTTCAATAAAGAAAACTGAGATCAGAAGTTATTTGAATCAAAATACAATTGCCATATACCTATTCAAAAAATTGAAGTACGTATGTGCATGCACATGTGCTCCATTATAGGCAAAACAATACCATATTATTATATTTCTATGTTTAACTATGTATGTATTTTATTTGCGTTCAAATATTAAAAATGTCTGGAGCATTTTCTATCCAAACTAATTTGTAGTGCATAAGAAACAAAAAAAAAATGTATTCGCACTTATTTATCATGTTAAATAGTCCTTTCCTGTTGCATCAACTGTTCGTGTATGACCCGTCGCATGTAAACGAATTTATTCTCGGCTGTGGGTCAGTGTCAGGTCAATCTTTCTGACATATAGACTACCAGTCCGCAGTTGAACAGGCAAGAAACTGGACAAAATTATCGTTGTTAACATATTCTTTACAACTCAACGAGATTTTATCTTGCCAAAAAAACAGCACATAATGTAACATAAATAAATAATGGTATGTAAAGATGCGAAAAGTAGGATTTAGTAATTGAGTATTGTTTGCCAATCGACAGAATAAGTGAAATGTACATTTTTTTTAACGGACACGGATTTAAATATTTACGTTGAAGTTCAAGTCACATTCAATGTTTGCAAATTTACCACAGAAGCCGAATATCTTGATATTTCTTGTTTAAAGGTTCGAACTAAGAACGATAATTGTCCAAAATCTACAAAAACATGTTATATTCGTTTCGATGGATTCATTCCACTCAAGATCAATTTTGGTTTAAAAAATTTTTCCTAGACAGTGACTTTCTTGATTTTGTTAAATGTGCTATGTTGGAAATGAAACTTCACAAATGCTATTCTTACTTTGCATTGCCTGCTATCTCATTATCGAATACTGCATGATGCGCCATATTTTGTTGAGTGCTATTTTCAAGGCTACTAGCACAGACTCGATTGTTGACACTATATTTGGTTATACGTTTCGCGTTAACATTCTATTTGTATATAATAATCACAAATACCGACCGAATGACCGCAGTCGTTGCAATTTTACTTTTAAATATGACGTTTGCTACACTGTATTGATTTTGTGATACAAATTCATTGATCAACACTATTTTGCGCCACAGAGGTACAGCGATTTAAAATATGCATTTAAGCTACTGCAAAAAAGAAATCATCGATTTAAATAATTGTAAACATTCCCATGGTGTACTAGCAACGTGGTCCATAACATAAGAAGAAGAGAACCATCCAATTTTGATTCCAAAGAATATAGGTCTTCTGTACACATGTGTTTTGTGGGTGAATGAGTTTGACGACGATCATTGTAATAGTAGCGGTACAATTATTGAATAATTATAAGTAAGATGAGTATATCTCATTGATAATTTTCAGATAAATTACTTACACGTTCGAAAAACATCATTATAAATATGGTAAAAACCAACATTTTTTTGTATTATGCTCACACGTGGGTTTGCGAGAAGTACCATAATACGTGTGTAATGTATTGTTCTATGAAGATGGTCATGAACTGGTATCCGTTAAAATCAATAACTGAGCTTTCTGAGGCAGTGCTACACTATTGTGGTGCAGTTTTAGACTACAAGGTCGTGTTTTAGTCAGTTACTGACGCGAAGGTGACTCACTATTTTGATTAATGACTAATACGTCGCATGTTTCATATAAAGAATAACGTGTACATGTTATAACCGAATAAAATAGGTTGCGAATGAAGCAAAGGCCTATGTTAATATGAATTGCCCATAAAGAAAAAGATTATTTGTATGGCCTGGTTCATACTTCCAGAGGGTTTACTTCGACCTGTTGCTGTTAGCCGTAAAACACACGTATGAGGTCTCATTAACATATATATCATTTCTCAACTCGTCGCATGTGCAAACAATAAACCATAACCATAAGTCTATTTTATATAGTGTTTATCTATCCAAATGTTACGAACACATACAAGAATTATTTATGTGTTGGTCATAATTGGAAGAAATCTACTTAACATGCCTATATCTATGTTTCCTGTATAATGTCCATGTGTCATTCATTGTCAATAATAGTTAACATTGTACGAATCAAATGCACTACTTTTTTTTATTTTATCGGTAAATGTAAATGTGTCTATAAAACAAAGTACGTCATTAAAATGCCTGTATTACCGGTTCAGTATTTATCACTATTATATACACAGTTATATTTTCATTCTTCAACAATTTTACATTCGCTTTATATTCGGAATTTAAATGCACTGATGTTGTTGGCAGCGTTCTTATCAAAATTTGCAGATAACATATTGTTTCACTCAAAAAACGTCCAAATTACATGGTAAATGCAGTTTCATAGAAACAATGTCTAGTACTTAAACAATATAAGGCAATCTAGTGATAGTTATTCTTTAGAGGGAGGGTGTATATTTGTTGCTTAAACCGCGCACTTTTTCAGGTTATAATATACTGATGCTGGCGAAAGTTCTAGTGTGAGTTTTTCACAAAAGCAACATACTGGCAAACGTGTTATTTAAACTGAATTTTAGCCTCGTTTGTTCTTTGAATATTGTCCTTATATCGGATAAAATTCAATACTTGGTAAATGGTAAATATAAATTCTAACTAAAGACAATAATACAGCATTACGTAATTATGTACTCTGAGAAAATCAAAACTAAATAATATGTTTTTGTAAGGGAGATAATTAATAGGGATTAAATCAATCACTTGCATTATCAACTTAATACTTAGTACACCAGGATGCCTTCAAAACATGTTCACATGGGGCTTATGATTTATCATAAACATATGTAATCATTATTTTTAATAAGAATTATACTTTAAATTCTAAATCAAAGTAGGGTCCACGTTGCAATGCACACTTTTTTAAATCATATATAGTACATAAAAATGAATACGAATCAATAAATGCATTTGCATTTCATGTAATTTTCTTTCTTAAATGCTTACATTATACAGTTTTCAGCATATACTTCATACAAAAACGAATAAATATCGAAGCTAAATACATGTATGTGCAGTAAAAACATAATGCAGATGTGCAGTAAAAACATAACACAGATAGCGTAGTGAGTGCTGAACCACGCGTAATCAATTGAATAACCGTTTCAATGTACTTCACTTTAAATATGTTTGACAGCTCATACATATTTTTTTCGGCTGCTCTTATCATATATATTATCATATGGCTTTCTTAGATTAGCATCAAACAGCTTGGTAAAAACGTGTAACTGATTTTTACATCTGAACACTTCTAAAGTACCTTGAGACGTTTTCTGAATGTACACGTTTCTAGAAAATACTATATAGTGTATATTTTATTCTTCGTGATCAAAATGGTCTAAACATTTTAACATGCTAATAATTGGCCTATTAAGCGTGTTTACGTTTTGTATGAAGTGTGTAATAAACATGTTAAGTTTACTGGGCAATGCTATGCAATAGATTCGGTAACAACAAGTATATAACCCGAATATCCCCCACATAATGTACTTATTTGGATGACTTGTAATTTCGGATGTTTTTCGAACAATATCTTAGACAAAAATACTTTAAAATACCTTAAAGATTGCATATTTCGCCACATAGTAATCACCTCCCAAACAAACCATCACCGCCAGAAATTCACTGTTCATCAGTTCATGATTTATCGCAAGCCCATTTACGGAAAACTTGGTTTGCTGCATAAGAAATCCATTGCCTTTAAGTAGAAACGAACCTGAAACAAAATCATATTGATATATTTGTTATTGTATATATATGAAATAAATCAAAGTCGAAAACGCATTAAATCACGGATATATTTTACTATACAGACAGACGATTCTAACAAAATCACGTATAAGTTCAGATAATTTAAATGCATATATATCTGGTTCAAACGATCGGGAAATGCTCCAGTATAAAACTATGTAAAAGGGTGTTTCTCAAAAATGCATGGCAGAATTTCAAAACAAATGCAGAGATGCTAGATTAGAGTATGAAAAATATCATCAACATGACATTTTTCAATTGCAAAGGATTGAAGTGAAAACATAAAACATATATAATACAATACTATATATCCGGTCAAGTAAGGTTGTCTAAAGTGTTGTTACTGTGCAACTATATTTTACATGATTATTCAGTTACGTGATTTTAGGGGCTGATTTCTTTTTTACCCTAACGTATTGGATGTGCACAGACCAGCTGTTTTACTTCAACATTTTTCCATTTTGGCAAGGAACATTTGTTATCATTAGCTCTATTAATATATGTCATTATCATATTGATCAGCCTCAATTATTATTTAGGGAATGTTTGAGTAAATAATTCCCTTATAAGTAGATTCTAGTGCAAACCTTCTAGTAACTACGTGCACTTCCATATTTGTTCCACCAACCAATGTTGGCAATATTTTGATGTGCTTCTTAAGTCAGGATTTCTGCTTTGAATACTATCTTTACATTCAAAATAGGTTACGCAAAATGGTATGCACATTTTCAAAAAGTGACTTTTTAAAAACAAAGTCCGTCAATACCTGATTTTTTTTTTAATGTGACGATCTTTTCAATGAATTCAAAGAACATTGAAGATGAACGTTGCTAAACTAAGGAGCGATCTAGGAGTGCTGTTTTAATCCTAAATCTTTTTTTCTAGTACACGATCGGAAATGTATCTAAGCAGAGTCGACCGCCTACATAACGCCATTACTCGATGCCATATCGGCAAAAAGTGTATTCGATATTTTAGTGTTTGCATTATCATTAATGCCATAGCGAACATTGTGGAAGATCTTAAATTATCAGCGAAAAATACTGGAATGGCATATGAGTTATACGTTTAATTCATCATTGATATTGTTTTGACAGAAAACTGCTTCAAGGACGGATTTTCATTACCCCCATTAATAAACAGCATGATGAGGGAATATATAAAATTAGTAGTCTTATCTTCAGTTTATTCAAGAAATGATGATAATAACAACTAAATCAGCGCGAGTTAGAGGGATGTTTTAACTTCGTACAACTTCAGAACAGAAAGGAATGTTTCATTATCCTGTAATGAATTTACTTCGTTGCTCATTATGGTATTTATATTATGAGTGTTAAATTCCAACAAAATCTTAAATAAAAAAATTATATATTACAATAAATTATACTAATGCCGAAAAACATTTATTGCTTTTACCGTTTTGCAATTTATCCAAAGTGTAAGCTAATGAAATGAAAGTATGACTTCCAGTAGCTGTGTATTACGTAGTTATTATGTGCAAATTATAACTATGCCATTATTTTGCTGGAAAGGTTTCGTGTTTTTTTTCTGTTGTAAACAGATTAACAAAATCTCAGCAATTTACGCAGTGATATTCTATAAAATTGTGTTAAAACCGCTAATGCAAAATGGTGCATTCCAACTGAAACAATGTGAACTTACCTATGTCAAAAGGTTAAGTATTATTTATTCTGTAGTGACAGTATAATGTAATTTATTTATTTTTCCTCCCCCCCCCCCCTCCAGCCCCTAACAAAACACTGTGGAAGTAAGTCTACAATGGTTTCTGTCATGCCCACTTACAGGGATTTCAATACTTTTTGGGGGATCATTTTGTCTTATAGTTTTAGTTGTTGAGGTGTGTGAATGATACGGCGCCTAATTTACAGTTGTAGCCCAATGAATAGTGCATGCTGTAGTATACTATAATAACTATATATTTTGTAGCGTTTCTCTACATCTTAACAATAATATGTTGTTTAGTTTGGTACACATTTACTGTTGCAAATCTTGCCCAAATACAAACAATACGTTTCTCTTTTATGTTACCTATTACAGGTGCACATACTGCAGCTTTAAACAACTGATGAAGTCTTTTTTGTAAGATGCACATTCCACCTTCTTTCACTAGGTTATTATATTTCCCAAGATAATCCACACCTTCTTGCCAGAAGCCACGTAGAGAATCTCTTGTACAGTTTAGCATTTGTTAGGAAGCGAAGAATGAATTGACGTTTCATTCATTTTAAGAAATACTGGTATAAATATGTTAAAATATTGTATAATCTGGAATTGTTATAACTCATGTATTTTCCTTTGTCCAACTGTTCATTTAATTTCAAGTCCAATCAAATTCTTTTGTGATAAATTACATTAACATTAGTGTACAACTGCAACTCTGTATCATTCAGTTTTTAAGTAAATTGTTCAGAAAACCGTTTACCTTTGGGCAATAAGAGGCACGTCTTTTTTTAAGTAGAAATTTTGAAATACTCTAATTCAGTTTTTTTATTTTTATTATTTTACAAATATTGTCGAATATGAAAATACTCATAGCGAAACATACGCAGAATACAGTATTATCTGAAAATTTAGCAACATAGAAGAGCGACAGCGTACATTCTTATCCTATGCGATTAAAAGCCAAGAATTCATAATCATGATGGCATTTGAAGTTAGCACTTTACCACCAGAAGGCTTGGCTGGCAAGGTATATATTGTATGACTTCTCGTCCTGTCTTTATCCAATGGTTGCGCTTAGATCGCTTATAATCCGGCATCAAAGCTGGTATTGATTACACATTAATTGAATGTTGTATATCACGCGTAAAGTGCATGCATCGAATTTAGTTTTGTTCATTAGCAAGAATAATTACAAATTACGTGAATGTTTACTTTTCGAGTGATTACATGTTTTGATATGAAATAGGCTTACTACACCCACGATAAGAATATTTCAAACCAAACACATATACATGCTTCAGCTTTAATGATTTATAAGCAAAATAATGTGTATATTACAATAACTGAGTACGATCAAATGAAAGTACGGTGTTTCAAACAGTAGTTAATATATTTAACCTGTCTCCAAACGTATAAATTAGTAACACATGACAAACAGATGGACATGGATTAGTCATTTACCCATTTCAGACTTTTATAATAACGCTGACTTATTATAAGTTAATGATGATCATGTCAATAATGAGTTGCTTTATCTAAAGCAACAATACCAATGCTCTAGATAAGTATAATTATACCGTTGGGTATAGTGTTGGCTATTGGTTACAAATTCTCATTTATTGGTGCCCACTTGTTATTCGTTACTTCTAAATGCTCGCATCTATCACAAACACGGGCATGACCGCGAAGTGATTTAGACATAATCCCTATGGATTTGTTTGTTTGCTAGTAATGACACCAAATATGAATGTGTAATAATTGTTACTAAAAGACGGACTTACACTGGAACAGGCCGATTTGTCAGAACCTGTTCTCATTATCACATGAATCGAAGTGAAGGACAAAGAGACATAAATAAGTATTCGATAATAATGCATCTGTTGATGTCTAACTAAAATATACTTCAGATACTAAATACCATGCTGGCTGGAAATACACAATTTATTGGTTACATACAGGTTACATAAAAGCAATCTCGTCCTGGAGAGGGTTTGCTATAAATACATGCTTATATTTACAATACAATTAATGGAACCTTTAGTGGGAGGTTTTACATTATTTTCAAAAACGAACTCACACATCTCCGGATTGTATTTTATACATTATTGATACAACTCAATGTATGTGCACTTTTGTACTATTGAAATATTATAAGATATCGAGTATAGATGTGAAGACAAGAAATTTGCTGACATGCAAGAAGCTATCGTCTCAGATATTTAGGAGGTGTCAATCTGAATATGCCCATTGTTCGTCTGTTTCCCCACGATAACTATCAACCACATGAAATATACCACAAGTACTATCAGAACACAGAGCATTTCCTTAGCTAATGCAATTTAAATTATTTGACAACGGTTTGGTACAATAACGACATGCATAAATTGAGCTCAGTAAGTTTATATCACGATCAGTATATTTAACAACAGACAACGTATGTCGCAGTCAACACACGAAACTCACAATTGCGGAATATGTGTATGTTTTGTTGTTGGTTTTTTGGGGGAGGGGAGAGATGTTTGCATCAATGCGACATTCCTTTAGAGTATCTGATCCCTACTGGAGCGTGTCCTGATTCCACGAAGTTAAAAACTGTGTCTAACAAACATGTCGGAATAGCGAGACATAAGTTTTCCTTCGAGGCAGCAATGTGGCAGTCGATGAAGAAGAGCACTTGTTTCGTATCTAGAATAGATGGGAAAAAAATCCGGTAAGATAACAGTAATGAAAATTCGCATGAAATATACAACATAAAATGCAATCTTAGATTATATATTGTTAAAACTAATATACTATTGTGTTGTGTTTGTGTGAATGGATATTGTTTCTATATTACCATATACAAATATAATTTACATTTAATTAGAATTGCCACACTATGTACCACTAACATCGCATACTCGCGTTCATTTAAAACAGTTATAGATCAAGCACATATAAGTACAAACTAACACTTACCAGCCGAGATTCTTAAAATGAACATCGCATCTTTGTACTGAAACAAGCTCATGTCTGAGATAGATGCATTAAATGGCGTCTAGTTTTACCTATAATTATGTTGCGGGCTTCGATATCCAGTCACTCGATGCGAACAGCGAATTGAAATGTCTCTTTTGGTTAGTCGTAAATCTTCATTTAGAAGTTATTTCAAGTACATGTTTTCGAATCAAAATATCGCAGTAGAGTGTTTTCCTTTCTCGTAATGTTATAAAGGCCATGTATTTTAAATAGCCTTTAAAGAGGGATGGCAATACAATTTTCTATACTGCTTGGAATTTCATATAGTTTCATAATTATATTTATATTAGTAATACTTATAATAAATTAATCCCCTACACTTTAAAATGGTTTTAACTTTTAGAACTAATATTAAGATATAGTAGGATATTCTACGAGAATGATACTAAAAAAAACAAACGCAAGCGAAGCCTTAAGTAAACGAAATTATACCTCTTTAAACATTCTCTTCGAGTAGCATGTTGAAGTTGCAATTTGCAATATTTCAGCTTGAATTCCACAATTGCTACCTCAGTATAAAGTAATAACAAGAAACACAAAGTTTCTGTTTACATCTATCGTAAACGTATTTAGTTCTTTACTAATTATTATAAGACTGGGATGACTGTTCAGAAAAGAAGTGCGTGTGATTCCTAGGCGCAACGTAATAAACAGCACACGTACTCCTATATGTTTGACGTTAGTTCGTCTTATCTGGCGGCTTGAATTTCTATTTATGCTGGTGATGAACAACATGTGAATGACTGTTGTCCATTTAACGAGCTAATGAGTGGTTTATCTCGAGAATGTAAATAGCCCAAGAAACCACTATGCTGAGTAATTTGTGTATCGCCAGAGAATGAAACATCTTCCATATCTATGATATAACGCTTATGTTAGTATGATTATTTGTGTTACATAGTTGTAGAAACAAGATTATATTAAGATGTTTTTCTGTGTTATAAATATTTATATAATGTGTCAAATTATAAAAAAATAACATTAAAGCAAATACAAACGTGCTATAGAATTATTGTATGTGTTATTACTGCATTTTAAAACCACACCTATTCATATTAATTTATCTTCCCCAGATAAAAGTTGTAACAGCGGACACAGTTTCATTAATTCGCAATAAAGCGACAGCTAGACGGTACGGTTTTCTTGATCGCAACTTTGAATTTAAACAACATTTACATACTTAATCATATTTACTATAACTGGTAGATATAATAAATATTAAAACTTATATACTAATTAATATATTAGAGTTAAATTGCTACTGTGTTTCATTATTTTTTAAAGCCGAACTAAAGATGAAAGTGGTCATATTTAAAAAATAATAATTAAAACGTTTATTTAAATGCCCGGTTAGAATATTTACCGTTTACTTTCGGCGAATTGCATGATAAACTAATAACACTTTTAGGAACTTTAGTTAGTTTCGTCGTGTTTAAAACGAAAAAAACATAGACTTGAATTAAAGTAACTCATGGACCAGTGAAGTTATGAAACTGTAAGCTTGTTTTTGGTCATAATGATGTATTGTACTTGTTTGTAAAATCTTAATTAAAAGTGTAATGGTTTTCTTAACAAGCAGCATCTCGTTTGTGCCTTTTATGTAAAGGCCTAAAGGAATATTCAAAGAAAGACATTGAATAATACACGATAATTAATATTTATTTGTTTGAACAAAATGTCAACCTTAATAAATCACTGCTATTTGATTATACACTATACATACTGTTTTGTATTCAAATAATTTTTATCGTCACATATTCGTTATATTTCTTTAAATATTTCTTCATGTCTTTATAGTTTCTTGGTCCGTTTTAAAGGTTCAAACAAAGAACTATGATTGTCTAAAAACCATTCGTTCTAATGGGTTTATTCCACGCAATGACAATTTTAAGCATTTTTCCAATATGAATGCCTGTCTTGATTGACTGCGTGTAAAAGGTTGCATAGTCTTTCTTTTTTATTGACAAAGATTGATTTCCGGATAGAACAAATAACCAGTGTATAAAAGTGATACATTTATTTCTGATAAAAACTGTATACACAGAAATCTTTATATGGGATATGTTGGAAAGTTTTACGAAAGGCTTCCCTACTTGAAATAACCTGCCATGTAGTTATCGACTACTGGATAATGTGACATTTTTGTGTTGCAATATTGTGCTACCAACATAGATTCGTTATTTTGCATTATTATTTTTTTCATAAACAAATATAATTGGGCTGCTAATAAGAGTTCTCTCCTGCTGTCGCAACTGGAGTTTCGCTTTGTTTATATTATTATTCGAGTATTGGACAAAAATTAAAAAGTGAAAGATAAAGTATACAAAAAGTTAAAGAGTGAGAGATACATATTACTATAAAGAGAAATAACAATGGTTAACATATGTAAGATGGTATGGATGGGATCAGACATAAACCGTATCACAGTATAAACAATACGAAGACATTGACTGCTTGAAAAAACAACAACATCGTGTTCTTTTATAAGCAATATTCGTGAAAGGTCGGTAAGTGTAATACCATAGGATACTAGGTATGCAGATGTGACTGCTCATAACGAACAAACAATACATTATGAGGTCGCGTAGTGGATATGGTGTCCGCCTAGCGATCGGAAGGTCTCGGGTTCGATCCTCACTCTGGGAGCGTTCTCAAGATCTCCCCCCAAAACACCAAGTACTGGTTCTACCCAGGAAACGGACTCCAGAGTGTTTTAATAAGCCTTTGGCTTTCGATGCATTCGAGCTAAAAAAAAATAGGTAAACTAAACAATACATTGTACGTATAGATCATGATTTTAGCTTTAAATAACACATTCTTAAATGCAACACATATATGACATTGTTTCAATGGAAATACATAATTTATGTTAAAATACATAACATTGGTTACTATAACTGATGCAATTACAACATTCACATACAAGCAACAGAGATGTGTTACCACGTCAACAGAATACAACAACTGTTAATGTTATTAAAGAAGAGAAAAAGAAAAAAAGATAATACACGAGTTAGTTTATGATCATTTGGAAAAAGGGGACATAACAAGTCTTGACGTTTTTGAGATCAAACAGACTTTTTAATTTTGGGATTTATTAACTAAACTTAGCTTTTGATTTAAGATACCTACGACGTTTAATCCAGAATATCATACTATGTTCATTCAAATCTATCGATAGTGTTTCCTAAAATTGCAGCATTTTCCTTTAGTGCTCGTATTTTAATATAACGTATGCTTGCATCTAAAATAGTAGGCACTGATGAAGATATTTTGAACTTGTATATGTATAATTTAGTATAAATAATTATAGTATTCACTGTATCACTTCTCTGTTCGGCATAAGCAAGAATAACTTTTCTGTGGCAACAGGGGAACAACGTTTAATTGTTATAAAATAAGTTAACATTTGTCAGTGAACTATTTTTGTACGAGAATGAAACATGACTTATTATAGTTAATTACAACACTTTGTTTTATATGAAGAGAAAACGTTAAGGTATTTTACTCGTTAATTTAGTTAATGACAGCATTTTAAATGTCTGTAATATTGTGGATTGTACAAAACATGTTTATAAACTACTGCACAGTGCAAGAAGGGTCAATTCGACCTGTTATTCAAAGTCTCAAAGCATATGAGAAACTAATTGATACATAAATTAGGGCAGGTCTGCTTTTCATGAACAAACCTTAAACCATATGATGTGGTATTCGTTGCAGTCTTGGTTAAACATAATAAAGAGGGTTGCTTATAATAGAACTTCGTTGGCCAATAAACGTTACCGCGTGGTCAAATGTAATATAAATGCTTGTACATGTGGAAATAATGGTCTACAAATAAACGCATGTGTTTCATGTACTTTATTATTTATAATACACTTGTTATGTATCAATGTATTATTTTAATAAAGGATTCGTGAAAAAATCAGTTAAAACATTAAGTCGTGTAACAGCACGTCAACAACTATTAAATTTAAGTTATGAGAATATACATATAGTTGTTTCTCAACTCGGTTTAGGTGCAAGCGATTAATCATAGTCATGTGACTATGTGTGTAATGTCTCTCTATGCACAGGTTATGCAAGCATGCTACTTTAAATGCTATTTGCGCATAAAGTAATTCTAATAAGTAATGTGCTGGTTAAGATTGAAAGACACCTACTTAACCTGCCAGTAAAAAATGAAAGTATTTCCAGATTGAATAGAACTGTGGGATTTTGTGGCATTTATATTGCATGAAGCGTGTATAGGTCTATGTTTCCATTAAGGGAAACGAATTCTGCTTACACTTTGTCATAATTGGTTAAGGTTGAGAGAAAGAAAGTCATAGCAATCAAGTAATGAAATAAGTTAGTAAAGGAGAAGTATGTAAGGATGCAAGAAAAAAAGTAAGCAAGCACGAAGATTATTTTATTAACATGAAGTGTGTGCATGCATAATACTCGTAGGTATAAAATCCCAGATAAATTGGACCCTACCGAATGGGTTTATATGTTACCTTAACGTCGTTATCAATAAAGACACGTTGACTGAAATATTATAAATAATAAATGTCATACAGTGTTTAACAAAATGTGTGACAAAGTGAACAATGGATATAGATCTGCATAGCCTATAAATATACAAGCGGTAAACGTTGATAATGAATGTGTAGTTTACTTGAATTTCGATGAAAAAACAAGACGTAAACAATACAATGAAAGCGATCCATGGAAAGTCCTTATCTGCAGGGTGTATGACTGTTGCCCAAACAGCGCACTTATTCAGTCTGTGACGCTGGTAAGAGTTCCAACGTGATTTTGATGAATTCTTACTTTATCTCATGCTTATCTGAGATAGGATGTATGCATTCAAATCTGAATCAAGCTATAGTAATATTTCCATTGTTTATATGAACAAACAAATTTGTAAAAACAAATAAGTTGAACTAAGCAACAAACGCATTTGTATGTTATATAATTTTCAATATACACTGCTTAAATAGGACAAGTCAAGTCTAGTAAGTGTATTGTAAATAAAGGTTTCCGGCCCATAATACAATATTTTACAAAACATACATGTACAAAGCACATAGAGTTGTCCAAAAAATATATACATATACAATTTATACAAAATGAACGACATAAAAGTTGTATTCATAAATGCAGCAAACACAGTAATAATCTCTCAGTAATTATAAACATGGTGAAGTTATGTTTCAGCTGAATAATTTATTAAGTTATTAACATACTAGGCCATTTTTTAATAACATTCTTGTTTTCATTTTTGTAACAGATTGTGAAAACTGGTTATATAATTTCTTCCATGATACCAATTATACAAATAGTGTTGCCTAATTTCAGCATATGTTGAACATGTTTGACAATCGTCGCAAATTCTAAGGTTTCTAGGGATTCCGAATTGTCTACCCAATGTATTCCAAATCTGAGAATCGAACATCGAAACTTTCACATCGTTGTTTAAATTGTATTATGAAGATATCAATATCCCCGACATCCTGAGAAACTCAAATTCAGTCAAACCCGTATTTAAAAAGAAACTCTTTTACATGAGTTACCAAATTTCTCCTCCCAATATCATCTAGAGACTTTAACATTTTATAACTATTTTTGGGATATCTACTAATGAACATCTAGAGAAGTTTGCACCAATATTTTACTCATTTGGTATTATATTTTATAAATATAATAGACGGCCAGACTCGCCTAAAGCAACACAGTTGTTTACTGAAGTTTTAACACCTACAAGGTATTTACAAACATAAATCTGTGAACGCCCATTAGTATCACTACAGGTAAATATGCGCAGTAAGAAACATTTTGTAGATGTAAAGTCGGTGAATATGCGTTAGCTTTTTTATCACCAAGATTCGTAAAATTTACACAAATTTACTTCAATTCAAATATGTCTGACAGGTCATATATATGTTTTCAACTGCCGTTATGTTATTTATAATCATCTTGCGTTCTTAAACTACCATTAAATCACTTGATGAAAAACATGTAATTGACTTTTCGGAGCTTCATACATCACGTTTAGACGTGTTCTTAATACACACGTTTTGATGAAAACTAGATAGTGGATATGTTGCTATTCTTGATAAAAAATGTCCATTAAACATAGTTTGAAAGATTTTATGATCTGTCATGAATACGTTTACTTTATCGTGCTTGTATAACATTAACTATATGTAAAAAAAAAACAAGTATTTACCAAACAGTTTATCCCTATAACTTACATATTCCCCTCAAAAAACCAGTTTGGAAATATTTCGGAAATTATCTCCGACGAAATACCCGAATGACTGCATATTTATTCACATAGCAATCCCCTTTCCATTAACGTGTCTCGTGCAAGAAACGCATTGTTTTTTATTTATCACTAGACATTTTATAGACAACTTAGTTTGCTTCATATACGAATACATTGCATTTATGTCCAAATGAACATTAAATATAATTAAATTACTAAAATATATAATATGTATGTATGTGTGTGTGTGTGTGTGTGTGTGTGTGTGTGTGTGTGTGTGTGTGTGTGTGTGTGTGTGTGTGTGTGTGTGTGTGTGTGTGTGTGTGTGTGTGTGTGTGTGTGTGTGTGTGTGTGTGTGTGCGTGTGTGTGTGTGTGTGTGTGTGTGTGTGTGTGTATGTGTGTATAATTTAATAAAATCAGTGTTACATTCACTTTATTACTATAACTAATACAGTAACGGAACAGTAGTGTATACCTTCTTATAACGGAAATGGTGGTGTAAAGACAAGATAGTGAATTTAGTTAATTATTATATATTGTCTGCCTTACGCAATGTACTGTAACACACATTTTAATTCTTTTACAGGAGAAGCAAAAACTGTTGTTTTTTTTAATATTCAATGCGTTTTTACATAATACATGTTTAGCCTATAAATACTTGCCCATTAAAATACATCTGTAATTACACTTACAAATTTCCTCATATTTTGTATGAGTCTTATGTTTATTGCGTTTGATCATTTGGTCGTGGTGTTAAATGAAACTACAATTTATATTTCATTTAATACGCAATACACTTTAATATGATGCGAATAAGTTAACTAGTTTGTGCATACAACGATTAACAATTAAAATATCACATGCTTAAAAGTGTAACATTTAGTACAAAAAAGACCAATGGACGTTTGCTCTTAGTAGGTATTAGTTGTTAAGTGGAATACTTATTTAATGTTTATAGTTAGCAACCAAAGTAGCTTTCTTAAGTCCTGACACGGTAACTCTAAAATGAGAAATGCAAGAAAGCTTTTCATGCTATGAATACATGAATAAAAAACGTTCTTGTCAATGATGTGAAAGCAAATAACAGTGCATTAAGGTGGCGTTTGGATAAAGGCGGTTTGCTATGACATTCTATACGTGCTATATAATTGCTTTCTATTACATCCGAATGCTTCTAGCAACTGCGTGTGATAAAATAGCCAGGCCCAGATACAGATAGAGTCTCGTGCTATGTTTTTTCGAAAGAAGTAAGTTAGAAATCAGTTGGGTCAATTTACAACTATCACAGTAAAACGAAAAAAAAAATGGACCTGATCAGCGGTTTTAATACCCCAGTAGCCATGTTCGATTACAATGGAATAGGCCTAGATTTGGAACACATGATAAAAGCTATCTTTCTAAAGAATGTGTAATGAAACATTTACTTTAAAAGAACACAACAACAAAATAGGAGCTCCAAGATTACCAGAAAGTAGTACAAGAGAGCAATGTGGTGACATAATACACGCATATACCATGTATCCGTTCAAAACATTATCGTGTATGTGAATTACCAATTTAAAAAAAACTGATTAATATTGGCTCATCAATAAATATAATACCGTATGTATGTATACTTCACTCATCATACCCATACAAAATGAATATAACATAAACGTTGTAAATGACGTCGTACGTAGTAATTAAACAGTGATTGTTATTGACTTAAAACGTAGCAAATTTGATTACCGGCGTATTGTTTGTAGCGGGATGTTGAAATCAGATAAACGAGTTGTTAAGTTTTGTATAATTAAAATAAATATGATGCATTACATAATCATTTTGCAATCATTGCAATTAAATAAATGAACCCTGCACTAGATCAATGATGTTTAATACATGAATCACTTTAAATAAAATAACAAAATGCAGTAATACAATACTAAATTAGTTTTCTAATCAATATCAATATGTTGGTGACAATCATAAGAATGTGCTGCGTTTCCTGCTAGTAAAGGGACATGTAATATAATTGATAGCTTGTTATGGTTATTACTGTAGCATTCCAATGTGCTCAGAAAGCAATACAGATAAACACCTATCATCCATACATATTTCATATTGAACACATTTTACACTTCACTCACACACATAACTATTCACATGTTATATGTACAAATGGATGTGTATTTAGCACGTAAATTGTGAACGAGATTTGTTGTTTGTAAAATGCATTGTCTTTATTTTGGTTTATGAGCGTTGATTTAGTGTGAAAATATTGCAATGCAAAAGAAAACAATATTCAATATCACAATCAAGGTAGGTATTGTATAATGTACACAATACGTATTCTAATGAAGATACATGTTGTACATATGTTATTTATTTTATAACGTGCTATTTATTCATGTTTTGCTAGTTATCAAGCATGCATTGTTACAGCTTATAGAAAACCCAGGTGCGAAGGAAATAATCCCAAATCATGAAAACACAAAGATACGCGATACAAGTACATCAAATGTAGTACCTAATAATATTCCCCTTTGCATGATCCTTTCATTAGAGTAAATAGTGCGGATGCAATTAATAAGGAATGTTTTTTCCTCATAAAAATAACTTACGGGAAATAAGCATGATAGAAGCTGTCTGTTTCATACGCATAAACATTGCGCTTTATTGTTCTTTTTTATAAGCGCTTTATCTTTTCTTGTGTAAAAGAGTATACTGCAATACCAATAGATCATGTTTTCACATATGGGGAATCATAAAGTTAATTATTCCTTAAACCTGGTTATTAAAAGTTAATAAATGCCAAATTAACATGTGTCAAATATAGCAATAATGCCTGTAAAACTGATTATTAACAGTTTTCATTTAATGAAGAAAGAATGAATGAAGAACAAATATCAATATGGGTTTTTGCGATAAATCAGATTTTAGTTTCACCGTTTAATACACATTTGATTCAACGGTATGGCACGAAAATGTACATTGTTAAAACAAAGACGAATGAATGCGCACTCAAATTTTTATCATAATTTTTTATATTCATTTTAGGATGAAGGTAAGTTGCGCTATAAGACTCGAAATACATTAGTAAAGCAAAATTGTTTTTCTAGAAAAAATGTCAATCCAGTACAAGCCTGTTGTATACAATGGAAACCCAAAAACGTTTCTGACTCAACATTAATTATCACGAACTACTTCATTGCTTCCCTGAACCATGTAACCAATTATCGACTACCGACTGGCTTTGCACGAATTTAGTACAAAGGTCACTGTCCATAATACCGATAATTTAACAAATAAATAGCGTGTGTCTATAATTACAGAATCCACATTATGTGCAAGGATAGTTTCTCGATTGGCTATAAACTATAAAAAAATGATCACAGTCATGTTATAATAAAGAAGGTGTTTTCCAATGAGTAACATATATTGCAATTCGATTAATAAACAATCGTTTAAGCCTTGGTCACAACCCACTGCGGTGGCCGCAGACCAAAAGAACGATTTTTTAAGATCGCAAGGCCAACGCATACGTTTCGTAAGTACTTGTGGAATTCGTACGGGGATCGTGCGGCAAACACGCGGCAAAAACACGCATTTCAATATTCTTCCATTAATATTTTGCATTAATGTGTACCATTTACGACTTTTATTTTGACATGTACATCAGACAATGATATGGTTAGATTTTAAAATTTGTTAAAAAATATTTTATTTTTTCAAGTAGCAGTATGATTGTAAACAGATAATATGGAAACTGTGTTAAAGCATGCAAATAATCGCGGTTATTTATACGAAGCACATGCGATAGGTGTGCGTGAATTGTCAGCTTATTTCGGGCATCGCCGGTGCTTTTATCGCAAGGAAACCGTAAGTACAACGAAAGGAAGTAGTACGACGTCTGCAAGTGCACATTGCGTGCTTGCGACGAGCAATTTCGAAGCAAAAAACGTAGAGTGCCCGTAGGTTGATCGCACGATGTTGCACGGTGCCCTTACGGTGTTCGCACGATGGATGATTGACGCAAGTCCGGCGCAACAACTAAGCGCGTGCGTTGATGTCTATTGCGGTTGTAGCGGCGACTTTGCGATCGAGAAAAACACACATGTCTTTTTTATACTGTCTATCATTAGTGTATAGTCGGCAAATCGTTTACATGCATTCTGCGTTTTACAGATCTGAAGTGATTATTCCTCAAGGAATTCGTGTTTAATAAAAATGATTTCATTTTACATTAAGTATGACGAGACAAAATTAACAGGTGTATGACATTGTATGCAATTTATTCAAATTACATAACGAAAACATATACCTGGAATATCAGGCACTTCGTTGCAGCTGTTTTTTTTAAGTATTGTGCTTCTGGAAAAAAAGGTCAATGTCTGTAATATGTTGTTTCAATAAAGAACATATTTGCCCGAAACGCACTTCAATTGCATCATCATAATTATGATCATTATAAGGCATTCATATATGAAATCCAGCTGTTCTTGTTATTTCAAACATAGGGTTTTGATTTAAAAGTACACATTTAAAGCTAACGCATCAACAATTCAAAGAGGTTTGATTTCTCGGTATTTTAGATAATTACTTTATTAAATGAAACACAAAGTGTTTTTTGTTGAATAGAATACATTGAACAGGATCAAATTATAATGCGTTTGCTGTTCGTTTATATTCTGGAAACTTGTGTGTCGCTTGAACATGGGATATATACAATTCAAAGTGTACATTTCTGTCTGACCCAAGATGTTAGCGTGACAGACATTTCATCTAGAGTCAGCATACTCGTGACGGTGCGGATACACTTTTGTCCTTGTTAATCTTTTCTTGATAAAATATTTGGGTTGATTAGTCATATGCTTTAGAATTAGCAGTTGATATTTATTTTTTTCAGAAATAAGAGAATATGTGAATAAGCCCATTTATGTGTTGCTGCCGAATGACCTTATTACTGAAGACTTAAATCTAACGTAGTATCCTCATCCTAGCATGGACTCTCATGGCGATGTTACTAATGTTTTCTTTCCTTGCCTTTAAACGACAAAACGTATCTGTATGCAGACTGCATTATTAATAATGGATCTTAATGTATGCGGTGTCAGATACATGTATAACCAAATAAATTGATTAGAAAGTCGTGATGAATGTATGTTATGATTATACTTGAACGCCACTGAAATTGTGTATGAATTATAACACGTTATCGGTCAGAGATAACGCCTATTTAAATGGGTGTATCCTGTATGTTAAATCAATTTTGAGAGGCGTACATACCTTCTTCAAATTAATGGAAAAAGGCTCTTGCGATTTTTTATAAGACATGTGTCTGCTTACAGAAGCTTATGATAGTTGATTGAAAATCACTTTAAATGATTTGATTAGATCAGTTGCCATGATATGAAATTGCTTCAAATGACATCAAAAGACATATGTTATACACGTACGTAGTTTCACCCAAATTTAGATTATATATTGATAAAAAATATATTTAATACATAATTAAGCGTTCGTTATTGCGGTAACAATCAATGGTTCGTAGTTCCGATGCGTAGGAATTAAACCGTGAGGGCGATCTTCATCAATGATTTTATTTGAATAATATAGTTTCTCTTATCAACTCAAATACATATAGTTACCGTTATTGTTATGGTTAATAAGCAAATACATACTTACTATACGTAGTGTTTATTTAATTTAGGTAAATTAATGATACAGAGTGAAACGCATGTGTGGATACTTTGTAATCATTGAAGTTAATATAATTAAACAGACTATTTACGGGATCACTTTTCTGTTCGGCATAAGCAAGAATAACGATTTTGTTACAGTAGGGGAACATCCTCTTTCTGTGTTTGCGCTGAATCAACTAGTGAACAATCTTGTACGATGTTGTTGTTTACGCAGACTTGACGCATTATATTTTATTTACAAACACTGTATGAAGGGAAAATGTTAATGTATTTACGACAACAAATAAAATGTCTCTAATATTGTTGATTACACAAAACGACTACATGTTTACGTTTTTTATAACCTACTTCTTAATGCCAGCAGGTTTAATTGGACCTGTTATTCTAAACCTCAAAGAATATGAGAAACTGACACGGAATTCAGGGCATGTCTGCTGTTCATCAACAAACCTTATACCAATGGTTGGGATAATCCTTGCAGTTTTGGTTGAACATAATAAAGATGTGTATTTATAACAGAATTATATTGGCCAATAACCTTTACAGTGTGGTTTGAACTATAGTGTACATATATAGACACGCACGAATAATGGTCTTCATAACAAATGCATTTATTTTAATATACATGCCATGTACTGATGTATCATTTCAATATATGATTCGTGTATAAATATATTAAAAACTAAGACTAGTAACCACACGTCATAATACTAGTAGGTTTAGTTTAAGAGAATAGATAAATAGTTCTTTCTCAACATGGTTTATGTGCAAACGATTGAATGTAGTTTTATGAGTGTTTGCGTAGTGTCTACTTACGCACACACGTTATGCAAACATGCAACTTTAGATACATTTGCACATGAAAATGATTCTAATAATGTATGTGCTGATTAAAATGTGCTGTTAACTCGCTTAGTAAACTAAATTATTATGTAAAATTTAAAACAGATTATAAATTTGAGAAATATATTGAAAGTATTGATAACGATTGCCTTCGAAAAGCTCTGACAAGATTTAGACTAAGTGCACATTCATTAGAAATAAAAACCGGAAGATATAGTAACATTGCTTGAGAAAACAGAAAATGTAAATTGTGTAACACTAACATGGTTGAATCAGAATATCACTTTCTATGTATTTGTCCGCTATATCGAGATCTAAGAAATAAACATAATCTTAAGCAATCATTGTATACTGTCAACAAATTCATATCTATGATGTCAAGCACTAACACTAGACTATTAAGAAATATCTCTAAATTTATCTATAATGCTATGTTAAAACGAATTGATAATCTTGCAAGCTAGTTAATTGTTGCTTCTAGATAACAATGTTGATATTAACCGTTTATATATGTTTGTATTTAAAATGTCGTGTTTATGTTATAAAATCAACACGATCATATTTGTTCAGTATCTCATATGTGTGGCCATCTTTGTGGATATACAGGGAATATTACATGACTGTGGTGTTCCGGTGGTTTGTATCGCTCGAGTTGATTGTGTAACGCTGTATTCCACGAGCCCGCAGGGCGAGTGGAATACAACTTGACACAATCAACGAGTCATATACAACTTGACACAATCAACGAGTCATGTAGTATTCCATTTATTATATACATCCTTACGATCAAAACATCACAAATACGCTACGAAACAAACAAAATAATAACAAAATAGTACCGTTAAAAAACGCGCACGAACACATGTCATGTACATCAATGACGTCATTCAATTCAATCAACATGTTGCAACGGCGTCGTAGTGTCTATAAATAGAATAGGGTGTTTCCCAGTGTCGATTGGAACGTTACGGAAATATACGATACTCAACGAACGTAAAAGTAGTCCGGTTGAATACGGAAAATTATTTCACAGCGTGCAATACGGGAATTTTATCTGGCCTTTTGTATTTTATACCGAAAATACATCATTATTTGAGTCAGATTGTCTATAGGTATATAATAAATGTATTGTATTTGGCCAAAGGCATGTTTTGCTGCTTCTGTCAATAATTGTTTTACTCTAGGAATTACAGTGGCTTGTAAGATATCCACTGTGATTTACTAGTAATTATTGTCATGTCTAATGATAATTTTGAGATAAAATGTATACATTTAAATCTAAATCAAAAAGTCATATTTCCATATTTTGGAATTCACAAATACATTATTTAAAAAAGATAAGTAAAACTATAAGATTATAACTGTATGACATACACTTGCAAATTTGCACTACTTAAATTGGACAGTTTAACAAAATAGTACCGTTAAAGAACGCGCACGAACACATGTCATGTACATCAATGACGTCATTCAATTCAATCAACATGTTGCAACGGCGTCGTAGTGTCTATAAATAGAATAGGGTGTTTCCCAGTGTCGATTGGAACGTTACGGAAATATACGATACTCAACGAACGTAAAAGTAGTCCGGTTGAATACGGAAAATTATTTCACAGCGTGCAATACTGGAATTTTATCTGGCCTTTTGTATTTTATACCGAAAATACATCATTATTTGAGTCAGATTGTCTATAGGTATATAATAAATGTATTGTATTTGGCCAAAGGCATGTTTTGCTGCTTCTGTCAATAATTGTTTTACTCTAGGAATTACAGTGGCTTGTAAGATATCCACTGTGATTTACTAGTAATTATTGTCATGTCTAATGATAATTTTGAGATAAAATTTATACATTTAAATCTAAATCAAAAAGTCATATTTCCATATTTTGGAATTCACAAATACATTATTTAAAAAAGATAAGTAAAACTATAAGATTATAACTGTATGACATACACTTGCAAATTTGCACTACTTAAATTGGACAGTTTCCATGTATTTACTGTTAATGATAAACGAATTGATATCAAAAATAAATATGCGCAGTATGAAACAGCGCATTTAGTTAGTTGCAGTTGAAACATGCGTAAACTTGTTAATAACCGAGATTCTTAAAATTAAAAAAAATATTATTTCAATTCAAATATGTCTGATAGCTCATAAACATGTTTTCGGTTGCACTTATCTTATCAATAATCAAATGGCGTTTTTAAATAACCTTCCAATTACTCGATGAAAAACATGTAATTAACGTTTTTTGGAGCCTACTAAATCACATTTAGATGTTTTCTTAATGTACACATTTCGATGAAAACTATATCGTGAATGCTTCATGCTTCGTGTCAAAATGTTCATTAAGCATGTATCTGATATTATGAAATATGTAATGAAAATGTTTATTTTATTTTGTTTAAATAACATAAAATAAATTCTGTAACAAAAAACACGTATTGAACATTAATTTAACCCCATAACTTGCATATTCCCATTGAAAACCATTACGAGATTATTTCGGAAATATCTGCGACAAAAATACTTTAATGAGTGCATATTTCTCCACATAAAAATCCGCTTTCCTTTAACGTGTCTCTGCAAAAAACTATTTTGTACTTGATTTATTGCTAGAAAGTTTTTAGAAAACTTAGTATGATTCATATATAAACACATTGCCGTGCAGGCAAAATGAACATTAAATATAATTAAATTACGAAAATATGTGTTTGTCAGTGTATATATAGTAATTTATGGTGGCATAGAACTGCCTTACGATAACTACTTAAGGTTCGCGATAATATTGGTGTTACCACTTTAGGTTCGTGTTATTTATCTTATATCTTAAAAGCGTTTGCGAATTTTGTCGACTTAAGATATTTATTTGCTTGATGAAAAACATGTCTGAAACTGCCCAGAACTGACATCAGAATTTCAATTAATAACTTGTGTGGTATCACAAATATTAATTAGATGAAAATTGCGTTGTTAGATAATTATCATGATAATATTCGTGTTATATTACTGGCAACTCGAATTGGTTTGCGAATACATTTGCGATACATACAAATTAAGTGGTATCGCGAATATTAAACTGTTAAGATCGTTTGCGTTGTAAGATAATTATCGTGATAATATTCGCGTTAGTAAGATCATTCGGAAGACCTCGCGCACAAATTAAGTGGTAACACGAATATTATCTCGTTAAGATTCGCTTTGTCAGATAATTATCATGATAATATTCGTGTTAGTAAGATACTGCGGAAGACACCGCACACAAATTAAGTGGTAACACAATATTATCTAGTTAAGATTTGCGTTGTAAGATAATTATCATAATAATATTCGTGTTAGTAAGATATTGCGGAAGACCCCTCGCACAAATTAAGCGGTAACACAAATATTATCTAGTTGAGATTCGCGTTGTCAGATAATTATCATGATAATATTCGTGATAGTAAGATAATGGAGACATCGCAACAAATTAGGTGGTAACGAGAATATTATCTAGTTTAGATTCGCGTTGTCAGATAATTATCATGATAATATTCGTGTTAGTAAGATAATCCGGAAGACCTCGGGCATACATTAAGTGGTAATACGAATATTAGCTAGTTAAGGTTCGCGTTGTTAGATAATTATCATGATAATATTCGTCTTAATAAGATAATTCGGAAGACCTAGCAACCCCAAGAACATGTATCTAATGTCAGTTCTGGGCACTTAAACGCCATTTAGTATGATAATAAAATATATTGCAGAAAAATATTTGCAAACGCTTTCTTAATATCTAACTATCATAAAAAATCGATAGTTAACCACTAATGTTTGTTGCGAACCTTAAGTTCTTAACGTATGGCAGTTCTATGCCACCATAGTAAATACATCAAACTTATCGGAACATAAATGAAGCGGCTTTATGTTCAACGTCTATGGTCTACTGTTAAACACATAGTTTTAATAAAACTATTGTTACATTCACAATTATAATTATAGTAACATGACGGTAGTGTATACCATCTTACAATGGTATAAATAACAGTTAGTGAATGCGTTGTAGTTAATTATCATATATCGTCTTTCTGGCGCAAGGTGCTGTAACATACATTTTATTTGTTTTACAGAAAAAGCAAAAACTGGTTTTGCCTCATTCTAAATGCGTTTGTATATAATACATGTATAGCATATTAATATCTTCCCATTAACATGCATTTTTTAATTGCACTTTACAATTTCCTCATATTTTGTGTGAGTCCTATATTTATTGCGTTTCACCTATTGGTCGTGATGTTTTGTGAGACTAAAACTACAGTTTATTATATTCATTTACTGCGCAATACATGTACAATTCAACAGGATATGAATATGTTTACTAGTTTATAAATTTAGCTAATTAGCAATTAAAAACTCACATGCTTAAAAGTGTAAAAACAGGAACAATAATTATTGTACAATGGCAATTATTTGGTGTTGGTTGCAAAGTGGAATACTTAATTAATGTTGTAATTAGCTTCCAAAGTTGTTTTTTTAAATCACTGACACGGTAACACGTAAGAGAGAAAAACAAAAACAAAGCTTTACATTTAATGAATATATGAATAGTAAACGTTATTGTCAATGACGCGAAAGTAAATAACAGTGCATTAAGGTTGCGGTTCAACTTGGATAAAGGTGACATCCTATAAGTGCTATAGAATTGCTATCCATTTCATCCGAATGCTACTTGCAGCGACGTGTGATAAAATTATCAGACCCAGATACAGATCAAGTCGCAATAGTTGTTTTTAAATAAGGAGTAAGTGGGATATACGTTGGGTCAATTTACAAACACAACAGTGAAACGAAAAAAATCTGGACATGACCACCGGTTTTAATACCCAAGGAAGTCAGTTCGATCACAATGTCATTTGGAACAAAAACGCAACTAATGACTATCATTCAAAAGAAAGTGTAAAGAAACTTTTACTCGAAAAGAACATGCCGATATAATAGGAGCTCCAAGATTACCAGAAAATAGAACAAGAGTGCAATTATGTGACAAAATACACTTATATACCAAGCTTTCGTTCAAAACATCTTCACGTTTGTGCATTACCAATTTAAAAAAAGCTAAATTTTCGCTCATCAATAAAGATAATACCGAATGCATATATACTGCACTCATCATACTCAGTTAAAATGAATATACATAAACGTTCTAATGGCGTAGTACGTAATAAATAAACTGTGATTGTTATTATTTACTGAAAGAAATAACAAGTTTGGATTACCGGCGATTTGCTTGTAGCGGGATGTTGAAATCTGGTCAACTAGTTGTAAGTTTTGTATAATTAATTCCAATATTTAATAATAACGAACCTATAAAATAGATATTATGCCTTACATAATCATATTGCAGTCATTGCAATTAAAAAAAACTCCGCCGCACTAAAGCAATTATGTTTAATATATGAATCACTTTAAATAGGGGAACAAAATGCAGTAATACAATACAAATATACTATTATAACCTAATCAATATGTCGGTGAAAATCATAAGAATATGCTGCGTTTCTGGTTAGTAAAAGGGACATCTTAGTTAAGTTTGATAGCTTGGTTTAGTGATTACATTAAACTGTGCTAAGAACCAATTAGGATAGTAAAAACGTATCATCCATAAAGATTTCAAACTTAACAGCTATCACACTTCATTCACACATATACATATACGCATAATACAAACAAACATGAGCGTAAAGCAATCAATTTTAAACGAGATTTGTTGTTTGTAAAATGCATTATCTTTATGTTGGTCAATTAGCGTTAATCTAGGATGAAAATAGTGCAATGCTACAGATGACAATTCAATAATACAATCACGGTACGTTATTTATAATGTACACAATGCGTATTATAATGAAGATAAATGGCGTACATTATTATTTACTTCGTAACGTGCTACTTATTCATGTTTTGCTAGTTATCAATCATGCATTGTTACAACTTATAGAAACCCCAGGTGCGAAGGAAATGATCCAAAATCTTTAAAACACAAAGATACGCGATAAGATACGCGATACAAGTACATCAAATCTAGTGCCTCAAAAAATCTTCCCTTGCATGATCCTTTCATTAGAGTAAATGGTGCGGATGCAATTAATTAGGCATGTTCCTTTCTTCAAAAATAGCTTCGGGTAATTAGCAATATAATAGCTGCCTGTTTCAATCACATAATAATTGCGCTTTATTGTTCTTTTCATAAGCGCTCTATCTTTGTTTTGTGTAACAGAGTACACTGCAATACCTATAGATCGTGTATTCACGTATGGTGAATGCGTAATCATAAAATTAATGATTCTTTAAGCCTGGTTATTAAAAGTTAACAAGTGTTAAATTAACTTCTTCCTGTACAACTGATTATAAACATTATTAATTTAATGATGAATGAATGAATGAAGAACAAATATCACTCTTCATACGAGGTGTATGCGATAAATCAGATTGTAGTCTCACTGTTTGATGCACATTTGTTTAAACGGTATGGGGCGAAAATATACATTTTTAAAACAAACAAAGACGAATATATGTGCACTATTATTGCTATTATATGATATTCATTTTAGGAGGAAAGTACATTTCACGATAAGACACGAAATACATTTAGTAAAGCAAAAACGTTTTCTAGAATTAATGTCAATCCAGTACAAGGCTGTTTTATACAATGATAAGCCACAAACCGTTGCTGACTGGAAATTAAACATCACGAAAGACTTCATTGCTTGCCGGAATAATGTAACCAATTATAGACTACCGACTGGCTTTGCACAACTTTTAGTACAAAGGTCACTGTCTATAATATCGATTATTTAACACACAAATGGCGTGTTTCTGTTATTCTAGAATCCGCAATATGTGCAAGAATAGTTTTTCGATTGGCTTTGAAATAAAAAAGTCATGATCACAGAAGTGTTATTATGAAGAAGTTGTTTTCCAATGAGCAACATATATTGCACTATGATTAAGGAACAATCGTTTAAGCATAGAATGCTGACAAGAACGCACCATTTACATAAAACGCGTTTTACATCGCATACACATAACGTGTTATCATCTCATATTGACATGATAATATATTTACGTTTAAAGTATGTGTGCAACTTGTTTCAACTGTTGCATACGTTTGCATTAGTACTCTCTATGTGTGCACTGGATATGAGATCGTATATTTCATAGGCAAACGAGAATCAACCGAATGCATTTAATTGTTGTTATGCTCGGAAGACCATGCTGTGGGTGTCAGAGCAAATTTCAATTAACATTTTATCCAAATGGGCATTGAGCTGGTTACTATAAAGTTCTATGCCAATTAGGATTAAATGTTAATAATAACAATAATACGATCTCATTGCAGTAATTTCCATAATACATTGATCTATACTAAATGCATGATGGAAATTACTGCAATGAGGTCGTATTATTTTTATTATTTTAAATTTCCAACATTATTATTTCTTTGATAGTATAAATGCTATCCGATTTATAATAAAAAATACGTCTTCGTAACAATAATTGCACCAAAAGCACGCGGCTTAAGTAAATGTTTGTCCATGTTCATTTAAGCGAACAATTTGTGTCCCTGGGTTGGACATACTACTTATAACACTTACTAAACAACAATGTTTTATGATGCTGCACAATGTCAGACATTCCGTCGTACCATTAAGTGCAAACAGAACAAATGGTTATTCCATTCTATAGAAGTGTTTTCGGTATAATTGTTACACACTTTAAATTATGGAACTATTTTAATAAATATATGTTTTGTTTTATTTCATTTGTTGGTTTATTCATGTGTTTTGTTCATTTGGTAACAATAATGGTCTGTTTACAGTATGTACATAATGCTGTTTGAGAACGGTTTTAATATATAAAGATAATTTATTGGACATGTTGTGTTGTATTATACAATTAATATACTTAGCAATCCCACACATTCAAAAAGATTTTTAAACGTGGCTTTCTCCAAAGAAACGCTTGTTAAAACTAGAATGGAATATGAACTTATTATAAGCATTTGTTAACAAGGCGTATGTCGAAATGTTTATTTCGGTACCGTGTGAATGCATCTTGAATTGATTTAGTAATGCTATAAATTTGCATTCCATATATTTTTGGTTGTATGACATCGTGGTTCCACACAAGAAACTATGTAAACCAAACTTTGCAATTGTGTATAAACAGGTGGGATAAAGACGGCATTTCAGAGACTGAATGTTTATTTTATTTAGATTACGACGGTATTACAGTGATTTTATTTTTATTATAATATAAGAATATTGCATGGATAGATCTTCGTTTGTTTTTTTTATTTTGATACCGTATTTCATCTGTGTGTAAGATTGTCATGAGTAAATTCTTAACCCGCATGCCGCGGTTTACGTGAGTGATGATATTTCGAGAAATTAATATATAATAAAGATAATTCATTTTGTTTTGAATACATGTACTACGAGATATAATGAACGTATGTATTCAATGTATGCACAAAAACGTTGAATTATGATAACATCTAAACGGGTTACCAGACACTTCTTGTATCTGTCATTTTGTAAATAGTGTGTCTCGTGAAATCTAGAAAAATGTTTATAATGTGTTATTTTAATTAATGGCATGTTTGCCCGAAACGCACTTGCATTGTATCGTATTATTAGGATCGTTAAAATAACATTCATATACGATATCCAGCTGTTCTTGTTATTTCTTGTTATTTTTATACTGGGTTGTATATCTGAAGTACACGTTGAAAGCTAATAAATTAAAAATTAAAAAAGAAGTTTGTATTTTCCTGAGTGATATATAATTATTTTTTAATTGTAGAAAACAAACACTAAGCGCAAACAATATCAGACTCTGTATTTGTTCGCATTGGAATGCTATGTACTCCATAAAACTTGAAATAGTTACTTTACAACATTATGCCCGTATATCTGAACTAGCCAAGCAATTATATACATTCCTTCAGGCCCCGATGTCTCACAAATTCTTAAGTATGTTATTACAGGGTTACAATAGTCTTGTTATTTTCACATTGCAATAAAGTTGCATCAATATTTTAATACAGACAAATTACATTTGGAATGAAAATTGTGTTTCCAATCACCACAATAAATAAAGCTGTGTGTTATATCAGTTTTCAGATATAAAATTTGCTATAAATACAATACTTGAGCCTGTTATGATTAAGAAATTCGAGAAAATGGGCTCAGATGCTAAGTTTTTAAGTTGAGGTATGTTGGCACATTTTTTAAAACAACGAAAAATCTGCGAATAAGCCCCATAAATATGATGCCACAAAAACATTGCTGAAGAAACTAATTACTAAATACTTACATCTAACTTAGTATCCTCACTTTGGCATGGACTGTTATGACAATATCACCGTGGTTCTTGCCCATTTCTCTCAAATGACTATACATATTTGTATGATAACTGCATTCTTTGATACTAAATTTTAATCGGTGTAAGATACGTGTAAAACTAAAGAAATTGAATAGTAGTAATTCGTGATAATTGTTTGCGATGATTTTACTAGAACGCAAATGATAATAATTTTCAAAGTTCATCTATTTATTCGTCTATAAATTATAGCACAATATCAGTAAGAGATAATGCCTATTTAAAATGGTGTATCGTGATGTGTTAAATCAATTTTGAGAGGCGTTCATAATTCTTCTAATTAATGGAGATAGCGTTCGTGATTTATTTATAAGTAGTATACAAGAATTAAAGGAGGAAAATATTATGCCGATAAAGCTCAATATGTACCGGCTTTCTTGAAATAAATATAAGAACATTTGTACTTTACAAAAAACATAGTTGGAAGTGCATATATGAGTTTAATGTCGTCTAGTTTTACCTATAATTATCTTGTATGCTTCGATATCCAGCAACTCGATGCGAACAGATAAATGAAATGTGTCTATCGGAGAGACGTAAATCACAATTTATATGCTTTCTAAAAGTACATTTTCGGCACAAAATATCACATTGCATACCATGTAATGTAGTGTATGTTTCCGTACTGCAAATGCAGACGGAGTTACATATATTTTACAATATTTCAATAGTTAACTGTACAATATATTCATTTCGCTCTTTGATACAAACAATGTGCACCTCCATTTTGCATCAGCACGACGGAACTCTTATTTACAGTTCAAAGTCCTTTATTTAAGGATACAACACAGTTTACAATTAATTAAGAGATGACTATTCATACAGATAAAACGGTAATGACAATTTGTATGCTTCCCAGTCAGAATATAATTAATACCACACGTATATCATCTCGTCGATTGGGCGGCTGGAGTTTCTATTAATGATGGCGACGAAAACATGTCATTTAATGTTATCTGTCTAAGATTCTCATCTCTTCTCTGGAGTAAATACTTATAAATATAAAACGACATCACATGGATGGGAATTTCGTTTTGCTGCATATTCAACTTCAAACCATTCCAGTCAAGGGATGTAATACAATATTGGTTTTATATATATTGAGTGTATGTTTTACCTAACTATAAAAACAACATCGTTATGCATATTGTTTTCTGTTCAGTTTGTGAATATGGAAAATGGCATGGAACAACATTTACCATCACAGTGCTTCGTTGAATTGCCCCTTCGCTACACGGGTTTTGAGCAATTAAGACAAAGATTTGCCTTCGCTGGAACTCGAACCTGCGACCGCCGGGATCAAAATCGGTCGCGCTTACCACTCGGCCATTCCAACTTTCAATCCTTTAAGTGAACGGGTAAAGTTATGTAAGAAATACACGTGTTTTCCAAAATACCAAATAAATGCGTTACAAGCGCTTTATAGTTGTAACAATTTTATTTGATTATTTCTCATAAAAGACAAACTATATTTCCTACATATATATTTGTCAATCGTGTGGTTCGCAAGTTTGTATATAATGTATATATAATGTATTTTTCTTTTCGGGATCTTTGACAAATAATTTGGAAAATGTCAGATTGCCAATATGTTGAACAGGTCCCTTTAATGCAAAATAAACGGTGATTTTTAATCAATATACGTAAACGCCCCTCTAATGAATATAAGTTGTATCTTCCATTGATAACGCCAGAGTGTTTGGGTTATCAGTCAAAAAGGCGGATACAGTTTCATTAATTCGCAGATAATATGTCATTAAAACATGTACAATTCACAGCGGATTCCACTGAAATCCAAATACTTTTGCTATTCTTAACATCTATATGCTTTTACCAGAAGCATGTGATAAAATGACCCAGCTGTAATATTATTTGTATTCTGTATTATCAGTAGATATATGTAATTACTAGTTATATATTGAAAATACAAAGATTCCAATGTATATTTACACCATCAAACCTGAACATTCTACTGATCCACTCGATAATAGATCACCTACTTATATGCCCCACCTTAAATGCATCTGATATAATATTATGTCGAATTAAATAATATTTTCAATATAAAATACTCAACACCGACATTCTTGGCCTTTTGAAGAACATATATGCAGCAGGTTTGTACCCATGCTGTTTCGCCATTGAATCATTTTTTTCAAAATAAACAATAGTAAATAAGTGGTGCCAAATATTATAAAGACACAAAGAAGAACGCTAATATTTTCTTTAATACAACATCCAGTGCATAGGGATTTTATACCGCATAACTAAGCACGTTTGACAGGAACGTGCAGGTCAATCTGCTGGTATAATGCAAGTACGTATTGTTCTGTGTGTACTCATATATGCTTGCAATCTGATATGAACAACGTAATTGTTAAGCG
Source organism: Congeria kusceri (assembly GCA_027627225.1). Classification (NCBI taxonomy): domain Eukaryota; kingdom Metazoa; phylum Mollusca; class Bivalvia; order Myida; family Dreissenidae; genus Congeria; species Congeria kusceri. Next base: position 67,946,990 of record CM051027.1, read on the forward strand.
AAACAACGTAATTGTTAAGCGAAACAATGTAGGTACACAATAATTTGTTCACATTGTGATGAAGAGATAATTATGATTTACTCCAGTTTCAACGTTGAATAACCGTTTTTGTTAAAGCTATAAGGTGCATTACATGAACACGCAGTTATTCCAATAAAGGCATAACCATTTGTTGGTCATTATATTCCAGGTATATGTATTTGCAGTGTTCCAATCTGATGTTCTGATCGTACAGCATATATATTACATTGCCTGATATATCAAATAACACATGTATAAACATCGATTTTTGGAACAAACGAAAAACCAGTACAGTGCCGCTGTAAGAAAACCGTAACATGAAATATGATGGAAATGAAATATCACGAAAGGCTTCGTTGCTTGCATAACCTGCTATCCAGTTATCGACTGCTGACTTGAGAGATGAGGTGTGCAAGACTTTCCGTACAGAGTACAACTTCTATAATACCAATATTTAACCACAGCTACCACATTATTTGCACGCCAGATAGTTGCTCACTACAAATGGCTTTATGCTCCCAGAAGAGGACAGCATACCATCGCTGATGTGCCCGTCTGCATTCTGTCATTCGACTGTCCTTCAAATATTTCCGGGTATCAAATGTTTTTCTCCGAATATTCTACTCATCATAATCCATGTCCACTCGTCCGCCCGGTACTGCGTTTCCGGCGAGATCCCAGGAACTAATAACTCGAATTCAATGAATCTTTATATAAAACATCCCTAACAAGAGGAAATATTATTATTTTGTCAGACTGTTCAGAAGTGATGATTTTTAAATACTACATGTTTATGGAATATTGTTTGTTTCCGCGCGTGATCTCAGGAACTAAAAACGCGAATGCAATGAAACTTCATATGCAGCATCCATACAAAAAGGACATGCGCATATTTTCAGATCGTGTCTGATGATTTTTCAGAGAATAATTGCCCTCAACTTGGCCATGGAATGAGAGATTTTCATATCACGTGGCACAAATAGTCGCCTGTATGAGGCGGCATGTCGCGCTTATGAAGCAGAGCTAAGGTTAAGGTCATACTTATAGTTGAAAAGTCAATTTTCTTTTGCTTGTCCAAACCCATACCTAAGCATGAATGGATGGATTTTAAAACCAATGTTTGCCTCAACAAGACAGTGCGAAGCGGTATGAATCAGGCCCAGAGGTTAAGTTCAAGGCCACAGTTAGAGATCAAAGCGGCATCGAAGAGTACACATCGGTTCTACTGAAATTCTACTGAAGTTTTTTTTGGTTATAACATGAACACGATTTTATATTGTGTATGACGTTCACTTAAGGATTGAATTTAATTCTGGTTGCGTTCATGCGATTATGAACGCAATGGTGAAACTGTCAAACCCAGGATGTGCGCTAGCGCTTCATGGATAATTTTCCAGTTTGACCATTGCGTTCATATTCGCATGAACGCAACCAAAATTAATTTCAATCCATATATTTACATTATATTAGGGATGATTGCATAGCATTCCTTTATATTATTTTTGTTTAACATGCATTTTATTGCCATTCTAAGAGAAATATCACGCATATCATTTTCTCCTTATTTTACATTCAATTTTCTGCGACCAATGAAATTTAGTGTAAACATTATGAGTCATAACATTTTTATTTTCGTTGCATAAATCATATCGCTACAAAACTAAAAAAGTAACCTCAACAAATGCAAAAATACCTGTGACATCAAGAAGAACTGCTATTCCGGCCGGTATAGCCAATAAGCACTAAACATTATTAATGCTTTTGAAAGATTAACATAAAATAAGAGGTGCTTTGTGAGCAAGACAGTACATCCACATCATGAATACTTCTATACCACAGTTGAGTTCATACCCTTTAAAATCACACAATTCCTAGGCTAAGAGTTTAACAGATCCTAAACATAATCCAGTTTTATTATTAATACAACAGATGGAGACTTACATGCTTTTAAATGCTTTAAATCCACACCATATATCCAAATTTTCACTCGGCGAGAAAAATGCAAAACAATCCACAAATGACATCACTAAACAAGTGATGACTTGTTAGCTAGGTCATCGATCAATAGCATCCACACGGGCGTATCTAAGCTCTTTTCTTTGCCTGGGCATAACTTGTATTAGAAAGGATAACGTTTTAATATAAATCTCAAAATGCATTTTTTCTTAGTGTACATGTTAAACAATTCATCATTATTAACTGTGATATAAATGCACAATAAATTAGACGATCTAAATGCATCTAGCAAATTGACACATCAAAGTGAAATCATAACCATTTTAAAGCTACGTTCCTGAACCGTTGTTACGTCATGGAGATTTTCTGTGGTCGCTTCTAAGAAAAGTAATGTTTACCTTAAATACAATAACATGTACTTAGTACTTGCTAGCGAAATGGCTTTGTTTAATAATAACACGTGTAGACCTTGCATGATAGAAAACTATCAAACAAAAGCGAAAAAAAATGTCAGATTGATTTTTGTAGAAGAAGAACTGGAACGAAATGTTCATGTATATTAATTATGAAAACATTTAATCAAACGTCATCAATAAATGCAAAAAATAGTAACATTGAACAGGATAAGACATCTTAGTTCATGTAAATATTCTTGTCGAAATATAATTTGCATAAACATAGGACGCACTTATATTACTACGCCGGTGATAAGGCATTGCGTTCATACGATTATGAATGCATAGCCCTTCCATATTAAAATGCCTATGCAATGTAAATATATTGCTTATGAAAGACAAGTTGTATTCATGCAACAACATACACATGAAATGTAAATATTGCGTTAAACGCCTAACATATTACAACAACACCTTTTATAACGAAACTATTATAACTGTATGAAGCTTTCAAGTCCTATTTTAATTCATTATGGACTGCAAACCATGTATTGTCAATGCATTAGACTAGTCTTCCGTAGACAGCTAGTATAAAATGTGTATGATCTTCATAATGCCACGTGGGTTACTTGTTGCTGTAAGCAGTACAACAAATTAAATTTATTGACTCCGAAATCAATGTGGGTCTGTATTAATGGTAATAAGTAAGTTCGAATGCTGCTCGGGAAGCGTTCGAAACATCCTTGTAAAAAAGTACTGGTTCAACACAGTGGGGGGGTTAAACTTGAAAGTGTCTCAAGAAACCTCAGAAAATCGATACACCCGAGCTTAAATAACTAGAAGCAATCAGTAAAATTATATTTTTTATATACCGCATTTAAAAAATATATAAATTGAATGTAAAGAGAAATAAAATAAAATTTGATTATAAACGCAAACATTCGGCTATTTGTATTACAGGTACAGCAAAATTACAAAACATGTACTTGCAATATTTCTGCTAGTAATGCGTGTTGGCGAAACTTTGTTAGTACTACGCAGTTTAAAAGAGATTCTTGTTTTAAATACCGAAGCCGTTCAAATGGCTGGATGTTGTTTAAAGATTAGAAAATGGCAATTTTCGAATTAGTTAGGATTTAGATTCGTCTGGATTTTTTGTAGAGCTTACAGATCTCTGGAGCATTCATTTTAAGTCCACATAATGGCCCTTGTTATGGTGCAAGAATTATTAACTTGACATATTTATTTATTACAAATCTATGCTTGAATTAGTACAACAACAACTTTCCCAGTTATTCTAAAATCAATGTGAGCTTTCTATCTCACAAATACTATATCTGCATATGTAAAAAGCAATGAGTCTTATTGACTAAAAATATTTTTCATGTGTGTGGCATATTGTTGTACTTTCTTCGGGTATTTAACTATCAATACTATAAAATATAGTGTTTTATTATTTTTAGTTTTATTATTGAGAAATGTAGCGTTAAGACATTTAATTTATTCCTTCACCCATTGTTTTACAAGTATCTACTTTATGGTCACATAGTAACACGTGTTATTTAAAATATTTATACCAAAATGTATGACTTTAAATTCGTCGGTGTTCAAGAAAAAACAATAAATCTCTGGATTGGTGAAATATTTAGTAATATTTATATGTTCATTCTTATTCCTGAGTAGAAATATAAAATAATTAATTAATGTAATTTAATGTGTATTTCTCTTATTTAACTAAATTACGTTAGCATTAATGTCAATGTCAATAATTACATTTCATATAAGCTAAGAAAACCAATAATGTAGCTGAACAATAATAATAACCAAGTATATTTTGGTATTATACACGCGTTTCGTAAAATGGTTTAGCAATCCTTGTAATTTGCATTCCACATAGGTCAAATTGAAAGACATCGTGCTTCCATACAAGAATCGTTGTCGACCAATATTGTGTATCACCTAAGGAATGAATTGAACTTCCTTATTCCTTTATACAATAATTGCACTTAACGCATCCGATTGTTATTTAATGCTTCTGGGTTATACATTTAATATGCCGGAACGCTGTGTATCGTTAAGAGATAGCGCCAATTACATGTACAAAGTGTGTATTATGATGTGTTTAATCAGTTTTAGAGGCGTATACATCTCCTTCTAATTGATGGAAATGACTTTAATGAATTATTTATTAGACACGTGTCTACTAAGAGTAGCTCATGATACTTGAATAAGGCAAAGGACATTGAACAAATCCATTCGCAATTTTTAAGAAAATTACTATGTGTAACACATCAACTAACTTAATTGGCTTATACGGTGAACTTGGCAGAATACCACTTTATGAACACCGAAACATTATTATGTTTCGATATTGGATAAAAAACTAAATATAACTAAACGAGAACAGTTTAATTAAAAAAGTATATATTATGCTAAAGCAGATAACGGAAAAAATTATAATAACAATAACTGGGCATCTCAAATAAAAGAAATGTTAGAACAAATGGGCATCGCAGAGTTATGGACAAACCAAGACACCATTACAATAACATTAGATAGCATTAAACTCAGAATACTAGATCAATTCAAGCAAAACTGGCTAAGTAATATTAATCAATCAGGCAGACTAAGCACGTATTGTATATTTAAAACTAGTTTTGAATTCGAACCTTACCTACACATAATAAAACAAAATAAATATACAATAGCTTTAAGTAAATTCAGACTATCTTCACACAGCCTAGAAATTGAACAAGGTCGGTACTATAACATAGAAAGGGCAGACAGAAAATGTACTATATGTAACTCAGATTTAATAGAAAACGAATATCATTTTTTGCTAACCTGTCCTCTTTACTCCCACCTAAGATGAACATATTTTAAACCTTACTATTGTAGATGGCCTACTAAAACTAAATTTAAAACACTAATGTCCACAACAAATGACTATGAACTACTAAACAGTGCAAAATATATCTACCATGCAAACACTCTAAGAGAAGAACTAATAAGTAACTGATTATTTCTACTATTGTTGCTGGTTTCCATATAGACAATAAGGATATATAAGTTATTTAGTAAAACGAAATGTTTGTATACACTTGTAATTTATGTTTATGTCCAGTACTTTCTTTCATTATCCACTGTAATTTAACATTACATGTATATGCATTGTAACATGCACGCATATTATTGTGCTGATTGTAAATGTTTGTACAATCGTATATGCATTGTAACACGCACGCATATTATTGTACTAACTGTAAACAGTTGTACATTCTAGAAGCTAGGCTAGAAGCTTCTTGTAAGCTTTATTGCTGAAATAAATGTTGTTGTTGTTGTTGTTGTTGTTGATTTAAATACAATTTAACGAATGTGTTAAGATCAGTTTAAATAAGAACTTTTTAATTAACATAATCACATCTTAAATCACATTTATGGCTTTAAAAGTTTCAACGTATAAGTAAGTTGTTTTACTCAAATTCATATTGCATGATAAAACAAATAAATTATGTATTTACTTTTCTTCAAACTTTGAATTGCAGCAAACAGTTCGTCATATAGCACATACAATATACACTACATTATGTGCAAATTTAAAATCCTATTCCTCCCATTAGTCAGTTAGAAATTAGTGCTTTTATTAAATTCAGAAATCAAAAACCAAACGACTAGCTGTAAAAACATGGTAATATCAATCTTAGCACTTACAGGTTCAGCAACAATTTAAAATATACCACGGGATAAAGAATAGTATGTACTCCGAAGAGATACAGTAGTGTAATAGTCGTCGGAATATTATTATAGGCCAATAGCGATGCACATTTCAAGTGCTTGCAATAACGGAATGGGGAAATATTTGCTATTATTTACACAGTTCTGTTACATGAAACGCTTGAACATAATTTGACTTGGATTGCATATTTGCGACATGAGTACAAAGAGGCTTGACGGCGAAATATTTATCAGATTTCACAGGTTGAAGCCATAAATTATGCATTTTCAATTAGAAGGCTAAGACACTTTTATAGATTTAGACGGTTGCCAATTACAATTGACGTATTCAACTGTGTTTAATTAGGCAACTTATTTCTAGAATAACGTATTGGGCTTACAATTGCCAATTTCCTGGTACATATGCACTAGATTGTTGTTGGTTGGCGAAACATACATTTAGAACACATTCAAACAAATATCTTTAGCATACAAATAAACGAAGCATTTTCAGATATTCTTTGTCAGTTAACTATACAATTATTTGCATGTATGGATGTTATAATCTAATAATTGCACTCGGTATTCTCCTGTTTAAGTGCTAACACTCAAATTTACAGAGAGTTAATCTAATAATTGCACTCGGTAATCTCCTGCTTAACTCAGTTTTCATGTATCAAAGAATGTGAAGCAATTATCAAAACGATGCATGAACGTTAATCATTTAACGATAACTGGGGATTACTTTAATACGAATATAGTAACTGAGTGTATTGTAAAGAAACATGCACGCTTATTAATCATATGCATATGCACGTACGTTTATTGCCTTTACTAGCTCATACATTAAACAATGGTACGCATCCAGGTCAACATTTTTCAAATATGTGTACGTTATTTCCATTTAAACATGAATTAACTTTTGACGCAAGTTTTGAATATGACACTGACCAACATCGTCAGAATACAACTTACATGTATATTGTGTTGGTAGAAATATTTTACATATATTTATGTTATATAATTAAAGAGTCCACTCTTTGTTGGAAGTAGTAAATCTTGGACACACTACACAAAAACAACTATTTGTTAGAGACATGTCTGCACATATATAAACTTCTCATTCATTTTACATGTATTCAAAGTATAAAAAGCATCACGCTTGTTTTGTTCACTGTCTGTGGAAACCTTTAGCATAATGGAGGACACAAATAATATTTCTCCTGAAATTAACAATAACTGATATTAACTGTGAAAAAAGAAGTTAACTATAAATTGAAACTATCAGATATAGTTTTAAAAAGATCATTCATATCGAGACAATATTTACGTATCAATTTATTTTTCAATTTCAAAGTGCTTAGTTTACACCGTAATACTTATCATAAATGTCATATAACATTGCATGTTTTACAATAACTTGACATGCATTTGTACATTCATGGACTACACATTCATACAGAAGCAAGGTATTAGGATAAACATACAATCCAACGTGATAACATGTGAGACTCAGGCATTTGTTAACTATCGAACATCCCTCTGTAACCCCGAACTCATTAGTTGGCTGATTGATGCATGACATGTAATGCAATGCATTCCTTGAGAAGATCTCAAGGTATTATGAGGTCTATTTCCTGAGTGGGCACATCGTAACGTTTCTGTAGAGGAATATCTGTAAATAACCAGTGTCTTACATAATTCACAGTTACTAAAATTGTTACATTGCATGGGAGCGCATAAGTTGCTTTATGTACGCGTTTTAAAGGTTAAGCATACCAATGATATTCCACGTTTGCACATCATAAACTCGTGTACGTTCGTAACGACGAAAGGGTTTGTTAAGATTCACAAATTGCAGGAACAAATTATACGTTTTCATTAGCAAAGTCGAAATTATAAGTTTAGAGTCGTTTTGAAATTATATAATATCAACTCCTCAATACTGGACTGCGATGGTAACAAACACCAATGCGCATGGAGTTGCAATTCTTATCATCTCGGTATAATTATACGCACTTATTTTTTTAAATGTGTTAGTTAGTTGTGTTGATGGGATGTCAAAAGAGTTGAACATATAACAAACCAATTAATAAAACAAATACGCGGGTAAAACGCATTAGGAAATTGTTTTGAATATTTGCGGAAACAATACGCAATGTTTTATTAAATAATATACTATTAAAATTTTGATAAAGGGCTACCTTTGTCTTTTCACTAATTACCTTCATAGTCTACTTATCTTATTTTAAACGAGTAAAACAAAACAATAATTTACTATACAACACGTGATCCTTATCAAATATTAAGTATTGTAAAGTAAAGCTGTACGTGTTTTTTACAAAATATTTGTCAAACTTTATGCCTCTTTGTACATACGGTTGTTCATGTGTTCCCGTTGTGTTTCTTTCCGACATTTGAAGCATTTGATTATCTTGCCATTTCATTTCATTTCACTTGTCAGCCTGTTTTTTGTAATTTTACGTATAAGTTATTACTCTTCATAACATTACGTAGTACTGCACAATGCAGACACTTATTTAAAAAGCTTTGACACAGTTTTAATAATATGGCGTGTTAAGAAATAAACAAAGCACAAATTGTTATAAATGAAATAGTTTGATTGGGTTTAATCATCGTTATTATAAATGTTCAGCCAAGATATTTCTAGAGCATATACATATATCAATGTGTACTGAAGCACTAATTTCAGAAACTGATAATCAAACAAGTAGCATGGTATTTTGTAATTTCTTTTTTAAATGGGCACTAATTTGCTTCTTAGACACGACGAGAAACAATTCCTGAGTTTTCACGCATTATAGGAATATATTATGCATTTTTACTTAGAAAGTCGATACCTCTTGACAGGTTTTGAGACGTTCTAGAATTACATCTGCAGACACATCAACTCTTGATTATGTATACATAGCTTAGGCTTGAATGATTTCTTGTGAATATACGAATCGCGGTATATAGGTCCGTAATTGTTTTGGTTCGAACTTAAATGAAACTATAATGAGTAAAATATTAAAGCAAACAAATACTGGTAAACAACATGTTTTAATACCGTATCAGGAGTAGAGAAACTGCTATAATAGTTTCCGTTAATTACAGTTACTGACCAAGTGCAAGTTCAACGCATTATACAACGTTTACTTTGGTACCATCCTAATGGCTTTGTCTTTATGTAAATATATAAGAATAATGACACTCTAGAGACATTACTAGGAGAGAAACCCATCCACTGCTCTTTTATTTGAGGCAAGTGACCAATTGCCTTTACAATAAAGGACAATGAGCACAACAAAACACCTACAAATTATTAAAACCGGGATCACCGCCTTGGAACGGTCAATGTAAAGCATTTGGGGTTTATACAGGTTTAAAAGCATGCCAAACTTTACACTTAGCCCAGAATTAATCACAATACACGCACTTGTAAATAACAGTTAACCTCATAGCATAGCAATTCAGCTTCTTGCTTATCAATTTGAACTTCGCGTGAACTCAAAAGAGGCATGCGTGCTTTCTGTAGATATAAATGTCCACGTCTGATAATAATAAAACGCACTTCTATAATATAAATTACAGTGTTGATTTGTTTTCGAACATACGTGAATCTTTTGTATTTCACCCTTCAATATACCTGTGTAATGATGTGTCACGACACACATATTTGTCGGACGCATTGTAGTTATAAAAGATGCTCTATGTAAATGTTCAGATAATATAAGACAATCTGGTTAGCCCTGATTCGCTATTGTTACTATTTGTGACGCGGTCAGCGAAAATGAGTCCTGTGGCGGTAACGACGTAATCAAGAAAAAAACGAGATTAAAATTTCTACACGATTTTCTCTAATTATGTCATTGTTTAATTAAGCGTGTATGTCATTAATATGCAGTAATTTCGATAGAAAATGTCATAAGTAACAAACTTAATCTCTTTAGCCCTTAAATATTTTAAAATCAATACATGTTACTGTTTTGTAACCAGTTTATTAGGGTAATTTCGCCCTAGCGGAAGGTGTCGCTAGGCGCCATTTTGTGTAAACAATGTCGTTTTGATATCGAAAATGTCCTTGTTTTTTTTTCGGTTAATTTTAAGATAAAAGATGTTTTGTTGGACTTTATATACGGAAAACCAATTTCAGCAGGTACGTATGGCATTTTCTGTTTTTCTCATTGTTTATCTATCGAATTATTTGCCTTTTCCTTGTAAAAATTATCAGCAGTTTGACCCGGAAGTAATTTTGTTAGACAATTTATTCAAGTGGCGGCAATTTCAAATTGTAATTTCTTAATAAAATAACGTTAAAAACTAATATACATATTATAAGTGTATTAGTTTTGATAAGAAAATGTTGCAAAGGCTTTTACTTTTTATTTCTAAAATGCGAACATAATTATGCCATTAAATGTTAATGGAAGTCTTCAAGCCTTTAATGTGTTTTGCTTTTTTTTTTCATACTGTATAGACTTGTGGTTTGTCCATCTTTTATGTTGAACTCATGTCTGCACATTAATCGCACTTAAAAATTGTGTTTTTGCATGAGTAATTTTTAAAATTGTAATTGAAACCTTTAAACATTTCTACTTATTAGTATTAACAATAACAATTGGTAACTAACTTTACTGCATAAACAAACTGTAAAAAAGCGAGTTGTATTCTTCTAGATGTTTCTTATGGTTTGTGAATTCTGATCGGCTGGCTCTTAGCAGGTACCCTAAGAAGCCCAGACAGTTGCACTGCTTCTCATATCATAGGCCGATTGTTTGTTTTAAGAGCATTTAATGAATTTAAGGCATGGCATGATTGACCCGCCTCATTGCTTTGTAACTGTAAGGTCATTTGACCAACCAAAATATCTGACAATACAGATGTCTGCAGGAGTTTTTGCTACTTGAAATAGTATTTAATCATAACACTAGTACAGAAACTTTGTTAAAAATAAAATTGAACTTGTTTTGTTGCATTTTTGTCATCAAATATATTTGTCAAAACTTCTGGTGGAAGTTCAACAAAATCTTGATATGTGCTTGATATGTGCTGTGTTTAGAAATTAGGTTAATGTAATGTTCAGAAAACTGTTATGTTGACTGAATCCACCAGAAAGAAGGTGTCTGTGATTTAAGTGCAAAAACTATGTTTGTTTTATTTGTTTTTTAGAGAAGCAAGTGTTTTATATTGCACATGAAGGCTTGGCGCCAGACAAAGAGGCCCACCCAGCTATAAGCTTCCTCCGCCATTACCTTAAATACCACGGTCTTGGTGAGAGGTATGCTAAATTCCACATCAACAACTGTGATGGACAGAATAAACATAATACCATCCTGGTCTATGCTCTGTAGAGGAAATTGACTGGTAAGTAGTCTGCCTTAAAATGCTTGTAGTTATACATAATTCATATACTATTCATGTGTTATTTTCTTCGACACTGGGATGATTTAATTTATTACCATGAAAAATTTGCACAGTTTCCAAATTGTATAAGAAACAGTCCTAAGGCCTAATGTATTTAATAGAATATCTTCATTTGTTGGATACTCTATCTTAAAATTGCTATCTTAAAATTTATATTTTGAAGAAATACATTAGGGGATCGCATACTCCTTGATGATGGCAGGCCGCACCTTGTTATCAAGTGACTGGGATTTTTGGATGTGGGAAAACAAATAGCGACATATGGATACTGCAACCATGCAGGTATTATGAACCGAGTATTATTCCACATGATATGAGATGATCGTGTCACTAAATTACAGAAACCATACCAAGCTTGAGAGATTACTCTGATGATGAATGCCATAAGAAATCCCTGCTATATGTACATTTTAATTAAAAAACACATCTATTCAGGACTTGATAGTTAATGAATGACATTAAATTATATTAAGTTTAAATTTATGACTTATAATTACAAAAAGTCATGATTATTGTTTACAAAAAATACCGGTACTTGTACTGCACTATTTATACAGGACACAGCCACAACAGTCATGAAGTCGTGCTGGTATGACCATAATATGCCACATCTGGTTTCTTCTGTAGAATGTAGATGCACCTCGTGTTGAAAGCTTACTGATGGTCCCGAGGTAAAAAGTAAAATGTGGGGAGGCCAGGTGTCAACCTTGACTCTGATGCAATGGCGAACCAAATATTTGGACCAGGTGTCACCGTTTGTCTTCAGAAAGGCAGTGGTATCTCCATGATGAAATCTGACGGTTTTGTCGTACAACTGTTGCTAACCTACCAATTACCTATAGTTCCTAAATGGGATCATCACAGGCAAAAATGAACGTGTCGAATGTTTGTTTTAATGTGAACACATTTAATAATGTTTGATCATAACAGGACAAAAAAAGTGTTTTGCCATAACTGTTAAACTTAACAAAAGCTCTAAAATTCGTTTTAAGTTGACCAGGGCCCTATTCACAAAGCTCTATAGGGAAAACTAAATGTTTTTAAATCACAAAATTCTTTAAGTCTTTGGAGGTTTCATGAAGAAGTCTGTTATATTTAAATGTTATACACTGGTAAAAATGGCTTAGGTGTTTAGTATTTTACGATTTTGTAAACAGAAATATTTAACACATGTATAACACATAAGTTCTATTTAAGATTTCCCTTAGGAAATTTTTGAATACTGGCCCAGTACATTTATCAGTATCTTATTATACTCTATTACATATATCTTGTTTTCATGTCGACAAAACCTAAGTATTTTAAAACTGGATAAGTTTCAGTTGTTATTTGTAATGATGAAGAATTATGTTTCTTTTTTTTGTTACAAACTATAATGTTTAAGTATTATGTTATGGGTAATTGTTCTAGTGTTGTCAAGTTTGAATAAATGATACTAGTAACTTTTTGTTTGATTTTTTAACCTTCCGTTTAAGGATGCAAGTAACACAAACTTATATTGTTAATTATGTTCATGTGTTTAATATTCAATTAAACAATACTAGTGTGCGTGCTAAAACTATAAAAGTTGTTTTTACAAACACATGCAACATGCATTACTTAAATCATTATTGCATGTTTGTTTGTTATAATGCCCAATTAGCATCTAAAATGCTGTTGCTATGGAGACAGTTACTGTCTTTAACAATGTGTGCTTGCGATGAAATGAATCTTTTATGCATCAGCTGTAGTGTGTATATTTACAAGAAGTATATTGGCCTATAGAAACAAATATTATGGATATCATATAAGGAACACAGTTATTCTTAAACCTACATACATGTAAATTAATTCCAGCAGGTTTGTAAAGATATTTCATGGCAGTGCAATTATCACAAAAATGTGCTTTTATAACGTCTAAATAAGATACTAAGATGCAAATACAATGTGTTCACCAAGATTTTGGTAAAATAATTGAAATTGGTAAGGTGCACTCAGTCTTTAACCTTCATAACTAATTTTCTAAGTTGGTTACCATGGAAACTGTGTTTTGAAACATTTTTTGTAACGATGTGAGGACAAAATGAAAAATAATTATTTATTTTATACAAATGTAATATAGTCTTTTTGTTCTTATTTTTGCACAAAATATGACATTTTGTATTACACGGTGCTATTACGTTTCTGGCAATATCTCAAAAAATAAAAATGATTGAAGCATAATTTGTTCAGTGTTTTATTTGTTAAAGATAGTACAAAATGAAAATGTAAAAAACTAAAAATGTGATTTTTTATCCATAGGACCCATTTTTGCAGCACAGGTCACATTTTTAAATGGTCACAAACTAGCACTTGCCATAACATCAGGCTATACCCTCTGAGTAAGCCTCTAAATTTCCATGTCAGTCAGAAAACGTCCAGATTTTGCTGCGGTGGTTATAAAGTTGCCTCGCAATAAATGACATAACGCATTGTAACGACTAATTGTTGCAAACATATGTGCACTGAAATACACGTTTCGAAGAAAGTATAACTGACAGGTCAATGCGGGTACATAAACTTCCTGAGCCTGGCCTTTCGTCGTCTACAATAATAACTATTATACCAGTCCAAAAACGTGCTTTGTGTCGTACAAATAGTCATTCATTTTCCTCATATCACCTGATTATATCAACCATTTATAACACAGCCATGTGTCTTCAAAAGCTGAGAGCACCATCCTTCTTAACAGACTCTGATATTTAAAATGAATTTTCAACATAATACAGGGTTTTTCAAAATATATGTTACACTTTCAAAGCAAATATATGTTCTGCAAATACCAAGAATATAATTGACTATTATATTATACCTCATTTTAATGGTCAGAAAATGTATTTTTTTCTCCATCACTTTTGTTTCGGAAAACGTTGACGTCATGACGTTATTTGTGACGTCATCAAATGTTTTTTCAACATGGCGCTGTCCAGGGAAGTGTCAGGAAATATTAAAGTTGTCTTTTGAAAGAAAATCAGTAACTTTGGTAATAAGAAGAAAATGTATCTAAAGGAAAAGATAATCAGCAGAATGCAAGTAAACAGAACAAATAAAGAAGTTCGATACCACAGGATCAGTACTGGATCAAAGGCCCAATAACCAGGGACGTCCCCGGACAGCGCGTAGCCCAGAAAATGTTGAGGATATTAAAGACGTAATCAAAGACACACCAAAAGCTCTTAATGCAAAAGGTCTTGCCAGCACTTCGTCGAAAAAGGAACTGAACTAGAAAAATATGTTTCCAGCAGGATGGTGCGACACCACACCAAAGTTTTGCATTTTTTTAAATGGTTGGAAAAAAGTTTGATTAAAGAGTGATCTCATTGAAAACAGATCGACCATGGCCTTCTCATTCGCCGGACCTAAGCCCATTGGCCTTTTTTCTGTGGGGTTTCCTCAAGACAATGTGTGCATAATCCGGTATATGTCTACAGAGGATCTTAAGGCATCAATTACTCATGAAATGAAACTGATAACAGCCAAGACGTGCGGATCTGTGATAGCCAATTTGATGAAGAGACTGCTTGCAATGAGACGTCAAAATGGACGTTATTTCGAACATTTGATGTAAAAAGATATATGTTTGAAAGGTGGTGGTCGATCTTGTTGTTTAATGTAACCTTATATACAGTACATGCTATTAAACTGTATTTCTGTACCTATTACATGGTATAAAGTTTGTTGTGTTATCTTTATCAATAATATATTAGAATGAAAAGGGTCTATATTACACGTATTAAAGGAGCAGATAGGCCCTTTTCATTCTAAGGCGGCGGACTATATTCATCAAAGAAACATTTGTATGTGATCTTTACTGACTATGCATTGACAGGTGCAATACATTGTTTGACACATATACAGGATTCGAACCCATCCGAAATATGTGTTATAGTTTATAAGTTCGCACAAACCGGTTTTATAAAAATGTAACGATGCTGCTGACTCCATTTATATAACCTGCTAATATATTTATAATTTGACTATTCGCTTATTATGAATAGGCATTATTGCTAAAGACTTTAAATAGTCAAACATGCTTCGGTGTCATTAAAGCCAATGTTCAGGACTAGTTCACAAACTCAATTGGAAGGTAGAACTAAGCTCGACATATTCTAGTTTAAGAGTATTCCAAGCAAATCACAAACTTTTATGTGTTTGTTCGTAGTTAGGAACTTACAGTTAAATTCAATTTATTGCATCATTCTCCCTTTCATTTCGCGATGGGCTTGTAATCATATAACCTTGAATGAATCAGAATACATGATCAATTATATAAAATGTGTAACTTCTTACCAGCTGTCAATTCATTGGTGCGTAGATCGGTATTGTAATAGAAAGGGATTTCCGTGTTTAATCTGCACTATTTATGAGTCTTGTCCTTAGTGGAAATCATTATAGATAACATTTGTTATACGTATGTTTGTTATTTAGGCGGTACACCATTTGCTTTCGTTCGTTATTAATTTCAAATGTCATTAGAATTAACAGTCCGAGTTAGTAATTTACAGTTAAATAATGAAACTCATTGATTAAGAAACTTGAACGTTATACGCATGCCACAGTACTTGCAAGAGCTGGGCGGCATTCACAAAGCAACATAAATCAAATTGTATCAATATCCTTAATTTTAATAATTTGAAACAGTATCTGCACGATATTATTTTGTTTACCTAGGTAATCTTTGTATTTCACATTTGGAAACATAAGATTGCCACGTTGAACATTTTATCTAGTTCGTTTGCACTTCTAATGTAATGATCTTCCCTTTCTAAAACGATTTTCTTTTCTAGCTTTAGGTTATAATACCCGATTATTAATTCATTTCTTGGACCTTCATTTATATGGTTATTATTACCGGCACTGAACTACGTATACCCGTACAAGTACAGGTAAGTCCTTATAGCTACAAACAACCTTTAAATGACTAGAGATTATGTAAATCACGGCACGGTCATTTTCGTGTAAATTGTGATTTTTGCAAGACTTTAAAACTAATGAATAACAATTAAGCAACATGAAATGAGACTTTGTACACAATAACCTTTGACCAACACTTTACCCAACGATATATTTAACAATCATTTGTACGTTATTCATCATGCGAATCATTGTTGATAGTAGGATGACAAACAACTTATGCGTTTATTAAATTGCATTATAAAGCATTTTATGCGATGAAAGATGATATATGTTCATCTATCCGTCAGTCTATCAAATTTACCATTCACGTTACCAATGATCAAAAATGAGTTTACAACAAAATGACAAAAACAGAGAATACAATACAAATGTGTACTCCACGAGTAATTGGCAAATTTCAATAACGTGTTTGATGGAATCAAAGCAAACCGGTTCATGAAAGACAGTACTCGGACACATACAATATGTGCTACACTCTTTCAATATTTAAATTTCGTAATAATGCAACACTGGTTCATCGTCGCATCATTCACCACTGTACCTATCGCACTTATATGTTGGGTTCGTATCAGTAATCACTTTACTATGGACACGTTTAGCTGGGATAGTGAACAAATTAAAAAAAATAACACCAAGTTATAAAGGATATATAAATTGCTAGTGAGTTTATAAATTCCCCCTTATTATCAGAATGCTTTAAATTTATTAAAAAAAACTACAACGCATTAGTATGGATGGATGACATGTTTAATCGATTCTAAGTCAATCAATTTCATGTCTTTGAATCTGACTGTTGCAACTGTATTCCGAAGTTCTTATTAATTATAGAACGACCTGACTGTACTTGAAATAAGATGAACAGATGGAAAAAGAATACTGAGTAAAACTGCTAACGGGGCAATCGACGTGCTAAGCTTCCTGGTAAATGGTGTTACAAGCGCCTGGCTACCGGCAGCAAGCTGTTTATTTTATTAGAAGACATGATTACCCAGTGCAAAAAGTTGCTCTTCTGTAATTATCATCGTATAAAATGAGACATTTCTTTAAAAAGTTCTTTAATGCCACATATCATGTATCAGTAGTGGGGAAACAGCAGTGAGTGAATTGCCGTTTAACGTTGTTATAAATAATCGTTTAGGACACGTTAATTCGATTAAAGTTGAAGACCCACTTTTAACGTGATATTGGATAAATTTAATATATATATATTCTCAATGTAGCGCGTGTTTTTTTCATAACTGATAAATATTAATTTTTGGTTCACGATGATGGTTACATTCTTCGTTCGTCGTTATAAATATTTCCATGTATATTTAACTATATATGCTTGATGTAATTTACTTTATGTCAAGTACGGTTTTTAGCAATTATTATTTTGGTGCAATATATATCATTAACAATTAGCATTTTATGCAATATGTTACGTATTGCATTACCAACTAAGCTACACTTGATGCCCATGGTGCAGTTCATTTCTGATCTAGTAATAGACGTCTCCACATATGTCAGTCATATTCAAATGAATCGGCAATTGTATCCAATCATTGCATTTGGATATCACGTCTTTAAGTGTTAACTATTTTACACATAAACGCACGAGGTAAAGTTTGTGATGTGTTTGTGATGCTCGAATAATGGAAAATAATCCGTAAACAGTTGCTGGGGAACGAGTTTACACTGTTCTTGGCAAAAACTGGAAAGGTCTATACCTAGGAGTACGAAGAGAAAAATGTTTGATTCTGGCGTGATTAGTATCATTTTGTTATTTTTTAAATAGGATAGCGTATATTAAATATTTAACATCGATATACGTGCATCACATATTATGTTTACGGAGGCTGACGTACATTGAAAATGTATTTAAAGGCATAACTGACCATTCATATTAAATGTTTATCTTTATCTAATTGTGTACGACACGCATTAAAAAAAAACATGTTTTAAACATCGAATTAAAACACTGCATTTGCCTTTGTACACAATATGTCAGACATATTTTAAAACAAATATACTGTCATATTTTTACCGCCCATGTATTATACATTTTGTTCCCCATTATAGAACTGTCATCAACGCCATTCGACAGAAAGCTAAATAGTGCATTTTATTATATGCTTTTCAGTAAAATATCGAATTTTATTCGTGGAATAAAATTATATATTTTTATTGTTCGAGCAGTGAAAATATAAGATTTTATAACATAAAATGGAATATTTTTCCATAAATAGCATCGATCTACAAGTAGTGGTTTACAACCCTTGGCAAATTTATATACACGTACATGCATGTGTTTATATAAAACACATTAGAAATTTCAACAAACTTATAATTTAGCGACAACTACTCACAAAATATGGCACTTTTCCCACCATACTAACGAGTGACAGTTTTGGAATCGTTTACGACGTCATTTTATGACGTCAGAATACACGAACTTGAGACGTTTAAGCATGAGACGTTTAAGCTCGCGCAATTTTATTTATTTATTGTCAAAAAGCAAAAAAGAAAAAGAAAAATTGTTGATTTCGATGCAAGATCGTATATTATTTCACGCGTGTACAAAGAAACTAGATATTATCACTCGTGGCTGCGCCACTCGTGAAAATATCATGTTATTTGTACACGCGTTAAATAATATACGATCTTACACTGAAATCAACCAATATCCTCTATGTTTCTAAAAAGATGGCTTTGCGTGTTTTAAGGTTCTAGTCCTGTACGGTTAGCAAGTCGGGTTCTCATTGACAACGTTCAATACACCGCATTTACACTCAACAAAAGCTATAACGCACGAAATGGACATTGTTTTATTTTCTTCATTTCTAAGAATTTCAGCTTGCAATGGTAAACACGAAATTCCTTCGTATTTTTTCCCAATATTTTGGTATGAACACATGTATGTATAATTCAAATGATCATAGCTGAATTTATAAGCTGAAATTCTTACAAATAAAGAATATACATCAATTTCCATTTATTTCCATTCGGTACGTTGTAACTTTTGTTCTGTGTATTAACAGAAACAGTCTATGTTAACATATTGTTATGTTTTGTATGCCGCTTCTTTATACTGTGATATGTATTTGTGTTTGGCTGACCAACAAATAATTAGCGCATATGCCGCGGTGTATGTTTCATGTGTTAACCAGAACATTAATTTTCCGCTTTAGAATAAGTTCCACAAGTGCAAACAAGCACCGCCGAGGCAATGCGCAACTGGGAAACGTCTATCAGTAAAGTGTCTGATTCTTCTTGCAAAAAGTATATAACCCATTGTTTCAAGCTGTGAAAGTTTATACTCTTTTTCGCCGTCGTCACCAAGAACAAAATTAATTAACCGTATAGCAAATAAAAAATCTAAACTGAACCTTTTCTTTTAATTTGACGTTGTTCTTAATTTGCTCAAGAGCTGCAGCGATTTTTTCGATGCATCGATAACTCGATAAGTGTAATTGACTCAATTCGATTTTCTATACTACACCGAGCTATTTCGATTCCAATCTCTTCCATATCTTTATAGATGATTTCTCATATAACTGGATTATCTTTTTCATATATTTATAGATGATTTCTCATGTAACTGTTAACTAAAGTTACGATGTTTGTGTATATTGATAATGTAAATAGATCGTGGATTTTTGGAATCTGTGACAGACAGTTGAAAAATTGTCAATTCGTCAATCTGTGAACAGGTCCCTTTAAAACAAGCATGAATAAGGAATCATGAATCGAATCGAAGAAAAAAGTATAAGTAAATGATGTTCAAAATCGAAATTGAATCGAATTGAGCCATGGCTAAATCGTTGCAGCATTATTATGTTTCTGTGTAATAAAAAATTTGGAAATGTGTTAGTCTCTTTATTCCGTCTTTTATTGTTTTATGATTGAAAGCGAACTATATATTGAAAGTGTAACGTTTGTGCTTTTTTTCTTAAATGTCAATGACAGACACACACGAAAGAATCCATGTTTGAAATACAAGGATATAAGAATATACCATCGCCAATGCACGCGCTTGAAATTTTCATACGTATTAGCCTATAACAATATTTAGAATAAATATTTCGACGAATATAACAATGATCTTAAAGTAAAAGGCAACATTCACGTGTTATTTTATTTATCGTTTTAAATGCGATATCAAATACACAAATAACTAGTAAGCTTTATACGCATTGTACATTAAACCAAAAACATATGTCATTTCGTAAATCTTGTATCGACAAGCACGTCTTTCTATTTTAAACCGACGCTAATCACTATAAATATTTTATAAAAAATACGCATAAGCAAACAATTTTACATTATATTGCGAGCTAAAAATTAGTCCGTTTTGAAATACGTTACTACGCAGGTAAGTAAATTGCAGTTATAAAATGCATTAACAAATATATGTACGTGGCATTCCTTCCAGACATTTTGAAAGACGGTACACATGTTTTTTGTATTTTAGACGTAATTGTTTATGCAGATATGCTTTCTGAATTTGAAAGCACTAAAGCAAACATAAATGAAAATTGATGTATACCAAAGCGGCATATAAAATTATGTTTTCAACTAATCCGATTTATATAATATCTCATTACCTTTGATTCATTAGAGTGTTTACCGCCATTGTATATCTGAAGTACACATTTTATTAGCGTCTTAATTTGCATGTTTGCAATATGAAAGAACATATATTTCGAGTTCTAATTAACATCGTTTAATCTTTCTTATTACAATATATACAGAACGAGCTGATTAATACACCTTGTGCTATATTTTACTGCTTTCTATGTACACAGTTGGATAGCAATACCAAGAAGGTTATTTTTAAGAAGTGTTGTTGCTGCTGCTGTTGTGTTTCGTTGTCGTTGGTATTGTTGATACACAAAAAGAATGATTGTTCAAACTTGCACTCACTGAAATTCCTATTACCACAGGCAAATTGAATGTATAAATTAATTTCATTTCTAAAAAAATTACATAACATAATACGCATAGCCCATAATATAGTTATAACGCCGTCTGGTTCTAGCAAAGAAGATAAAAACCAAACCATCACCACAGTCTTTAATTGTTTCTGATACGTTATATATTTGGCCTGTAGTGGCATAGAAATCGAAAAAAAAACACAATAAGACAAATACGTAATTCGCACTATCTCGAAAATATATCTTTTTATTAAGGACCAGTTGCGAAGGATGTACACATGTTTTTTTTAACCTCATTGATTAAAAATACACGACGTATAAATGCAAATGAACAGATTCCGCCGATTTATTTTTCAATTGTAAATCTAAACAAACGCACAGTACAGGCATGGCGATGGCCAATATTTTAAATTGGATGTTTGATTCTGACGCTCTGTGGTCAGAATCATTTTCGTCTCTTGAATCCAACGATCAAGTCAGTTATACTAAGAACAGCGTATATGAAATATCCATCATGATATACGTGTACCTCCGTTTATATCTGCGTTGGTTGAGGTATATTGATCGTGTATTTAAGGATATTACAGATCATTAATATGTGTGTCTTAACAATTGTGAACTCGCTAAATATTATCGTTCAACAATGCATTTAGATGAAGGAAACATATATGTGTACAACACGCCTTTTAAAATACACGTTTAAAAGCATCCACTTGAATCAATGCATTTTTCATGTTGTTCAAAGTATGTCAGACATATAATCAAACAAATATTCTGTCATGTTTTTGCTGTTCGTGTATTATTTAGTTTTCCCCCAATATGGAACTGTCAAAAAGGCCATTCAAAAGACAGCTGAATATTGCATTGTTTCTATCAGGATGAGTGCGTCTTTTCCCAAAACAATCCGAGAAGAAATTTTCATCATTGTCATGTACGGTTTCTAGAAGAATCTAAATGGCATTGTTCAAAACACTTCAAATGTTTTGTGAAATTTACTATGTAAGCATACATATTTTGTGGCAGGCTACGGACATTTATTAATTTGTTGTATTTTTATCTGTCTGTGTTATGCTGGCCAACAAATATTGAGTCCAATTCCGAAGAGATTTGTCATTGTTAACCCGAAACATAGCTTTCCGCATTAGCATGAATTTCACAATTACTAACAAGTACCGAAGAGGTATGGACAACAGCTCTAAATCTGTGAAGTGTCTTAAGCATCTAATAAAAAATGCATTATCTATTGTTTCAACCTGTGACATTGTATAACTCATTTTCGGAACGCATTTCGCCGTCGTCATCTAAAACAACATTTATGACCCTTACTGCATAAAGAAAATCTAAACTGAACATTTACTTATAATAGATCGTTGTTCTACATGTATATATGCTCGTGAATAGTAAACATTTTGACATGTGTTATTATCATCATACTTGTGTTCTTTTTATTGCCTTTCATTAACAAACACACATGAGAGAATCCATGTTGGAGATGCAAGGATATTAGAATATACCAGCGCTAATGCGTTTTTGCACGCACTTGAAGTTTACACACGTATTGGCCTGTAATAATATTACGGCGAATATTATGAAGATGCATTAACGTGTTATGCCGATATAGTTATTAGACGCCGACAACGTTATCTGACGTCTGCATGATAATGTCTGTTATCATTTTAACTGGACCTGTTCACAGATTGGCAAATTGGCAATTTTCAAATTGTTTGTCATAGATCCCAAAAAGAAAAACACATTATATATAAACAAGCGAAATACCACTACTGGTATATTCGCCAATTTTTTTTTCCCGGCGTCGTAGTTTCGATTCCCGTCGAAGGCAAATCTTTTTAATTATAGTTTTTCTTATTATAATAGATTTTGGTTAGTTCAACTGTTTTGGTTTTGCAGTTAAGACATTAATGACATGTTCGAAAATAAGAAAATCGATAATCAAGTCCCTTTAAAACTAAGAAATATTTCTGAAGTGGAGAGACACGCCAAGAAGCATTGATTTCATCTACATAAACCAAGAAAAACTTGATCTATTTAGGGAAACTATTATAGGAATACGTAGAAGGGTGTTAACTGTGCATAAATAGACTGCATAGCATATTGGGAAGCTTCTCAATTATTTCATTTATTTCAATACATCTCACGCATTTCAACAATCAGCCAGAATAGCAAAACACATATTTATTATTTGTAGTTATGTATACACATATTTATCAGCACCAGCTATAGCTAGAGCACAAATGACAATACGTCATAAATATTGCACGTAAACCCAAGAATGGCATAATATACATTTTATATTACATACACGTGCAATTGTACATAATGTTGGCAGCTAACATCTTGTATTCAAACAATTTACTTTACTGGCAATCTTAGTACGTTTTTTTTTACAAGATGCATTTGCAACTAATATTCATTATAATCATTTAGTCTTGAAAGACTTTACAATTGTTCTTGTCATTAAAATGACATAATCGCATATGAGTGCAGAATCTGCGATCTGATTTCCCAAAACACTAAAAGAGAACCGAAATGAACTTTTATGGATACTACAAAGGCAGAAACGATTTTTTAATTAATTTACTATATTATTATTTCCCATTACCTTTTATTTATTACGCTGTTAACCGCCATTGTTATCAAGCATAACCATTTCTTAATTTGAAGTTTTGAAATATTAAATAACATATATGTCGGATTCTGCTTTCCATTATCTAATTCGTTATATCACATTCGATACAGAATATTAATTAATTCTGAAAAAAATCTTCTATGTAGGAAAAACAATGCTGGGTAAGTTTATAGTTGAAAGAGGATAAATCAAACTCCACATTGGAGGATGAGATATCATAAAGAATATGAAACTCTTATTAATTGGTGAACTGACAATTCCAAAATCTGTGTCACATATTCCAAAAATGAAAGAACACTTTTAATCCGTAGGCCATTGGTTTGATCTCCGGACGCGGCACATTTTTGTTATGCTTTTCGTGTTATAATGCTTGTGTTTGTTAGTTCACGTGCGTTAGTTTTTTCCTGTTGAGACATCTAATAACATATTTTAAAACTACAACAATATGTGAAGATGTTCCTTTAAAATATCCAGGCTCTTTGTTTAACGTAACTGACTAAGTGCCTGTACAGCACATTTTTCAACGCGGGAAGCAAGAATAATCACAAATTAATAAAAAATATAAAACAGCTGGTCACACATGGCAACGGTTAATGCAACGCTTTGGGGGATAAACCGGTTTAAGGAAAATCCGGGCGTGACACGTTGACCTTATCAATCATTACATTAAGACAAATAAAAATATAAACTAATCTCATAGCTATGTCATTGAAATTAAATGCTGATAAATGTAATGAAGGTATACCTTTCATTTTAATTATGTTATTAAAAGTGCATGTATTTTATAAGCCTGTTTGAGAGGTGTATACTGTTTCCGAGTCTAACGTCTTGTCATATAAAAAACATTTATGTAAGGCATAATGAGTCAAATAAATAAATCATACGAGACAAAAGTTATAAATAATTTGTCTCTGATTATTTTGGGAAAACATCCTGTCAGAAACAATGCGATAAAAAAATGACTGGTAGGAAGTTTGTGGTAGTTTTGCAATTGGAAGCAATGCATGTGTTCTTATTTCCATGTCAGAACTACATGTTACGTATTACAAATACGCGCTTTAGTGTTTCTCATGGGAAATCATGTGTCATGCCATTTGATATGTAATCACATCCCACGTTTGTTTTAATAAGTGGTAATAAGTAAGTTCGTCATCATAAACGAACTTCCTTGAAAAAAGATTGTATTTGACTACATGAATTTATCTTTCTTTATCTTTTTATCTTTTGTATTGCTCACTTGTATTTACAGGTGTATTTTTCTTTTCCGATAAACCTTTTTTTCGGACGTATTATACACAGGAGCCCTTTTTGGTGTAAATCTTTCAGTCTTGTTCTAGTTAGCAATATTTTGCTATTGGTATTTATTAAACAAGTTCACTAAATATGTCTTGTCACTTTACATCAGGCGTCTCCACCTGAGTAAGCCTCCTAATTACTTTGCCAGTGGGAAACTATCAGATTTTACTGGGTTTGTTATCCCTTGTTTTGCAATAGATAACACACTGCATAGTAACGACTCATTGTACGGACATGTCTGCACTGAATAAACCGTTTATTTTAATTCCAACAGATAACACAGTTCAGGTACACATACTACATGATAACTAGGATTTTTGCATCCTGTACCGAGATGTCTTACCCATCCCAAACAACTTCGTTGTATTAAACAGTTGTATTCAATTTTGAATTGCTGTGTTTCCTTTATTTTTAAAATCTCAGAACATCTATTTTCTGAACGGTATTTGATGTTTAAAATATATTTTCAAAATAATGTCGTCCTTTGAAAACCTGAAGAGGGCATCAGCATATGTTTAATATTCTGGCTTTTGGTAGACGATTTATACTCCTGGTAAAATTACTCTCAAGCGAATTTGCGAAATATGGTCCTCTTTCATCCATAGCAAAATTCATAGAGCAAAGCTGTACGGTGTTTTGTAATTGTTTCCGAATTTTTGCTTATTTTCTAATCTGAGCTGATACCACAATCAGATTTACAAGACACATAAAAGTATTATTAAATTACAATTTGTAGTATTGGTGTTTTGCTTGCTGCTAGCAGGTTTCTGTATTATGTCTGTTTGTTAATTTATTATGAGCAAAATGAATACCTACAGAACGACTTTAACCCAAAACCGCATGCACGCAACGGAATAAACTTTTATACTTTAAATAATGAATTTTCTTTTTAAATCGATATACAATTGTCTTCTTTCTTCGATATTTATCTTAAGAATTATTGTACCCATTGGTATCGATAAGAGATGTCATGTGGTTCAAACGCATGATTGTAACGAAGATTAACATCTTCAATAAACGTATAATTGAAGTATCAGCAATCCGGAGCAAGTGTATGGGAGTTCCCTCCTATTTGATGATGATTTTTTATGAAAGCTGAACCAGATGTTTGCCCTTCTAACTTATTATAAAATGACTTGACTACTAACGCTTAAACATTTGAGTGTATTTTTGTGTTATATAATGAATAAAGGATTCAACCTAAATAATGAAATGACGTTGATTTCGTGGTATGTTATTGTGTGCGTATCTTCAAGTTAGCATTCCCAATGGGTGTGCATAAACCCTTCACTTGACAAAAGCGCAGACGTCTAGGAAGTAAATCTAAGTATGCTTAGTATTCTAAAGTTTTCCAAATGTATACATATTCAACACAGAGCCGTTATTTATTTTACTATTCCATTCTTGTTTAAAAATTTCAATTAGTCTACATTTGAATTCAGTTATAAAAGTATTAGGCTATACCCTCTGAGTAAGCCTCTTAAGTACCATGTCAGTTAGAAAACTACCAGATTTTGCAGTATTTACAGCTTGTATCGCAATAAATGGCACATTGCATTGTAACGATTAATTGTTACAAACATCAGTGCACTGAAATACACTTGTCAAATAAAGTATAACTGACATTACAGTGCGGGTACATATACTACCTGAGCCTGGACTTTCATCGTCTACAAAAATAGCAATACCTGTCACAGCAATTTATTTGCGTCGCACAAAAAGGCATTCATATCACCTGGTTATATAAACCATTTATAACACAGTTCAACAACCATATATCTTATGCTAAAACTATATCCAGTTAATGTGCCAAAAATAGTCCTCTCGCAATCTTGTATCTTCGTATCTGTACTTAACTAATATTAACAATGTAAACTCACGTGTCAAGACCTATGAGAACGGAATTACGAGTCTTGTTGTGGTTTGTGTTTTGCGAGATGCTAAAAGCCGTCTGTGTAATGTCTGGCTCTAAATAATTATGAGCCAAAGAACCTAGGCAACACTGTTTTTGTTTTAAAGGGAGACGTCTAATGACTGCGCTAGATTACGGTTATAATTACTTCAACACATCTCAGTATAGTCCCGTCAAGCTAACTTTTGTTATTTTTTTAAGTTGTATTGGCATTATGTCTTAATGTTAAATATGTTTTTGTATTCCTTAAGTATCTTGTCAAAACTTAAATAGGAATCATATGGAATAATATGTCTTACATATTTTATCAGTGGTGTTATATGATTTTTTCATTCAAGGTCACATTTTAATAAAAAAGGTTTATGTTCGATCTTCAGTATAACTTAAACATTGTTATGTGAACTGATTGAATAGCAAGATTTACAAACGTATAAGCATTACATCAATAAACGACAGGTACAAAGTAGCCACACGTGCATTGCACGATGTGTAATAAATATACCTTTATTTAAGCTATCCAATGTATACAAGATATGTATTTGCTTCGATAGTAACCATAACAATTATTGTACCGATTTGTTCAATCAAAATGATTGTTATGGCGCATTTCATCTTCAAACAGCAAACATGTAGAACTGATGCATCGGCATAACAGAGCAAGTTTAAACAGAATTCCTCCCAATTAGACACTGTTTTTTTGTGAAAGAAGAACCACACTGTTGTATTTGTGATATATTATCAAACTAGTTGAATACTAAAGGCATATTGTTTTTGAAAGTCATCATCAATGTGTCAATGCTTCTATACAGTCGTAAAATAAAGTTTGGTATTTTGTGCATAGTTTTTCAATGTATATCGCCAAGTGTCTGAGACAATGAACTTATTTGAATTTTTTTTTCAAAGTATTTGTGATTTTAATTGTAATATTCATGGACAGGTGCAATACATTGTTTGAGACATATAAAGGATCCCGCTTCTGAACCTTCCTGAAATATGTGTTATAGTTTATAAGTTCATATGAACCGGTTGTACAAAATAAAATGAAGTAGACTTCATTTATGTAACGTGTGGAAATATACAAACGATATTATTCGCGTATCGTGCGTATGAATTATCGCCAACAACTGGAAATAATCAACAAACACTATATTTTAAGAAGCTTCGGTGTCATTAAAGCGTATTTCAGGACTATTTATCACATCGAAGAACAGAATGGAACATCCTCAAGTGGAAGGTAGAAATACGTGTTATTAGATTGACATATTCCCGTCTAAGAGTTTTCAAAGCACACGACATACTTTTAATATTGCATAACAAAGGCATTCTGAACAGAATCGTACTGCATGAAGGCGCCCATAAAACATCCGCGTTATCGTAGGCATGCATGACGTATTCATTGTGTTGTTATTTTGCTTTGGGAATAGGCTCATAATAAAGACCAATATTTCTATATATACGTAGTAAGACATTGTAAAAACTGTCATTTGAATGACTTGTTAGGCGTTTTCATACAGCGGAACGACGAATACATGGGTATTTCGACGTCGAAGTGAACTAATGCATTACGTTAACAATGCATTTGATGTTTACTTCCGCTTCCGGTTAAGATGGCTGTGTTTTTTTTTTGCTCCATAGTAAAATAAACAAATTAGTGCAAAACGGATAAATTCACATCAGTGTTAAAAAATTAACTGGATAAATCGTGACAGAAAGTGGGTACAATCACATACAAAATGGAACGGAGTGGATATATCAGTAAATAAGGTGTTATAAACAAATATCTGTATGCCTTTTGTCTGTGAAGTTTGGCGGGTAATCGCTAGAGATACGAAATAACTTCAGAAAATTGTGAAAATCGTGGGAAATCGTGGAAATTGGGGGGAAATTTGGGGAGCAGTGAACAATTCGTGAACGAATAGCATATTTAGTCGGATTATCCCAGTGATTATCAATGTGATCGCTCCGCATTCCTCGAGTGTCCTCGCGTGTCCGTACTACAACCCAGATATCTGCATCAACCCATGACAAGAAAAGGTCAAAAACAAGGACACAACAAAGGTGGAAAGAAACGTACAAAGCAAGAGGCATCCCCAAACTCTGTGAGTGATCAACCTGAAAAGTGGCAGATTATGGCGGAGAGCCCACCGACCCAAATTGGCAGTCAAGCAAGTACTTTAGCAGCTACTTCATATGTCGCTCTACCTGCTACCCCGTCATATAGCGGCCAGTACTACCCACCCCACCTCCAATTCATGAGCCCGCATCAACAAACTATTCCCTCTAATATCCCAAACCAATACCCCACAGGGAGTCAGTATTGTGTACCCTCACCGACAACACCACCACCACGGGCGACTGAAATTATGCAAGATATCAAAATCATAAAAATATCTGTCGCAAAATTGGATAAACTAGAACAACTCGTTGACAGAATAAACGCGCGACTCGAAAAACTGGAAAATGAATCCAAAACGAGAGACACACGAATCAACGATATCGAAAACGCCATGCAGTTCGCCAGCAGCGAAATTGAACAATCAAGACAAAAAATAAAAAACACTAATTCCAGTGTAACCAGTGCTTTCTGATCAGTGTTCGAACACAAAAACAATCTTAGCTGACATAAAAACCAAAACTAACGAATTAGAAGCAAAGGTAGACGACCTAGAAAGCAGAAGCATGCGTGAAAACTTGATTTTTTATGGCCTAAGCGAAACCCAGCATGAAAACTGTGAACAATTAGTAAAGCAAGTCGTATCAGAACGTCTCCAAATAGTGGACGATATAGTACTTGACCGGGTGCACAGGCTAGGTAAACCACATCAAGGCAAATCAAGACCAATCGTGGCCAAATTCCACTACTACACACAACGCGAACTGGTGAGAACAACCGCAACTACAAAACACGACGTCCTCAAGAATGCAGGCCTCGGCATCGGCATCCAACAAACCAAGACCGTCCTTAACAAACGACGTGAAATGAGCGACGTGTTCAACCGCGAAAAATCAGCCGGAAAACAAGTCAAATGGGCCGGCTCCCGACTCATGGTGCGAAACAACAGCAGTGACCAATTCAGAGAAGTGATCAACTAGGAAAGGCAGGGGGAACTAAGAACTCTCACTTGGAATGTAAACGGCCTAGTAAGAAAAATTAATGATGAAGACTTTTCACATTTTATTAAAGAGTATGATTTAATCTTACTTTCAGAAACATGGACACATTCAAAACAAAATACTAATTTAGAAATAAATGAATACATTGGTTTCCATCTATTCGGCAATAAAAGTCATGGAACGAAAAAATGTCGTTTTAGTGGCGGCCTTAGTGTTTACTTCCATGAGAAATTTAAAAATAACATATCTATGGTCGAACAAAATAGCAATGGTATAATATGGATTAAAATAAAGAATGAAATATTATCTCATAACCAAGATGTATTCATTTGTCTGTGTTACATACCACCAGCTAACTCTAAAGTCTTAATAGGCAAAGATTTTGACTTTTTTGAAGAAATCGAAAAAGGAATAGAGCATTATGAACCGTTTGGCATAACTTGTATTGTTGGTGACTTTAATGCTAGAACTGGAACTTTGTCAGACGTTATAAACTATGATATATACCTCAATGTGACGGAAGACTGTATACAAGATAACGAAAATATTGACAATTTGCATTTACGTAATAACCTCGATAAAGTAACAGATAACCACGGACAAAAATTAATTTCACTATGTAAATCAACCGATCACGTTATAGTGAACGGACGATTTAAAAACGATAAAATCGGACAATATACTTTTCTATCACCACGCGGTCTCAGCGTCACAGACTATTTGCTAGTAAATATAAACCATGTTCAACTTATACATGATTTTAGTATACTAGATTGGAACAATTTTTCAGATCACGCCGCTATATATTTTTCATTTAAATTAAATAATCATACATTAAAAAATATACATTGCAATACAGAAAATCACACAGAAACTAAATTAATCTTTAACCAAAAATTAGTGCATGTTTTTCGTGAATCATTAATCAATAATATTAATCAGCTCTCTGATTTTAATAACAGCAATGCGACCGATCAGGTAAATCTGCTCACAAACTTCATGCATGAGCAAGTCAGTCGGGTTTTCAGTAAAACGTTCTCACGCAGTCATTCACACAACTCTAATCCACGAGCAAAACCCCCGTGGTTCAAAAAGGACTGTCATGAAGCAAAACAAGAATTCAAAAATGCACGAAACACCTTTAACCGCAATAAATCAAACGAAAGCAGAATATATTTTTCGCAACGGAGAACCATTTATAACAAAATAAGAAAATCTGCAAAAACTAAATATAAAATAAACCAAGGTGTCAAACTTGAAAATATCGCAAAATCACAACCTAGAAAATTCTGGAAATCTGTCAAAAAAAGTTATAATAATAAAAATAAACAAAAAAACAATTTGCAGATAAACGAACTATTTGAACATTTCAATTCCCTTCTAGGAGAAACACAAACTACAAATGGGCACACACATGATGAAAATGCTGAAAACTATGCAATACACGATCATAATTTAGACTGCGAAATAACGATAAACGAAATACAAAGGGCAGTCTTTAAACAAAAGAATAATAAAGCATGTGGGCCAGATAAAATATCAGCAGAATTCATAAAAAGTGCGTTTGATATCATATCACCTTACCTATACATACTATATAACAGCCTATTTAACAACGCTGTATACCCTGAGTGCTGGGGATTGGGCTACATTATACCCAATATTTAAAGGGGGTGATCCTAACTTAGCAAAAAATTATCGAGGCATAACACTCAACAATATACTAGCTAAAATATATTCACAAATTCTCTTCAATCGTCTCTCAATATGGACAGAAAAAAATGAAACGATACTAAAAAATCAGTTTGGGTATCAAAAAGGTAAAGGCACTACCGACTGCATTTTCTTATTACAAGCTATCATATCTAAAGTAATTCACAGCGGACAAAAACTATACAGCGCATTCATAGATTATGAAAAATGTTATGATAAAATTAATCTTCCGTTCTTATGGCATAAACTTGTCTCACATAATATAAGCACCAAAATGATAAACGCCATTAAAGCCATGTATTCCACTGTCAGATCCGTAGTAAAACACAATAACGAAGTATCAGACATCATATACTCACACCAAGGAGTAAAACAGGGCGACTGTGGATCATCTCTATTGTTTATGGTATTCGTAAACGATATTTTAAGTAATATTAACTCGAATATTAACGATGTATTTTCAATCAGTGAACTAAAATTATTTCTGATACTTTACGCGGACGATCAGGTTTTATTCGCAACATCACACAAAGCGTTACAATCCATGTTAAACGATATCGAGGTATACTGCAACACATGGAAATTGAAAATAAACACAGCAAAAACAAAAATAATGATATTTGAAAAAAGTACAAGATACACAAATATTGATATCTTCCTATATAACGAAAAGCTCGAGGTGGTCTCATCCTTCAAATATTTAGGGGTCTATTTTTTCAAAAACGGAAGCTGGAACAGAACTCAAAAGTGCATCTCAGAACACGCATCAAGAACCATGCATAAACTTTTTTCCGTTTTCAATCAGTATGAATTTCAAACACGAGAAAAATTAAAATTATTTGACGTATTAATATCTCCAATTCTAAACTATTCCGCTGAAGTATGGGGTCAACATAAGGCAAAAGACATTGAGCAAATCCATTCAAAATTTTTAAGAAAATTACTATGCGTAAAAACATCAACTAACCTTATAGGCCTGTATGGCGAACTTGGCAGAATACCACTGTATGAACACCGAAAAATTATTATGTTTCGATACTGGATAAAAATTATAAATTCGCATGAAAACAGCATAATAAAAAAGGTATATCTTATGCAAAAACAGACGCAGAAAATGGAGTAAATTACAATAAAAATAACTGGGCATCTCAAATAAAAGAAATGTTGGAACAAATGGGCCTTGCAGAGGTATGGATAAACCAAAGCACTGTTACACCATCATTAGATAACATAAAACTCAGGATATTAGATCAATTCAAGCAGGAATGGCAAAGTAATATTAATCAATCTGGTAGGCTAAGCACGTATTGCACATTTAAAAGTAGTTTTGAATTCGAACCATACTTACACATAATAAAACAAAATAAATATAAAATAGCGTTAAGTAAATTCAGACTATCATCACACAACCTAGAAATTGAACAAGGACGTTATTATAGTATAAATAGAGCAGACAGAAAATGCAAAATATGTAATTCACATCTAATAGAAAACGAATATCATTTTATGCTAACGTGTCCTTTATATTCTCACCTAAGAAGGAAATACTTCAAACCTTACTATTGCAGATGGCCAACGATAACAAAATTTAAGATTCTCATGTCCACAACAAATAAAAATGATCTACAAAACATAGCAAAATATTTATACTATGCAAACAATTTAAGGGAAGAACTTATTAGTGATTAATCGTTCATTGATTTTACTCATCACGAAATCACTAAGTTATTCTTCATAGAAGTATAGACTTACCATAATACTCCTCTTGTTTATTATTAAATAAAAACTTGATATATGCTACATTTTGTTTATTAGTACATTTTTGTCTGTTTAAGTATATTTTTATATACCTTTGGTGTCCCCTTATAGCCCCTATTGTTTCGTTTTTGGTCATAGGCGCTGTTATAAAGGGAGATCACTTTTTTAAAGTATTAATGTATTAATGTACTCTTACTTACTATGTTCCTTAACGGCACCTATTGTTTTGCTTTCGTAAATAGGAGCTACCTTAAGGATTAATACCCTACAATAAGCGTATAGCGAGTTAAGTCTGAAAAAACATGTTTGCTCATTAATGAAGTATTTTATTCCATTTATTATGTTAACTCCATTTGAGTATATTTCGTATTTTTAATTAATTAAAAATAGCTGCATCCTATTGTGTAACTTGTTTTGTCTTTCATACAAGTATCTGATAACATTTTTAATATATCAGAAACATATCCATATTATTGTGCAACTGTACATACATATACTATCTGTTACATACACACATTGTATAGTATTATGGTACTTTTTTCACATTATCTATTAAATGGTTTAAATTGTTTAAATTGATTAAA
Source organism: Congeria kusceri (assembly GCA_027627225.1). NCBI lineage: Eukaryota > Metazoa > Mollusca > Bivalvia > Myida > Dreissenidae > Congeria > Congeria kusceri. The sequence goes on from CM051027.1 coordinate 67,981,378, forward strand.
ACTCATTAACATTTTTAATATATCAGAAACATATCCATATTATTGTGCAACTGTACATACATATACTATCTGTTACATACACACATTGTATAGTATTATGGTACTTTTTTCACATTATCTATTAAATGGTTTAAATTGTTTAAATTGATTAAAACTTATTATCATTTTTAATATATCAGAAACATATCCATATTACAGTTTTGATTCAATCAATTAATAATGTAACACTAACATTTTCAGATTTCACACTATTAATAAACTTCAACACGATAACTAGTTTGCTTCCTCATTTATCAAATAATAAATTACAGTATTCTGAACCAGAAGTATTTATATATTTACTATTGTAGGCTAGAAGCTTTTTTGTAAGCTTTATCGCTGAAATAAATGTTGTTGTTGTTGTTGTTGTTGTTGTTGTTGTTATAACGTTATCAATATTCTTAATAGTTGAGAAACATCACAATTATTAATATTAATTACATACGCATTTATTTAAGTGTTATTGCTTCTATTCAATCAAGGCATATCACCATAGTAATAGAGACACTTAAAATGAAAACACTAACATTTCACAGTATTTATAGACATTCGCACGATTAATATATTGCTTCCTCCTTAATTTGCTAACAATTACAGCAATCTTAACCAGCGGTATATAACATTTGTATATTCATTATTGTAGGCTAGAAGCTTTTTTGAAGCTTTATTGCTGAAATAAATGTTGTTGTTGTTGTTTAGGTAAAATGCGAAACACTACTACAACTGCCGAGCGAGTGAAAATGTAAAATTACGCATATAATTAAAATATCGAAAATACGTAGTAATAAGCGCATTTATAAAGTTTGATATCGCGTGGTAAGAATTGTACGAACCAGAGTATATAAAGATTTCCCCCAAAATTGTTTTTAAATGTACACATGCTCTTATTACTTGTATCAATATGTAATATAAATTTAGGTAAAACAGCACATTTGTATCAGTTATACTGATTTTATGTAAACTGCGTTTTATCTGGCCATATAGAACCAAAAGCCTATTAAACAAGCAAACATATCTACACTAAGTATAATAATTAACCATATATTTTTACATAGTCACATATGATTAACAACCTAAGCTTGTTATGAAACGTTTGATACAATTTACAATTGACTAGTCTGGTCTATTGAAGAGTGTTGTTTTTATCTACTTTGGGTTCCTGTTATTATTGTATTTTTCGATGTTCCGTGCTTTCAGCTGTCAACCAGACCCTGAAAATTGTTTAACCGTTCGATGCAAACACTGTACCATCAGTTTATGGACATTGTATTACGAAAAATTGTTAAAGTTGTGCTCAACTTGCCAATGATAATTAGTTTGGTAGCAGAGTGATCACAATGTAAATAATATAATCAGTTATGATGTGTTGGGTAAAATTATTCGCATTTGTACCTTAATTACATAAGATTGCGATGTTGTAACATTGTGATTTAGTTCCTTTGACAATTCAATATAAATGATCTTTCCTTTCTAGAGCGATTATCTTTTCTAGCTTTTGGTTATTATTCTGGTTCGTTCATTCATTGTTGGACCTTCATTTATATGGTAATTATTACTGGCACTGAATTACGTGTTTCCGTACAAGTACAAGTAAATTTAAATGTAAGTAATTATGTAACGATTATTACACATTCATTTTTTGTTTCCTTCACTAGAGATTATGTAAATCACGGAACGGTCATTTTTCGTATTTGTGATTTATGCAAGTATTTAAAACTAATGAATAACAACTGAGCAACATGAAGTGAGATATCGGACACAATAACCTTTTACCAACACTGTACCTAACTTTTCGTTTATTTGGCATTTGTACGTTATTCATCATGTAAATCATTTTTGATAGAAGGATGAAAAACAACGCATTATATAGTATTTCATGCGATGGCAGCCTGCTATTTGTCCATCCATCTGTCTGTCTAACATTACTGTTGTGTGTTTGATTTGAAATGTACTTGTCTAAAGCCTTGTTAATTATTAAAATTAAGAAATTATTTTTTAAAGTTTTAAAAAATTAACCTTTACGTTACCAGTGAGCATAAATGAGTTTACACCAAAATGACATAAAACAACATGATAATAAAATACCAATGTATATTTCACGAATAATCGACCATATTCAATAAGATGTTTGATGGAATCAAAGCAAACTGGTTCATCATATACAGGAATTAAACACATACAATATATGTAACACTCTTTCAATCGTTAAATGTCTTCATAATGAACTACTGGTTCATCATCGCATCATTTACGACTGTACACTATCACACTTATATGTGTTGTTTTCGTATCAGTTATCACTTTAATATTGACACGTTTAGCTGGGATATTGAACAAGAGTTTTTTTAATAACATCAACTAAATAAGGATATATGAATTGCTAGTAAGTTTATAAAAGCCCTCTTATTATCAGAACGCTTTAAATTTATAATAAACTACAACGCATTAGTATTGATGGATGACATGTTTAATCCATTCTAAGTCTATCAATTTTCTTTACTTTAAAATCTTAATGTTGCAACTGTATTCCGAGGTGTTTATTAATCATAGAGCAACCTTAATGTACTTCAAATTAGATTAACAGATGGAAATAGAATACTAAGTAAAAACGCCAATGGGACAATCGTTGTGCCAAGCTTTCTGAAATTGGCTTTACAAGTGCCTGGCTTCTGGCAGCAAGCTGTTTATATTCTTGGAAGACATGATTACTTAGTGCAAAACAGTTTCTCTTTTGTAATTGCCATCGTATACAAAATACATTTCTTTTAAAAGTTATTAAATGCCACATATCATGCATCAGTAATGTTTTTTTTCGAATTGATAAATATTAATTTTTGGTTTACGATAATGGTAACTTTCTTCGTTCGTCGTGATAAACATTTCTAGGGATAATGAACAATATATGCGTGATGGAATTTATTTCATGTCAAGTACGGTTTATAGGAATGATTATTTCGGTGCAATGTATATCACTTACAATAAGTATATATTATACAATATTGTAAGGACCTCGTATTGCATTGATTTTATTGTTCGTACTTATCGTACTCGTCCTTTTGAACGTAATCGCGCCAGCGAACTTGGTAGCAGATGGTATTTCTGCTGTTGTACTAAGTTAACTTATTAAGAGTTTATCAACTTATTAACCACTTACCTTTTTAAATTGTTGATATTTTCTGGTTGTCAATTCTTGACCGGAACGCCATTGACCCAATCACATTCACCCACCTTGAATTTGTTATGTCATTTATTTTCATTAATATTAATCAATGATACCGAAGTATGGTATCATTACGTAGGTAATTACATGTAGGATAATCCATCACCATATATTTATAAGCGTCATCTATTGGGTAGATTTGACACACCTCCAGCAAGACCGCTTCGGCGGCATTATTTCATTGGCTAGTTTGGGTCACGTGTCACAATATTGACTAGTATAAATAGAGCGATTTGAATCTTTCCCGGCACTTCAACTTCTACCTCGAAGTCAGCAGGAGGTGGATCACGACTAACCTCGGTCAACGGTCTTGAAGAATTATGGCCTTTGTAAAGCGCCCTAGGTATAGTTAATGCCTGGACATGTATCTAATCGTTTGAAAACGAAGTCATTAAGTTTAATCCTTTGAAAAGCCACAACCCAGCTAGCCAGTGAAAAGTATTAATATATAGTTTATAATAACAGACGAGTTTAAATGTCTCGTTAAACATTAAAAGAACTCACCGTATTTGTCTCTATGTACTGTTACATTGTCTACTGTTACGTTATTAGTAGATTAGACTTTATTAAGTCTAAAATAAAGTGAATTCTGTTGAACGTTCGTCAGTATTGTATTTAAATTCAACCCCCAAAACTAACCATCCTGACGGACGCCACAATTTGGTGTCAGAAGTGGGATCGTCTAGTGCCGAAGGACGATTTTACAACCCGCTTGCAGCGATAGTAAACGACATTCCAAAGTGATGACGTCATTGACCAAATGACGTAGTATGTATTTGAGCGCGTGAAGAGTGAGTTGTTTTAAAGGGGCATATCAATCGGGTGTGTAAGAAAAAAAAAAAAAAAAAAATTATACTAGTGAATACGCGATGAAGATCCTTGTAACAAATTAGGTTTGAATCAACAACTAAAATAGTCCACGTTATCATTATTTTGCGTACAAGTGATGAAATTTATCACCGTTGATTATTTACTTGTGATCTACCTCCGATTCACGAAAATGATAAAACACAATTAAGTGGCCTAAATACAAGTGACATTTTATTTATATCGTGTGTTATCTATAAATCTTTAATTATTTAAAGAGCATAAGTACCATTTATTAACTTAAATATGGCTACCGACAGTTCGGATTGTGAGGTTATTTTTAATTTGAGGAATTTCGAAGATAGCGAATTCGAAACTAGGAGCGAAGCTTCGGTTACTTCTTCAATGTCTTCTGATCGCCATCGCCGACGTCAGCGAGCGACACCTCTCCCACCGTGTACGTCGGAAAGTGATTCCGACGCGAGGTCCAGTCCCGCGCCCCGAAACCGCCGAGCGCGAAATCGCAATTTAAACAACGCGCGTGGTGACCTCATCCACAACTGGAGGACTCCCGAGCATGTCCCCCATCTCAAGCCCGAGTCATACAACGGAGAGGAACCATGGGAGAGTTATATCTCCCATTTTGAGGTTTGCGCAGAGCTTGGAGTTTGGAGCCAAAGGAGCCGTGTCTTATTCCTGGCATCCAGTTTACGGGGAAAGGCGAGGCAGTTTTACATGAGCCTCGACGAGCACGAGCACGATTATCGTACGTTGGTTAAACGTATGAAGCAACGATTTGGCAGCAGCCCACATGAATCCAAGTACCTGGGCATGTTGGAAAATAGGCAGCGCCGCCCCGGGGAAAGTATCATCTCTCTTTGTGATGACATCAGGCAACTCACAAAGAAAGCGTACAGCCAGTTGAATACGGAATCTCAGGACATTGTCGCTTTAAATCAATTGTATAAATTAATACTACCTGAAATGAAGTGTCGCTGCATCGACAACAATTGTTCAAGCATTCACGAGGCCGCTGCAGTGATCGACAAATATGAGTCGATCCTCGCGGATTGTCCAAGATCAAACCGCGTTCGAGCCGTGGACACCAATGGCGTTGACCGGAAGTTGGCGGATCTAATTAAGAGTCTGGACTCCCGCCTTGAACGACTTGAAAGCGTCTCTTTGGCAAGATCAACGCAACAGTCACCCAAAGCAACTGGTGAGGCGCGCAAATGTTTAAAGTGCCGTTCGGAAACACACCTCTTCCGGGACTGCTCTCAGCGTGGACGTCAATCGTTTGGGGACGTCTCTCGACCTGCTCCTGCAAATTTGTCTCAGGGAAATGGCCCGAGGTCGACCCAGTAGGCCGTGTGTCGACTGAATCAAATCCAAATCGGCCTGCTGGAAATGTAATACGCACAGGGTGTTTTTCCGATAGAGTTTGGGATGTCCAAGAAGTTGAATTTTTAATCGATTCCGGCGCAACATGCTCCATTATATCCAGTACTATTTATCAAAATATGCCTAAAGTTTCAAAACACATTTTAACTTCATTTGCAACCCCTGTATATGATGCTGGTTCAAATCAAATTAACTGTCATGGCCAAACTGTTTTAGAAGTTACCTTAAATGGTTGTAACTTTAACATGGACGTCTTAGTTTGTGACATTTCGCAAGATGGCATAATTGGCCAAGATTTTCTTTTGAAGTATGTTGAAAATATTGATTACAAAAAGGGCAAACTTGTTACCCATTGTAATGAAGTCCTGTGTTTTGTGGGCTCTGAAAAATCTGTTTCATGTCGCATTATTGTGCGCAGGACAATTGTAATTCCTGCCAATTCTGCAGCTTTTGTATCTGTCGGCATCTCTAATAAAGATAAACTGACAAAGTACTCATTGGCAGAACCTATTGGCTCCGCAAATCCTAACTGTCTTATGTTGCCAGGTGTGATAACTACAAACGATAGCGACATTAAAGTTAATTATGTAAATTGTTCTGACATCCCTGTAACTTTACACGCAAACCAACCAGTTGGCACTTGTGAACCGTACATTGACCAAGAAATTTTAAATAAAGTTCAAGTTCGATCAATGACACCAATGACTAAAAATAAAGTTGTAAAACCCTCTAAAACTGATTTGCCTGAACACTTAAAAGATCTTTGTAAGAAGCTCTAAATTTTTAAACAAGGAAGAATGTCATCAGTTAGCTGGATTATTATTAAAATACAGTTCTGTTTTTGCCGAAAATTCCAGTGACTTGGGTAAATGTGACCGTGTTCAACATCGTATTAACATTGGTCAAGCCCTACCAATTAAACAACCATTGCGTCGATTACCATTGGCAAAACAGGAAGCCGAGCGAAATGAAGTAAAGAAAATGCTTGAACGGGGTGTCATTGAACCCTCAAAAAGTCCTTGGACCTCCCCGGTTGTCATTGTAACAAAGAAGGATTCTACTGTTAGGTTTTGCTGTGACTACAGGCAACTTAATGATGTCACTGTCAAGGACGCATACCCCCTTCCTAGAACGGACGCCTGTTTAGATTCATTAGCTAGTGCAAAATGGTTCAGCCAAATGGATTTGTCTTCGGGTTTCTGGCAAATTGAAATGGCACCAGAGGACCGTGAAAAGACGGCTTTTGCCACATCACTGGGATTGTACCAGTGGGTGTGTATGCCCTTTGGCCTAGTGAATTCCCCTTCAACTTTTCAACGTTGTATGGAAGATGTTCTACGCGGTTTGCAGTGGGTAGAGTTAGTACTTTACATGGATGACATCACTTCGCCATCACACACCGTCAGTGAAGGTCTGGAGCGTTTGGCTCGTATTTTCGACAGGCTCGTTGACGCCAATCTGAAGTTAAAGCCATCTAAATGTGCTTTCTTTCAAAAGAAGATAACTTTCTTAGGCCACATAGTGTCTGAGGAAGGAATTTCAACTGATACAGAGAAGATAAAAGCTGTCCAGAGTTGGCCAGTGCCAAAGTCAGTCAAAGAAATTCGAAGTTTTCTTGGTCTTGCCTCATATTATCGACGTTTTGTTGAAGGTTTTGCTAAAATAGCTCGACCACTCCACAAGTTATGTGAAAAAGGTGTTAAATTTTCTTGGAATGATGACGCACTTAGTGCATTTGAAATATTAAAACAGGCGCTAACTTCAGCACCCATTTTAGCCTATCCAATGTCGGGTGAACCATACATAATAGATAGTGATGCTAGTGACTTAGCAGTTGGTGGTGTTTTATCACAGGTGCAAGAAGGTCATGAACGCGTTATTGCTTACATGAGCAAAGGTCTCAGTAAAAGTGAGCAGATTTATTGTTCAAGTAGAAAAGAACTGTTGGCCGCTGTAATAGCTTTAAGAACTTGTCATCCCTATATATATGGCCAGAAAACATTACTTAGAACTGATAATGCAGCTGTAAGCTGGATTAAAAAGCTGAAAAACCCTTCTGGTCAAATGGCAAGATGGCTCCAAGAATTAGAAACCTATGACCTTGATGTTGTTCATCGGCCTGGGCTCAAACATACAAATGCTGACGCTTTAAGTAGACGACCATGTAAAGTTTGTACCAGACAAGAAAATTTAAATAATGAAAATATTGACAGTGACTGTGAACATGATTTCACTATAAACCAAATTAATAACTGTGTAACTGTACGTGCCATAAAAACAGACCCAGAAATAGTTATTAATGGCTGGACCCCAGATGACCTTTTAGTTGCCCAACAAAATGACCCAAATATTAGTCCTATTCTCAATGCTAAGACAAACCGGTTGGACAGACCTACATGGGATCAAATATCGGATGGTACTTCAATTCTTAAAACACTTTGGCGCATGTGGGACAGACTTAAAGTCATCAATAGACTATTGTATTGTATTTTCTTAGACACTGAAACTGGCCGTGAAGAAAATTTACTTGTCGTACCGTTCACAAAAAGAGATGATATTATTAAATATTCACATGACATTCCGTCTGCTGGACATTTGGGTTTAGAAAAGTCCTTACATAGGCTTAAACAATCGTTTTATTGGCCAGGTATGAAAGAGGATGTCTATCAGTATATCACTAAATGTGATAAATGTGCATGTCGTAAGTCTAGTACAGCTCCTAAAGCCCTAATGCGAAATTATGTTAATGGTGAACCTATGGAGAAAATCTCTATTGACGTTTTAGGTCCCCTTAGTACAACACACAAAGGCAACAAATATATTTTAGTCTTAGTGGACAATTTTACAAAATGGACTGAGGCATATGCCATGCCTAACCAAGAAGCAAAAACTATTGCTGATGTTGTAGTAAATAATTTCATTTGTCGGTTTGGTTGTCCTCAGCAAATTTTAAGTGATAAAGGGACGAATTTCACTTCTCAACTTTTTCAAGAAGTTTGTGATCTTCTTCACATCGACAAAGTAACTACAAGTTCGCTGCGACCTCAGAGTAACGGTTGTCCAGAACGTTTCAACCGGACTCTGCAATCCATGTTGGCCATTTATTGTCAAGATGACCAGCAGCGGTGGGATGAGTACCTTCCACAGCTAACCATGGCGTATCGTGCTTCTGTACACAGCAGTACTGGAGTAACTCCCAACAAAATGGTTTTTGGGCGTGAAATAACCCTTCCATTAGAAGCATTCATTGGGTCGCCGTCAACCTCTTCAAATGATGCGCGTGATCCTCAATCCTATTGTAGCCTGTTGCAGAAGTCCCTGATCAACTGCCACACAATTGCACGAAAAGCACTTCACAAAAGCACCACCTATCAGAAGCGTCATTATGACATCAAGGCAAAGAAAAGATCTTTTGCAGTAAGTCAAGCGGTTTGGCTATATAATCCAACTCGACGGATCGGGGTCTCTTCTAAGTTAACCTGCAAATGGAAAGGCCCATATGTCATTACAAAGAAATTAGACGATGTAACATATTTAGTCAAGAATGGTCTAAACTTGAAGCCGAAAGTGTATCACATAGACAGGTTACTTCCCTACAAAGGAAACAATATTCCAAGTTGGGTTGCAAAAGTACAGCATTAGTCGAATAACAATCAAAGTAAAAGTTGCATAATGGAAAATGACTTTAATTTTTATGTCACTATAGTGTGTATCGGTTTGTTCCAGATATATAGTTCGTGAAATGCTGCAAAAGCTGAAGAAAATAAGCTTAGTATTTCGTGAAGTTTATGGTGGCCGTGTTAAAGGCACCATGTTATGTGATATGTGCTATATATCACATGTTTGATAATTGAATTGGCCTGCGCAACCATATTCATTATCGTTTGTATTTCATGTTTATGCGACAAATAAATATGATGTTTTATATGTATGGAACAGAAGTCCAAGATAGTGTTATTTAAATTGACGAGTCGTTTTTCCTGTATAAATTGTGATACGTCAAAACACTGGTGCTGGACTTTGACTGGGTTGTGGACACTTTCAGAAGATACTTGAAACGATATAAAGAAATATTTAAACTTTTCAATGATTTTTGTGTATATTTAAAGTATAAAAAATTTAAACCTAATTGGTAAACCTATCTTTACAGCATGTACAGCTGTTGGCTGTGTAAGGTAACTGTGATGACGAATCGCCAGCTCGAGACACATTTGTGTCAGGTGCACGAGAGGCTGGGATTGAGGTGCCCTCTATGTGGAAAGACTACCAAGCTGTCCAAGGAAATGAAGAGGCACCTAAGCCAATTTCATGGGGAACTGCCAATCCCATCATCGGCGTTCATATCCAGAGAAATGTGTCCACTGGCCATCCAGAGGAGTGACTACAGCCGGTTTTATGGACAGCCTACCGCCCCGCACATGTTTTGGAACACTGTAAAGCCTATTTCGAAGGCTGATGTTGTAGTTTCACATGTGGACATCCAGGACAGGGTGGTGGAGGGTTTATTCAATGGAGAAAAGTTCCGTTTGTTGTTGGAACTCGAGGCTACCGTAGACCCAGTCAGTCTGAGGCTTCTAAAAAAGAAACAAGATGGACTTGCGAACACCCATCGTACCTTTTCCCACTTTCCTAATACTGAACGCATTATTGACAACGACATCATCAATAATCTTATGAACAGTCTCAAATTGCCCCACCGAATGTGCAAGACTCTCCATCTGTCGAAAACCCCCGTCTTCTATGCGGAAAAACTAGAACCGTTCGAATCATATAATTTACCGTCAGCCTACCCGACACCCACTAGGGATGAAATGGATTATGGGTATCCAGGGCCGCTCTTGATCAACGTAGATTACTTAACTGAAGACCAATTGAACGCACAATCACCACCGACCGTTCTGCCACCTCAACCTTCCACCAGATCGCCACCAACTGTCCCGCCACCGTCTGTTCCGCCACCTCAACCTGCCACCAGCTCGTCACCGACTGTTCCGCCACCGTCTGTTCTGCCACCTCAACCTGCCACCAGCTCGCCACCAACTGTACCGCCACCGTCTGTTCTGCCACCTCAACCTGCCACCATCTTGCCACCGACTGTACCGCCACCGTCTGTTCTGCCACCTCAACTTGCCACCAGCTCGCCACCGACCGTGCCGCCACCGACTGCCCCGCCACTAACACAGCGACCAGTATCACGACCATCCGCCACAGCGCCATCACGACCCCGAACTCAAGTATATAAACATGGACAAATTAAAACCAATTCAGAACCTACCTACATCAAGCCTCTTCAGCCCAGTTACACACCTTCGTATCTCGCCAACAAACATCCACCCATCGCTAATATAACCATTTCGCCCGCGGTAAAGAGGAAGAGACTGGAAGTTCTGTCTTCGCAGCATTCTGACCAGTTGGCAGAACTTCCAGCGCAGCCGTCGCAAATCACAAGGGCCAAGCGTTTGCTTCGGAAAGGCTGCATGCCCCTCTTCCCTCCGGCGCGACGTGCATGGAGCCAACCAGAGGTGGTTGAAATAAAATGTGACAACACCCTGATTAAGTGGCCACCAGCTGGTTGGGAGCAACTCTCCCCCGAAAACCGTGTACTACAGGCAGAATTTGCTGCTATGAGCCTTCACAAACAGCTTTTCGAATCCACCCAAGTCGACAGGGATGACCTGATGAATATGTTTAATTTCCTTATCCTCCCCAGATCCAAATTCCGAAATTCCAAATCTTCTGTATCATTTAACCGCCATTTCAATTACATTCGGCTTGTGGACATAGCTAAAGGAAAACCCGATGGAGATTGGCTGCAAATAATGGAATGTGCCTCCAGGATGAGATCGACAAGTGTTGATTCCATCATCTCCCAGGTCGAGCCTGTTGGTCTCCGCCTGTAACTGTTGAAAGAAATAACGCCCCAATGTAAAAATGATGATGATGTCATGAACATTCATTCAACAATCTTAAAAGAGTTTCCATAAATTTATATTAATTAAAATTTAGTATAAAATGCAAAAATTCTTTACACTGTTGTATAATATGTCTTTGTTAATAAGTATACATGGCATACAAGTCTTTTGCTGGAACTGTGAACTAGAAGACGGTAATATCTGAAGGAAAACTAACTGTATGCCTATTTGATGTTATAATGATATACTGTGGACTATATATATTATAATGGGTTTGACATCTCATAGATGCACTTGAAACCGAACATTTACAAAACAGTTGATGTTTAATTAATATTATATAGTTGACATACCTTTGCAATGTACCCAAATTCAGGAGAATTTATTTTTTTAAGGTGGGGCGATTGTAAGGACCTCGTATTTCATTGATTTTATTGTTCGTACTTACAGTACTCGTCCTTTTGAACGTAATCGCGCCAGCGAACTTGGTAGCAGATGGTATTTCTGCTGTTGTACTAAGTTAACTTATTAAGAGTTTATCAACTTATTAACCACTTACCTTTTTAAATTGTTGATATTTTCTGGTTGTCAATTCTTGACCGGAACGCCATTGACCCAATCACATTCACCCACCTTGAATTTGTTATGTCATTTATTTTCATTAATATTACATACCGAAGTATGGTATCATTACGGAGGTAATTACATGTAGAATAATCCATCACCATATATTTATAAGTATTGTCTGTATGTAAATCACAAACTGACATTTATTACTTTATTCCAAGATGGCTGCCAGTTCTTTGCATTCTAAAATGTCCGTTTGTAAATATTTGTCTGACGGCACAATATGATTGGTTGTGCTGTCAGCGGGCGTCATCTATTGGGTAGATTTGACACACCTCCAGCAAGACCGCTTCGGCGGCATTATTTCATTGGCTAGTTTGGGTCACGTGTCACAATATTGACTAGTATAAATAGAGCGATTTGAATCTTTCCCGGCACTTCAACTTCTACCTCGAAGTCAGCAGGAGGTGGATCACGACTAACCTCGGTCAACGGTCTTGAAGAATTATGGCCTTTGTAAAGCGCCCTAGGTATAGTTAATGCCTGGACATGTATCTAATCGTTTGAAAACGAAGTCATTAAGTTTAATCCTTTGAAAAGCCACAACCCAGCTAGCCAGTGAAAAGTATTAATATATAGTTTATAATAACAGACGAGTTTAAATGTCTCGTTAAACATTAAAAGAACTCACCGTATTTGTCTCTATGTACTGTTACATTGTCTACTGTTACGTTATTAGTAGATTAGACTTTATTAAGTCTAAAATAAAGTGAATTCTGTTGAACGTTCGTCAGTATTGTATTTAAATTCAACCCCCAAAACTAACCATCCTGACGGACGCCACAATTTGGTGTCAGAAGTGGGATCGTCTAGTGCCGAAGGACGATTTTACAACCCGCTTGCAGCGATAGTAAACGACATTCCAAAGTGATGACGTCATTGACCAAATGACGTAGTATGTATTTGAGCGCGTGAAGAGTGAGTTGTTTTAAAGGGGCATATCAATCGGGTGTGTAAGAAAAAAAAAAAAAAAAAATTATACTAGTGAATACGCGATGAAGATCCTTGTAACAAATTAGGTTTGAATCAACAACTAAAATAGTCCACGTTATCATTATTTTGCGTACAAGTGATGAAATTTATCACCGTTGATTATTTACTTGTGATCTACCTCCGATTCACGAAAATGATAAAACACAATTAAGTGGCCTAAATACAAGTGACATTTTATTTATATCGTGTGTTATCTATAAATCTTTAATTATTTAAAGAGCATAAGTACCATTTATTAACTTAAATATGGCTACCGACAGTTCGGATTGTGAGGTTATTTTTAATTTGAGGAATTTCGAAGATAGCGAATTCGAAACTAGGAGCGAAGCTTCGGTTACTTCTTCAATGTCTTCTGATCGCCATCGCCGACGTCAGCGAGCGACACCTCTCCCACCGTGTACGTCGGAAAGTGATTCCGACGCGAGGTCCAGTCCCGCGCCCCGAAACCGCCGAGCGCGAAATCGCAATTTAAACAACGCGCGTGGTGACCTCATCCACAACTGGAGGACTCCCGAGCATGTCCCCCATCTCAAGCCCGAGTCATACAACGGAGAGGAACCATGGGAGAGTTATATCTCCCATTTTGAGGTTTGCGCAGAGCTTGGAGTTTGGAGCCAAAGGAGCCGTGTCTTATTCCTGGCATCCAGTTTACGGGGAAAGGCGAGGCAGTTTTACATGAGCCTCGACGAGCACGAGCACGATTATCGTACGTTGGTTAAACGTATGAAGCAACGATTTGGCAGCAGCCCACATGAATCCAAGTACCTGGGCATGTTGGAAAATAGGCAGCGCCGCCCCGGGGAAAGTATCATCTCTCTTTGTGATGACATCAGGCAACTCACAAAGAAAGCGTACAGCCAGTTGAATACGGAATCTCAGGACATTGTCGCTTTAAATCAATTGTATAAATTAATACTACCTGAAATGAAGTGTCGCTGCATCGACAACAATTGTTCAAGCATTCACGAGGCCGCTGCAGTGATCGACAAATATGAGTCGATCCTCGGGGATTGTCCAAGATCAAACCGCGTTCGAGCCGTGGACACCAATGGCGTTGACCGGAAGTTGGCGGATCTAATTAAGAACGACTTGAAAGCGTCTCTTTGGCAAGATCAACGCAACAGTCACCCAAAGCAACTGGTGAGGCGCGCAAATGTTTAAAGTGCCGTTCGGAAACACACCTCTTCCGGGACTGCTCTCAGCGTGGACGTCAATCGTTTGGGGACGTCTCTCGACCTGCTCCTGCAAATTTGTCTCAGGGAAATGGCCCGAGGTCGACCCAGTAGGCCGTGTGTCGACTGAATCAAATCCAAATCGGCCTGCTGGAAATGTAATACGCACAGGGTGTTTTTCCGATAGAGTTTGGGACAATGGTTTTTACGTATTAGGCAAACTTGATGTCCAAGAAGTTGAATTTTTAATCGATTCCGGCGCAACATGCTCCATTATATCCAGTACTATTTATCAAAATATGCCTAAAGTTTCAAAACACATTTTAACTTCATTTGCAACCCCTGTATATGATGCTGGTTCAAATCAAATTAACTGTCATGGCCAAACTGTTTTAGAAGTTACCTTAAATGGTTGTAACTTTAACATGGACGTCTTAGTTTGTGACATTTCGCAAGATGGCATAATTGGCCAAGATTTTCTTTTGAAGTATGTTGAAAATATTGATTACAAAAAGGGCAAACTTGTTACCCATTGTAATGAAGTCCTGTGTTTTGTGGGCTCTGAAAAATCTGTTTCATGTCGCATTATTGTGCGCAGGACAATTGTAATTCCTGCCAATTCTGCAGCTTTTGTATCTGTCGGCATCTCTAATAAAGATAAACTGACAAAGTACTCATTGGCAGAACCTATTGGCTCCGCAAATCCTAACTGTCTTATGTTGCCAGGTGTGATAACTACAAACGATAGCGACATTAAAGTTAATTATGTAAATTGTTCTGACATCCCTGTAACTTTACACGCAAACCAACCAGTTGGCACTTGTGAACCGTACATTGACCAAGAAATTTTAAATAAAGTTCAAGTTCGATCAATGACACCAATGACTAAAAATAAAGTTGTAAAACCCTCTAAAACTGATTTGCCTGAACACTTAAAAGATCTTTGTAAGAAGCTCTAAATTTTTAAACAAGGAAGAATGTCATCAGTTAGCTGGATTATTATTAAAATACAGTTCTGTTTTTGCCGAAAATTCCAGTGACTTGGGTAAATGTGACCGTGTTCAACATCGTATTAACATTGGTCAAGCCCTACCAATTAAACAACCATTGCGTCGATTACCATTGGCAAAACAGGAAGCCGAGCGAAATGAAGTAAAGAAAATGCTTGAACGGGGTGTCATTGAACCCTCAAAAAGTCCTTGGACCTCCCCGGTTGTCATTGTAACAAAGAAGGATTCTACTGTTAGGTTTTGCTGTGACTACAGGCAACTTAATGATGTCACTGTCAAGGACGCATACCCCCTTCCTAGAACGGACGCCTGTTTAGATTCATTAGCTAGTGCAAAATGGTTCAGCCAAATGGATTTGTCTTCGGGTTTCTGGCAAATTGAAATGGCACCAGAGGACCGTGAAAAGACGGCTTTTGCCACATCACTGGGATTGTACCAGTGGGTGTGTATGCCCTTTGGCCTAGTGAATTCCCCTTCAACTTTTCAACGTTGTATGGAAGATGTTCTACGCGGTTTGCAGTGGGTAGAGTTAGTACTTTACATGGATGACATCACTTCGCCATCACACACCGTCAGTGAAGGTCTGGAGCGTTTGGCTCGTATTTTCGACAGGCTCGTTGACGCCAATCTGAAGTTAAAGCCATCTAAATGGGCTTTCTTTCAAAAGAAGATAACTTTCTTAGGCCACATAGTGTCTGAGGAAGGAATTTCAACTGATACAGAGAAGATAAAAGCTGTCCAGAGTTGGCCAGTGCCAAAGTCAGTCAAAGAAATTCGAAGTTTTCTTGGTCTTGCCTCATATTATCGACGTTTTGTTGAAGGTTTTGCTAAAATAGCTCGACCACTCCACAAGTTATGTGAAAAAGGTGTTAAATTTTCTTGGAATGATGACGCACTTAGTGCATTTGAAATATTAAAACAGGCGCTAACTTCAGCACCCATTTTAGCCTATCCAATGTCGGGTGAACCATACATAATAGATAGTGATGCTAGTGACTTAGCAGTTGGTGGTGTTTTATCACAGGTGCAAGAAGGTCATGAACGCGTTATTGCTTACATGAGCAAAGGTCTCAGTAAAAGTGAGCAGATTTATTGTTCAAGTAGAAAAGAACTGTTGGCCGCTGTAATAGCTTTAAGAACTTGTCATCCCTATATATATGGCCAGAAAACATTACTTAGAACTGATAATGCAGCTGTAAGCTGGATTAAAAAGCTGAAAAACCCTTCTGGTCAAATGGCAAGATGGCTCCAAGAATTAGAAACCTATGACCTTGATGTTGTTCATCGGCCTGGGCTCAAACATACAAATGCTGACGCTTTAAGTAGACGACCATGTAAAGTTTGTACCAGACAAGAAAATTTAAATAATGAAAATATTGACAGTGACTGTGAACATGATTTCACTATAAACCAAATTAATAACTGTGTAACTGTACGTGCCATAAAAACAGACCCAGAAATAGTTATTAATGGCTGGACCCCAGATGACCTTTTAGTTGCCCAACAAAATGACCCAAATATTAGTCCTATTCTCAATGCTAAGACAAACCGGTTGGACAGACCTACATGGGATCAAATATCGGATGGTACTTCAATTCTTAAAACACTTTGGCGCATGTGGGACAGACTTAAAGTCATCAATAGACTATTGTATTGTATTTTCTTAGACACTGAAACTGGCAGTGAAGAAAATTTACTTGTCGTACCGTTCACAAAAAGAGATGATATTATTAAATATTCACATGACATTCCGTCTGCTGGACATTTGGGTTTAGAAAAGTCCTTACATAGGCTTAAACAATCGTTTTATTGGCCAGGTATGAAAGAGGATGTCTATCAGTATATCACTAAATGTGATAAATGTGCATGTCGTAAGTCTAGTACAGCTCCTAAAGCCCTAATGCGAAATTATGTTAATGGTGAACCTATGGAGAAAATCTCTATTGACGTTTTAGGTCCCCTTAGTACAACACACAAAGGCAACAAATATATTTTAGTCTTAGTGGACAATTTTACAAAATGGACTGAGGCATATGCCATGCCTAACCAAGAAGCAAAAACTATTGCTGATGTTGTAGTAAATAATTTCATTTGTCGGTTTGGTTGTCCTCAGCAAATTTTAAGTGATAAAGGGACGAATTTCACTTCTCAACTTTTTCAAGAAGTTTGTGATCTTCTTCACATCGACAAAGTAACTACAAGTTCGCTGCGACCTCAGAGTAACGGTTGTCCAGAACGTTTCAACCGGACTCTGCAATCCATGTTGGCCATTTATTGTCAAGATGACCAGCAGCGGTGGGATGAGTACCTTCCACAGCTAACCATGGCGTATCGTGCTTCTGTACACAGCAGTACTGGAGTAACTCCCAACAAAATGGTTTTTGGGCGTGAAATAACCCTTCCATTAGAAGCATTCATTGGGTCGCCGTCAACCTCTTCAAATGATGCGCGTGATCCTCAATCCTATTGTAGCCTGTTGCAGAAGTCCCTGATCAACTGCCACACAATTGCACGAAAAGCACTTCACAAAAGCACCACCTATCAGAAGCGTCATTATGACATCAAGGCAAAGAAAAGATCTTTTGCAGTAAGTCAAGCGGTTTGGCTATATAATCCAACTCGACGGATCGGGGTCTCTTCTAAGTTAACCTGCAAATGGAAAGGCCCATATGTCATTACAAAGAAATTAGACGATGTAACATATTTAGTCAAGAATGGTCTAAACTTGAAGCCGAAAGTGTATCACATAGACAGGTTACTTCCCTACAAAGGAAACAATATTCCAAGTTGGGTTGCAAAAGTACAGCATTAGTCGAATAACAATCAAAGTAAAAGTTGCATAATGGAAAATGACTTTAATTTTTATGTCACTATAGTGTGTATCGGTTTGTTCCAGATATATAGTTCGTGAAATGCTGCAAAAGCTGAAGAAAATAAGCTTAGTATTTCGTGAAGTTTATGGTGGCCGTGTTAAAGGCACCATGTTATGTGATATGTGCTATATATCACATGTTTGATAATTGAATTGGCCTGCGCAACCATATTCATTATCGTTTGTATTTCATGTTTATGCGACAAATAAATATGATGTTTTATATGTATGGAACAGAAGTCCAAGATAGTGTTATTTAAATTGACGAGTCGTTTTTCCTGTATAAATTGTGATACGTCAAAACACTGGTGCTGGACTTTGACTGGGTTGTGGACACTTTCAGAAGATACTTGAAACGATATAAAGAAATATTTAAACTTTTCAATGATTTTTGTGTATATTTAAAGTATAAAAAATTTAAACCTAACTGGTAAACCTATCTTTACAGCATGTACAGCTGTTGGCTGTGTAAGGTAACTGTGATGACGAATCGCCAGCTCGAGACACATTTGTGTCAGGTGCACGAGAGGCTGGGATTGAGGTGCCCTCTATGTGGAAAGACTACCAAGCTGTCCAAGGAAATGAAGAGGCACCTAAGCCAATTTCATGGGGAACTGCCAATCCCATCATCGGCGTTCATATCCAGAGAAATGTGTCCACTGGCCATCCAGAGGAGTGACTACTGCCGGTTTTATGGACAGCCTACCGCCCCGCACATGTTTTGGAACACTGTAAAGCCTATTTCGAAGGCTGATGTTGTAGTTTCACATGTGGACATCCAGGACAGGGTGGTGGAGGGTTTATTCAATGGAGAAAAGTTCCGTTTGTTGTTGGAACTCGAGGCTACCGTAGACCCAGTCAGTCTGAGGCTTCTAAAAAAGAAACAAGATGGACTTGCGAACACCCATCGTACCTTTTCCCACTTTCCTAATACTGAACGCATTATTGACAACGACATCATCAATAATCTTATGAACAGTCTCAAATTGCCCCACCGAATGTGCAAGACTCTCCATCTGTCGAAAACCCCCGTCTTCTATGCGGAAAAACTAGAACCGTTCGAATCATATAATTTACCGTCAGCCTACCCGACACCCACTAGGGATGAAATGGATTATGGGTATCCAGGGCCGCTCTTGATCAACGTAGATTACTTAACTGAAGACCAATTGAACGCACAATCACCACCGACCGTTCTGCCACCTCAACCTTCCACCAGATCGCCACCAACTGTACCGCCACCGTCTGTTCCGCCACCTCAACCTGCCACCAGCTCGTCACCGACTGTTCCGCCACCGTCTGTTCTGCCACCTCAACCTGCCACCAGCTCGCCACCAACTGTACCGCCACCGTCTGTTCTGCCACCTCAACCTGCCACCAGCTTGCCACCGACTGTACCGCCACCGTCTGTTCTGCCACCTCAACTTGCCACCAGCTCGCCACCGACCGTGCCGCCACCGACTGCCCCGCCACTAACACAGCGACCAGTATCACGACCATCCGCCACAGCGCCATCACGACCCCGAACTCAAGTATATAAACATGGACAAATTAAAACCAATTCAGAACCTACCTACATCAAGCCTCTTCAGCCCAGTTACACACCTTCGTATCTCGCCAACAAACATCCACCCATCGCTAATATAACCATTTCGCCCGCGGTAAAGAGGAAGAGACTGGAAGTTCTGTCTTCGCAGCATTCTGACCAGTTGGCAGAACTTCCAGCGCAGCCGTCGCAAATCACAAGGGCCAAGCGTTTGCTTCGGAAAGGCTGCATGCCCCTCTTCCCTCCGGCGCGACGTGCATGGAGCCAACCAGAGGTGGTTGAAATAAAATGTGACAACACCCTGATTAAGTGGCCACCAGCTGGTTGGGAGCAACTCTCCCCCGAAAACCGTGTACTACAGGCAGAATTTGCTGCTATGAGCCTTCACAAACAGCTTTTCGAATCCACCCAAGTCGACAGGGATGACCTGATGAATATGTTTAATTTCCTTATCCTCCCCGGATCCAAATTCCGAAATTCCAAATCTTCTGTATCATTTAACCGCCATTTCAATTACATTCGGCTTGTGGACATAGCTAAAGGAAAACCCGATGGAGATTGGCTGCAAATAATGGAATGTGCCTCCAGGATGAGATCGACAAGTGTTGATTCCATCATCTCCCAGGTCGAGCCTGTTGGTCTCCGCCTGTAACTGTTGAAAGAAATAACGCCCCAATGTAAAAATGATGATGATGTCATGAACATTCATTCAACAATCTTAAAAGAGTTTCCATAAATTTATATTAATTAAAATTTAGTATAAAATGCAAAAATTCTTTACACTGTTGTATAATATGTCTTTGTTAATAAGTATACATGGCATACAAGTCTTTTGCTGGAACTGTGAACTAGAAGACGGTAATATCTGAAGGAAAACTAACCCTATGCCTATTTGATGTTATAATGATATACTGTGGACTATATATATTATAATGGGTTTGACATCTCATAGATGCACTTGAAACCGAACATTTACAAAACAGTTGATGTTTAATTAATATTATATAGTTGACATACCTTTGCAATGTACCCAAATTCAGGAGAATTTATTTTTTTAAGGTGGGGCGATTGTAAGGACCTCGTATTTCATTGATTTTATTGTTCGTACTTACAGTACTCGTCCTTTTGAACGTAATCGCGCCAGCGAACTTGGTAGCAGATGGTATTTCTGCTGTTGTACTAAGTTAACTTATTAAGAGTTTATCAACTTATTAACCACTTACCTTTTTAAATTGTTGATATTTTCTGGTTGTCAATTCTTGACCGGAACGCCATTGACCCAATCACATTCACCCACCTTGAATTTGTTATGTCATTTATTTTCATTAATATTACATACCGAAGTATGGTATCATTACGTAGGTAATTACATGTAGAATAATCCATCACCATATATTTATAAGTATTGTCTGTATGTAAATCACAAACTGACATTTATTACTTTATTCCAAGATGGCTGCCAGTTCTTTGCATTCTAAAATGTCCGTTTGTAAATATTTGTCTGACGGCACAATATGATTGGTTGTGCTGTCAGCGGGCGTCATCTATTGGGTAGATTTGACACACCTCCAGCAAGACCGCTTCGGCGGCATTATTTCATTGGCTAGTTTGGGTCACGTGTCACAATATTGACTAGTATAAATAGAGCGATTTGAATCTTTCCCGGCACTTCAACTTCTACCTCGAAGTCAGCAGGAGGTGGATCACGACTAACCTCGGTCAACGGTCTTGAAGAATTATGGCCTTTGTAAAGCGCCCTAGGTATAGTTAATGCCTGGACATGTATCTAATCGTTTGAAAACGAAGTCATTAAGTTTAATCCTTTGAAAAGCCACAACCCAGCCAGTGAAAAGTATTAATATATAGTTTATAATAACAGACGAGTTTAAATGTCTCGTTAAACATTAAAAGAACTCACCGTATTTGTCTCTATGTACTGTTACATTGTCTACTGTTACGTTATTAGTAGATTAGACTTTATTAAGTCTAAAATAAAGTGAATTCTGTTGAACGTTCGTCAGTATTGTATTTAAATTCAACCCCCAAAACTAACCATCCTGACGGACGCCACAATATGTTACTTATTGAACTACAAACTAAGCTACACTTGATGCCGATGGTGCAGTTCATTTCTGACCTAGTAATAGAATCTGATGTGTCCACAAATGTCAATCACATTCAAATGAATAGGCAATTGTATCCAATCATTGCATTTGGATGTCACGTGTTTAAGTGTTAACTCTTTTACACATAAAAGCACGAGGTAAAGTTTGTGATGTGTGTGTGATGCCTGGAAAGGTCTACACATACGAGTACGAAGTGAAAAATTGATTCTGACGTTATGTGGTCAGTATCTTGTTTAACTTTACTCCCACGATCACATTATTTTTTAATTATTATTATTAAATATTTAACCGCAATAGAAGAGTACCGCTTATTATGTCAACGGAGGCTGGGGTATATTGTAAATGTATTAAACATGTTGACACTAATCTTATTTTCAATACTCCGCACAATACTCTTAATAATAACAAAAAATAATCCTTTAACGGACTACTTACAGAATATGAATGTGGATTAGCACTCAAAGCAATGCAAAATAACAAAAATCCGGGATCAGATGGCATCACAATCGAATTCTATAAAATATTTTGGAATGATATTAAGCAAAATATTTAGTTACCTCACTGAACCACTCATTCGATAACGGAAGTCTAATTGCCTTGCAAAAACAAAGTGTTGTATCCCTCATTCCAAAACCCGGCAAAACCTTAGAGTCCTTATCAAACTGGCGCCCCATTAATTTGCTTATCAACGACTAAAAATTGCAACAAAAAGCATAGCAAACAGAATTTAAAAAAAAATACGCCATCAATTATTTCAAGCTCTCAATCTGGATTCGTTAAAGGACGATTTATCGGAGAAAATGTACGATTGATGCAAGAATGCATAAACTATCTTAACCACTCAAATAACTCTGGTCTTATATTCTTTGCTGACTTTGAGAAAGCATTCGACTCACTGGACCATTCCTTCATGTTTTCATGTTTAGAAAAAATGAACTTTGGAGAAAGCTTAGTAAAATGGGTAAAACTTTTCTATACTGACATATCTAGTCTAATTATTAACAATGGTTTCTTCACTAGCAGCTTTAACATAGAAAGAGGTGTCAGACAAGGATGTCCAGTCTCGTCATCGTTATTTATAAAATGTGTGTAATTTTTATCACATTACATTCAATCTAATAAAAACATAAATGGCATAATGATTAAACCAGATGAAGAAGTCAAACAATCACTGTTACGCAGATGATGCAACTTACTTTTGTAAAAACAACCCTGACCCTTTCAATAATTTAATAGAATCAATAACCATGTCAATGAAATTTCATTGGACATCAAACGAAACTTCAACATTAGGTATAACCTTTACAAACAATGAACATGATACCGTTATTAAAAACGTATTGCCTAAATTACAAGAATTTAAAAACTGTCTTAAATCATGGCAACACCGACAATTAACATTAATCGGTAAAACCACAGTATTAAAAACATTTGCGCTTCCAAAATTAATTTACGTACTTACGGTTACATCAAATCCGCATGATGATATTATTCCAGATATAAAAAAATACCATATTTGACTTCATTTGGGACGGTAAGCCGGACAAAATCAAACAAAATCAATTAATGCAACCTGTAGAACTTGGAGGTATACAAGTGACTGACATATATTCGTTCTTGAAATCAATCAAAAGCAGCTGGGTAAAACGCTTACTAGATAACACAAATCACAGTAAATGGAAATTGTTTTGCAATAAAATACTAGAAAAATATGGTGGTTCATGAATTGTCGAATGTAACATCAGCAATACAACAATATATGACATATCCAAAGAAAACATTTTTCTTTCTAATGTACTTTCAGCATGGAGTCTCGTCACAAATAAGCTAAAAATATTACCTCAAACAGTAAAACATTCTTTAATAAAACTTGGTATGAAAAAGGCATAAAGTATGTAGATCAATTGTTTGACTACAGAATAAATAATTATTATTCTTTTAGTAATATAAGCTACGTGTATGAAGTACCAGCAAGTACTTTCCTGATGTATTACACGTTGATAAAAAGTATACCTACACATATAAAATCGAAGATCAAAACAAACAACACGCCATGCATACAAACCACATTCCTGCAAAACATTATTTCAAAACAAAAATCAAACAAACTATTATATAGATTGCAAATTAAAAATACCATAGAGCCTTTCAAATTCCAAATAAAATGGCAAAACTTATTTCAGGAGCATGAATTTAATTGGAAAGACATATTTCACATGCCAAACAAAGCAACTATCGAACTTCACTGAGGAATTTCCAGTATAAGTATATACACAGAATCATCGCCACGAATAAATATCTTTTCAAATGTAAATTGTCAAACACTAACTTATGTGACATGTACTGTGAACATATTGAAACCATAGAACATCTCTTTTGGGAGTGCAAACACATCCAACATATTTGGAATCAGTTCACGGGTTTTCTAGAACGGCAATAATTGCAGGTCAAACTATCTCTTTTAAATATTAGTTTTGGAATACATACGTTTAACTTACCGGACGAGAATAATATCATAAATTGTATCATTATATTAATGAAATATTTCATTTTCAACATGAAATACAGGAAACAAATGCCAACGGTCAACTGTTTTATACATAGTTTGAAACTGAAAATTCAAATTGAGAAAGAAATAGCCCTCGGTAATGATACATTTAATATTTTTGAATAAAAATGGAGTCGCATCAGATTTCCATAAGGCCAGTCCATTTGTATACTGTTCACGCTTTGTAACAACTCTATCTCTCTAGTTATTTTTTTCCGTTTTTAGCGTTATCAAAATCTATATAGCGAAATACACGTCATTAATATTATTATTGTTATTACTACCCAAGGTCAAACAATCCAAAGCAAATTATTGTATATCCATTTGTCTTGTAAATCAAATATTGTTTTGTATATGGAATTATGTATGCAATATATGTTTTACATTGAATAAAAAAATGTATTTAAAGGCATAACTGGTCATTTATATTAAATGTTTAAGTGTCTTTATCTGATTGTGTACGACAGGCATTTCCAAAAACACGTTTTAAAATATTCAATTGAAATGCTGCATTTTGCCTGTGTACATAGTATGTAATACATAACCTTCTGTCATATTTTTGCCGTTCATGTATTATTTATTTTATTTTCCATGATAGAACTATCAAAAACGCAGATCAACAAATATTTAGCGAATACGCCGCAGGATATGTGCTAACCGGGAAAATAGTTTTCAGCTAAAGAATAAGTTCCACAATAACGAACAAGCACCGAAGAGGCAAAACGTAATTGGAAAACGCCCCTTAATCTGTACAAATATCTTATGCTTCTAATCCAAAAGGCATGTTCAATTGTTTCAAATCTTTCATGGTTGCTGTTATTTTGAACTAGTTCAATTGTTGCAAAACATTATCACCAATTTAAACAAAATTCATGTTCACTTTGATATATAAGGCATATTGACATTAACCAATACATTGGTGTTGATACGAGTTATAACAATTAAAATATTTACTATTTAACAAGCCATAACTCCTGAATACTTAAAATCAAGCATGAAATACGAAACATGAATCGAATCGAAATATTCAACTAGTAAATGAAGCTTAAAATCGAAATTGAATCGAGCAATGACTAAATCGTTGCATCTTCATTATGCGCGTGGGTATTTGATATTTTCGGAATGCGGTAGTCTCTTTATTCCTTTACTTTGTGTTTTATGAGTGAAATCGATCTTATTATTTAATGTGTAACGTCTGTGCTTTTTTGTTACCTTTCATTGACAACCACACATGAAACAATCCATGTTGCAGATGCAAGGGTATAATAATATACCAGCGTCAATTCATCCACTTCAAATATGCATACGTATTGGCCAATAACAATATTCATAAGGAATATTACGACGAATTTTTTACGAAGATTAATGAGGAAATAGCAACACTGCGTGTTATGTCGACATAGGTATTTAACTTCGTCTACATGCTGTTTAGTAATCGTTCTAAAGATCCCGGACGTTTTACGGCCAAGTTTTACAGGCTAAACACATAGAAACCCTTAATTGAATCCAATATATATCCGAATTATGTATTCGGTCCGCTTTCCGCAAGCTATTAATTAAAATCAGACAAATCTTGGAGAAACCCCATCGGTGGCACTAACTCGAAAGACTGGCGACTTAATATGCTAATTTGTATCACCGATTGGTCTATCACCTTTCTTAAAACATGTAAATAATACACAAACACAGCGTAGCAAATAACTTTTACTTTTGGTTTACTTTATTGTAGCAATATAAAAAAACAAGAGGATCATAAACAGTGATTCACATTCTGACATACCCTCGGATGATCACGTGAAATGCGACCCAGATCAAACATAAAATGATTGTTTGAACACAATAGAGCGAAAATTAAACGATAACGTATACGTATAGGATATTGACCGAGTAGGAGGTCTTTCTGCGTAAGAAAGACCTGTCCACGGGCAGCATGTGAAAACCGTGAACGTGGAGCGCTCGAGGTTTTTCATGCTGCCCGTGGACAGGTCTTTCCTACGCAGAAAGGCCGACTACGAGGTCAATATCCGACTAACGTACCGGAAGGCGACACAAATGCCGCATAGTTGAATCACATAAAGAAGGTGTCTATCAGATGGTTCTTTCTACCATGTTAGCAGGTACCATTTCTCAGTGTATCTCCTTAATATTGGTATGAAATTTATAACGTAACACGCACATAAGTAAATGTTCCAATACTGTAAAATATAATTCACATTGTAATGGCAGAATTTGTTTTCGGGTCATAGAGTCGAATATTTTTTGTATTATCATTGTTTATCTGTAAATAAAGAACGATTTGTCGTGCTGATGCTAAAGCACTTGCGGTAAATTCCTTCGCATCGGACCTGTTAATCGTTGTTTATTAGCCGAAAGCAACTCGCAATCGAACATTTTATCTTTTTTAATTGTTTATTTATATAAAAAGACATTTCTTTATAAATTAAACAATTAACTTTTATATTCGGTGTAGAATGTATATACAACATGTATATGAATATTTGGTACATTTTTAAACAAAAAATTAGTTAATAAGGTATCACTAAATAAGAAGCTGAAGGGCTTTCATGCGTGGTATAGTCTAGAGTGTGTTTTTTTCTAGGATACAATAATAAAATGATATACGTTGCATTTTTTTTATATAGAAAATCATATATTGTGTCGTACAATTCAAAAACCAATGTATGTATTTTAGAACTATATCATGAATGTGCACATGCTTCTCGTGGACAAGTCTTTCTGTGAACAATACAATCCTCGTGCACGGGTCTATCTTTTTGCACGTGGACGGATCTGATAACCAAATCAATTTGGAAAGACCCGACCACGTGTAAAAAGATAGACCCGCGCACGAGGATTGTATTGTTCTCACAGGTCGTTCCGAAAAATATAGACCCGAACGAAACAAAGAAGTAGTATGTAAACATTTTGTAACATCGTCTGTCAGTGTCGGTCATGTTTGTTGTGTATTGCCTTGACACGTGCTCGTAGACCATGGTCACATGAACATGCGTCAGCGAGATCTATTTTTAGGAGTTTTTCTTTTTTACTTAATCGGTTGTTCTAAATGCCTAAATGCGCTAATTTATACAGTTTTTAATTGTTTAAAATGTTAGGTTGTGTGTTTGAGTCCATTTTACAGAAGATATAAGCCCGTTCTTAGCTCGACTTTTCGAGAAAAAAAGTCGAGTTATTGTAGTCGCTCCGTTTTTTTTGTTCTTTGGATAAGTTTTTTTTTGGTTAAGTGTTTTTGTCAAAGTCCATTTCTCAAAAACTATCAAATTTATCCATTTGAAACTTACAATACTTGTTCACTATCAAAAGCGTAATTCATTACAACAAGGCAGGTAACCCTGTGATTTTTATTTTAAGAGTTATCTTCCCTTGTTTGCACGATTCAGAATATTTTAGCATTCTTTGTTAAATATAAAATTTCTCAATAACTATCAAAATAATTTATTTGAAACTCAAGATACTTGTTTATGGTGCTGACCCCATTTTACAGACATGAGGAGGTAACTCTTTCAAGGATTTTGTTGGAGTTATTATCCTTTTTTTCAACTTACAATTTCGCTTTAGGTCAAATTCCTTAATTCTTAATACCTGTATAAGGTATTGACTTGCAACTCAAAGTACTTGGTCACAGTGATAAATTTATTATGTAGACAAGAGGAGGTAACTCTGTCAATGATTTAATTTGAGTTATTGCCCTTTTATTAGCTTGGACTTTTCGCTTTAGGTCTAATTTCACACTAACTATAAGAGGTGTTGACTTGAAACTCAAAATACTTGATCACAGTTATGAACCCATTTTGTAGACAAGATGAGGTAACTATATTAAGTATTTTGATGGAATTATTTCCCTTTTTTAGCACACTCCATCACAGTGATGAACCCATTATAGAAACAAAAGGCCAGAATAATATCAAATACGAGAAAGTCGAGCGTCCAGCACCTGTAGGCGGTGCTCTTGTTATAACATGCTGGGACTTTAAAGGCGATACCAAATACACACATGACTAAGCATTATATGCATTGTCATTAAAGCAGTTAACATATCGTGTATTGGCAAGATGAAACAAACGCTTACCAGGATAAATATTGAGTTAAAAATACGCATAAGCAAATACTTTTACATTATATTGCAAGCTAAAAACTAGTCAGTATTGAAACACGTTACTAAGCATATAAGTAAGTTGTGGTTATAAAATGCACTCACACATACTTGTATGTGATATTCATTGCAGACATTTCGAAATACGGTAGACGATTTTTTTGTACTTTACGAGACGTATCTGTGTTTTTATGCAGATCTGCTTTCTGATATTCCAAAGCACTGAAGCGAACCTTAATGAAAATTGATGTATACCACATCGGCCTAATAAGATTTACATATTTTTTCATTACCTTTTATTTATTTTAGTGTTTACCTTCATAGTAAATCCGAAATACACACTTTATTACCGTCTTACTTTGCATGTTTACAATATTAAAGAACATAATTATATTTCGAGTTCTGATTAACATCATCTAGTAATCATTCTTATCACAATATAAATACAATGAGCTAATTAATAATGTTGTTTTCAGGAAGTGTTGTTGCTGTTGCTGTTTGTTTGTCGTTGTTGTTGTTGCTACAGACGAAGAATGATAGAGTGATGGTTCAATATTGCATCCACATTGTTCTTACTACCGCAGGCAAATTGAATATATAAATTAATTCCATTTATAAAAAAGTATATGACATAATATGCTTAGCCCATAATTTTCTAATAACACCGTCTGGTTCTGGCAAACATAAAAAACAGACCATTACCGCAATCTTCAATTGGTTCTGATATGTTATATATTTGGTATGTAGTGGCATTGCAATTGAATTAAAAAGTTAACTCTGTTACTAGTACATAATTACACAGTTTGCATTTTCACGTAAATGCTGCATTCTGATTGGAAATTCGCCCACGTGGCCTGCCATCCATACCCCGAAGAACCGAATGGGTATGCAAATTACCTCGTTATTACTCATGACCGTACTACTTTTTCACTCTCTATTTGCGAAATGACGTCATTGTTCTGCGCGAACCTTTACGATGCTTTCTTTTATTCGCTATTTGCGAAATGACGTCATTGTTTTGCACGAACGTTTACAATGTATAAACTGTCGTTCTTAAACAAATGGCTGATTAATTGGTAGCCGGCGTTGCAGACAATGAAATTGTTCACGCATATTGGGGGATTTGAATTGTTTTTACCAGAAAGTCCACTCCAATATGATCCAAACCGAATTGAATTGTATTACGATATATTAGAACTACCGTTCGACGAAAATGAAACTGACTCTTAAACGTGGATTCCTACGCCGGAGGCTACGCGTCATTTGCGGCCCTTAGACAATTAAAAGTAAACGTAATATCCACTTTTTGTTGTAATTACAAGAATTGAATATAGAGGATATTTGTTTGTTTTCGGTGTTACACATATTTTCTTTTTATTTAAATGCTATTTGAATATTCTTTACGTTTGATTTTTATTTAGGGGATTTTCAACACGATATTTACAATATTACGTCCGCACTTTTTTTGTCTATAACGCGTAGTAATCGGGATTAGTAATAAACATTCCAGCGCCATCTTGGATTACTATCAAATGTGCCGTGGATTAGATCTAGTTAAGCAACTTAAATCGCAAATTTTTTTTGACTCAAGGCATTATCATGGCAGCGTGTTTACAGTGCGACAGTCTACTATGCTAAACAGTATATTATTAGAAAACGCAGAATCCGTGTTTCTAAATGTATTAAAGTTTAAATACAATTGGATACACGTAGTCGTTGAATAATGGTCAGCTTTTAAATCACGAAATTAACACACACTGCTAGCTTTAAATATATTTATGATAAAAGTACATATTGAAAGTGAAAGTGCGTTCAGTTCTCCGAAATTCAGTTTTTCTAAAAGTAGCGTACGCATAGGAGTTATTATGTAAACAATAGTTAACACAGTCACGACATTCAAGCGCACATGTGTTTTCGCAAGCAATTTTAGCTGATTAAACTCGTAGGTGCGCGTTAAAATGTAAAACAACAAAAGATGCACTGTCAAGAGTGTTCTGAAATATTGAATACTTATACGTATAAAGTGTTTTCTATATTTATTATTTGGACTTAACAACCAAATTGGATTAAAAGTCGGCCAAGAATTTGAAGAAAACAAGATTGCGGAAAATTAAACGCTGAACACTACTTACAAGAACACACATTTGATACTTAAATACTTAAGAGTGGCTACTGGATATAAAAACTTAATACACGAAAAACAATATAATTATGTGCTTATTGAACACAAGTTATTACTTGCTATATATTGGAATTGTAGAGCGGGCAATACAACAATTATGTAAACAAAGGGAGACTACTGTTCATAGCAACAGTAAACAACAAGTGCAAGACTAAGTGTAATATGCTGGGATGAATAAAGTGCAAAGGATACAATAAATACTTTGAATGCTAAAATTAAATTTGGACCAAGATGACGAGCTCTAATGCCTTGTTTGGTAAAACTTGTACCTTCAGGGCATTGTCTGTTCTGGTCTCCTTGGCTCAATACGACTGAGGAAAATCGAAGAGAAAATAAGAGGAAAGACACTTCAATATATCAGAGAGGTATTCTTAACATTTGGTGTTATTAATCTTCACTACTTTTCTTTTTTGGTAATTCTGTATGATAGTGGTGGCAACACCTAAAATTAAATATTGTTCAAATCAAATAAAATTTAAAACAAAAGTAGTGTATCACTGTGAGTGATTTAGGGATATATCTCACTGATATTTTTCTATATTTCACTACTTTGCATTAAATAAAAAAAATTTCTTCATTTCATAGTTTACGATAACGTTCGGGAAAATTACGTCTAATTTATGCATCAACGACGTCGGTACAAAAGCACAGTACATCAATGGCGATGGCAAATAGTGATACATGGATGTTTGATTCTGAAGCTCTGTGGTCTGCATCATTTTCTTAAGTCTGATTTTTCCTATTTCCTCTATAAACTTGCATAGCATTGCTTTTGCTACATGGAATGGTTTTGTGGAATTTAGTCACATTCTGTATCGAGTGTGATACAACAAGTTAGATAATGGAAAGCAGAACCAGAATTAAATGTTCTTTAATATTTCAAAACTGCAAATTAAGAAAACCTTTTGTTGGAAAACAATGGCGGTAAATACTGTAATAAATAAAAGTTAATGGGAAATAATAATATAGTAAATTAATTAAAAAGAACATTGCTGCCTTTGTTGTGTCCATAAATTTTCATTACGCGCGCTTCAGTGCTTTGGGAAATCGATCGCAGATCAGCATTCCTATGAGATAATGTCATTTTTAACACAGACTGAAGAAATGGTAAAATATTTCAAGACTAAATGCGTGTAATGAACATTATGTGTAAATGCATCTAAGCATCTAATAACTATCTTATAAAGTTTTACACGTGTATGGATTACAAATACGAGCGTCAGTGATTCACATGGATACACATGTGTCATGTCATTTGATATGCAGTCATATAATTCCACGTTTGTTCTAAGAAGTGGTCAATAAGTACTTCATCATAATTATGAAACCGCACTTACTTCAGAAAAGATTTTATTTGATGGCTCACTATATTTATCTTTCGTATTGCTCATTTGCATTTACATTTGTATTTCTCTGTTCAGATAAAACTTTTTCGGACGCCTTATAGACATGAGCCCTTCCGGGTGCCAATTTTTAAATGTATGTATATATATACCAGAGTATTGCACTCTGGTTATTACTATTTTGCTATTTGTTTTTATTAAGTATATAAGTTCACTAAGTCACTGTTATCAATAACAAAATGCTTACCTAGCTGCGTAAGGCTCCTTATTACCTCGTCAGATTTTGCTGGGTTTGTTATCGCTTGTTTCGCAATAGATGACAGATTGCATTGTAACGACTAATTGTTACAGACATCTCTGCACTGAACTAAACTGTTCATATTAATAACTGACAGCACAGTGCGCGTAAACAGACTACACTAGAGCAGTTTTAGCATCGTGTACCGAAATGTCTAACCCAATCCAACCAACTTCTTAGAAACATACCACTCCACATGCATATATACGTTTCTACATTTACTTTATTTTCAAAATCTGAGAACATCTTTTTTTCTCAACATTTTCTGATATTTAAAATATATTTTAAAAATAAGGTCGTACATTGAAAGCCAGAAGGCCATCAGCACAAATTATGTTCGAAGAAGGCTGATACCACCATCTGGCTTTTAGTAGACGATGTATACTCGTGGAAAAATTACTCCCAAACTAATATGCGAAAGATGGTCCGCTTTCATCAATATAAAAAATTCATACACCAAAAGTATAATGTGTTTGTGTAATTTTTCATAGAAAACAAAATGCACAGTTGTCAGAAAAGAAATAGTATTATTATAGGATAGGATAGGATATTTATTTCAGACTTGTACATTGTACATCGTCTACAACACATTAAATAATATAATTACAATGTCAACGTGAAATGCATGAGTTAACAATGTTTTGGATATTAAATAATACACATATTTAAGATTAGTTATTCAATATATAACATATTAACCTAACATATTTGTATATAATTGTATATGCTTATTTTATTTGCTATCTGAAATATAAGATAATAAACATGTTTGTAATGGAGATGAACATTTAGGCAAAAGTGTTATGGAATGCAGTACGTACACTCAAAGCTTCTTTTATAAATATACAAAGATTGATAAGTTCTGTTCTATTGTTACTTTTCAACAACTCGACATATTTAAAAACCGATGGGCGTGTACGGTACTTTAATTTAACATATTTATTTCTTAGATAAGAAAAGCCGGGACAAATACAAATAAAATGATATTTGTCTTCGATGTCAAACTTGTTGTTTAGTAAACAATATAAACAATATCTTTCATTTCTAGGTGTATTAATTCTATTATATCTACCAGTCTGAATCCGTAAAGGATGAGCAGACATTCTCAATCTACACAGATAAAACCCTAGGCTTCTCGGAACAACATTTAAATATATTTCATATTCTAGAGAAGTTTTGAATTGTCTATAAACATCAAGCATAGAACTATTCTCAAGTGAACTAAACCATTCCTGTTTAAATGCATCAATTACTCTATTTTTAAAGGTACTTACACATGTTTTAACATCTATGGATTGTACATTATCAAATACAAAAGATAATCCGTAATCGTTTAACAATTTTCTCAACTCAAATACCCAATTACGATTACCATAGTCACAATCAGCTACAGCTTGAGTATATATACGTTTTAAAATAATGTTATCCGTGGATACAATTTTAAGCCAATACTTGACCATGCGAACATATCTACTTATATACAGGGGGTATCTGCCCAGTTCACCGTAGACAACGGCGGTGCAGGTGTTAGAAGGGACATTTAACAATCGTTTGCAAAATTTCAAATGAATTCTTTCAATTTCTTGACTTCTGGTGTGACCCCAAAGTTCAGACCCATAGCTTAAAATTGAGCCTACAAACGAATCAAACAATTGACATAATAATTTGGTTTTAAGTCATACATTTTACATTTAGCAAGCAAAATATTCATTGCCTTAAGAGCCTTTCCAACCAGATGCTCTTCATTTAGGTTAAAACTACCGGTATATTTAAACACCAGTCCAAGGTAATTAAATTATCTACTACTTCTATTGGTTGGCTATTGTAAGACCAACTTTCGGTGGGCAATAGCCCACCTCGCTTTCGGAAAACCATAATTTTTGTTTTTTCTACATTAACTTGCAATCCCCATGTATTGCAGTATTCGTATAAATAATCTAAATGTGTTTGAATTTAGTTTGGAGATTTACCAACAATAGCCATGTCATCAGCAAAGAGTAAAAGTAACAAAATTATATCATCAATTTGTAGACCTGGGTCAAGATCATTTTGCAAATACAGTTCTAAGTCCTCAACAAAGAGAGAAAACAATAGAGGAGACATTACCTCCCCTTGTCGTAGTCCTACTGCATATACAAAGTAATCAGAATAGGAAGAAAATGATTTTACACATGATTTTACATTTCCGTACATATCACGCACAATTCTTAGAATCTTACCTTGAATTCCTGATTTGTACAATTTAAACCATAACCCATTTCTATATATAGAATCGAAACATTTCATCATATCAACGAAAATGACGTATAAACGCTTGTTTTTATTTGATTGATGTTGAATTAAAGACAAAAGAATGAACGCGGCATCAATAGTAGATCGCCCTTTTCGAAATCCGAACTGCGCGTCCGAAATTAGGTTATTTTCATTACAAACTTGTTCGACACGGTTATTCAATACAGTTGTAAATAGTTTAGATAGGCAGCTCACAAGCGTAATCCCCCGATAATTATTAACATCATTAACAGGACCCTTTTTGTGAATCGGAATAATTATACCTTCTGTCCATGCATCTGGAAAATATCCAGAGTTAAGAACTGTGTTAAACAAGTCACATATATGCGAAGACAATATATCAACTGTTTCAATGAAATATTCGTTTAACAAAGAATCTTTACCGCTTGATTTGTTACGCTTCAAAAATTTAATGGCTTTTACGATTTCATCAACGCTGATTGGTCTATCAAGTTCCGGGTAAACATCATTCGGCATGTTAAAATCGTTTTGCTCGTTAAAGGTTTCTGATTCCTCATTTCTGCAATTGAAAAGATTACTGCTCACATTTTCAAAATATTCGCGAAAGGCACCTAAGAAAATATATTCAGAATGTTTACGTGATCGGGATTTAAAATGATTCCAAAAATCTTTAGGTTTAGAATTCTTCATCTGTTCAAGCTCAAGCATTTTACCTTTATAATGTAAACGTTTCTTTTTCCTAACTATATTTTTATACCTAGCTTTACATTTACATAGATTAATCCTGTTAGATTCCGTTCTCTGAGAATTAAATAATTTAAGAGCGTCAAAATAACAAGAACGCGCTGTTTTACATTCATTATCAAACCATACATTTTTAAATTGTGTACTATCATTGAAACAAATTTCATCTTTAAAATAGCACGTTTTACAAAACAGGGGATCTGCTACGCTTCGTATTGTATTAGTAAAGTCATTTAGCATATTATTAACAGAATCTCTGTTTGAGCAATCAACGTTGTCCACAATATAATTAAACTTTGTCAAATTACCTATAATACCCGAGCGAAATTGCTCCCTAGAATGCACATTCCATTTATATTTCATTTCCGCATGACTAGTTTTATCACGTCTATTTTTATTACAACACAATACGAAGTTTACTGGGGCGTGATCGCTCCATTCATTAAAACTATCAATACCAAATCGTGATAGTTGTGAAAAATTACAATCGGCAGTGAGCAGATAATCAATTACAACAACAACAACAACAACAAATATTTATTCACTTAAGCATATTACAGCTCATCGTGTTGACCAAATTCATAATAAGACAGACATGCGTGAAAATAATAAAATAATAAATAATAAAATATTAGTAATCACAGAGCCGGTAAATAATAGCATATTTATCTAATACACAATTCATGAACAATGGATCTAATAATCTGCTTGTATGGGTAAAAGGTGTGTGTGTGTGTGTGTGTGTGCCTGCGTGCGTGCATGCGTGCACGCATGCGTGCGTGTGTGTGCGTGCATGTGTGTGTGTGTGAGTATATGTATGCATGCATTTTTCACACGTCGTATATTTATACTTGAACTTCGCTACAACATAAACCCTTTAATTAGGGCAACCTAGTACATGCTAGATTGCCATAAAGGGTACGTATGTATTAACTTTAACGAGTCTTTAATATGGGATGCCATTTTTTTGGCAGTCTAAAACGAAAACAAAATTTAGACAGCCCTAATGGCATATATGCTGTCGAAATGTCTATGTATGTTGCACGAGTAGCAGTCTTTGTGTGAGTTTATGTGTGTGTGTGTGTGTGTGTGTGTGTGTGTGTGTGTGTGTGTGTGTGTGTGTGTGTGTGTGTGTGTGTGTGTGTGTGTGTGTGTGTGTGTGTGTGTGTGTGTGTGTGTGTGTGTGTGTATGTGTGTGTGCGTGTGTAAGGTAGGGGGAGATATAGTATGCGTGAGGGTGTTGTGTGGTAGTATATATTGAACTGATTTGGTATATAAACACATGTTTGAGGAAAAACAATGATAACAGGCAACAAATACATTCATTTCTTAATAAACTGTACATAAATGACATTAACAAACCTTGAGTTAGAGAAACATATAATTATCTCTTTTCTTAAAGCATGTTATACAGTAAATAGCTAACTTCCTAAGCGTTCCTTTATTATTGCTATTCACAAGTTTCAAAAATTTGTGCATACTTGGTCTTGTTGAGAAGTATGTTGGTATGTATTTGGTTCTTTCTTCTAAATAAAACGGACATTTAACTATAAAGTGATACTCGTCTTCTAAGTCGTTAAGATTACATAAAGTGCACTTTCTTTCGTTTCTGCTAATGTTATAATGTCTGCCAGTTTCAATCAACAATTTATGTGATGATAGGCGTATTTTGGCAATGATATTTCTATGTTTTTTATTGTCAATAACATCTAAATACAGAGACCTTTCAAATACAGGTTTAAGTTCTTTGTAAACTAGTAATGAGGTTGATGAATCAACATTAACTCTCCACTCAGATATATACTGATCTCTGAGTCTAATCTTTAACAGAGGAATAAAGCTATCAATACTAACAGACTCAGGAAATAACCATACATCTGTAAATCCTGCATGATTCAAAATTTGGTGGACTTTGGAGGACCAATTAACAGTGTTATTTTGTGCATCAATTTCTAATCTTTGCATATTAATGACAGTATTAAGGATACAATTTCCTTGTTTATTTTGATATAATTTAAAAAAATATTTAACAATTCTTAGGTATCTACCAATATATAAAGGAAATCGACCAACTTCAGCATATAATGACAATGAATTTGTTGATAATTTCACATTTAGCAGTCTTTTACAGAACTTTCTGTGAAGACGTTCAATATTAATTGCCGCAATAAATCCCCATACTTCGCAACTATAATTAAGGATTGACAAGACATATGAATCAAACAACTTGAACATAACATTTATTGGGACTTCCATGTCTTTTGTTATACAAAACAGGGAGTTCATCGCCCTTGTAGCTTTGCCATATAGTGTATTCGTGGCAGGAATAAATGATCCCCCACTTGACATAACAATACCAAGGTAGTTAAAATTGCTTACTATTTCAATTTCATTTTCTTTGTATGTCCATTTGTAATTTTTGTTTAGCACGCCCCCTTTTCGGAAAACCATTATTTTTGTTTTTTCAATATTTACAGTTAAATTCCATTTATCACAATATGCTTCTAGATTATTTAACGATTCCTGTAGCCCTTCTTTAGTTTCTGAGAAAATAGCAGCATCATCCGCAAATAGGAGGAGATAAATGGACAATTGATCTAACGTTATTCCGGCGTTTACTCCGTTTTGTAGATTAAATTCTAAATCATTTACGAATAACAAAAACATTATCGGCGATGTTATCTCTCCTTGCAATAAACCGACGTTGCTACTAAAAAGGTCGGAAAGTGAGCCCATGTGTTTTACTTGAAGTTTGACCTCGCTATACATAGAGCGGATAAGTGATATTAACTTTCCATCGATACCAGAAAGAATAATTTTATGCCATAGCTGGCCGCGATTTATAACGTCATAGGCCTTCCGGTAATCGACGTAACAGCAGAAGAGTTTGTTTTTACTATGTATCTGTTTTTCTATTAAATAGTTAAGAATGAAAATTGCATCGACGGTACTGCAGTTGGGTTTGAAACCGAATTGAGCATCTGTAAGAATATCATGGGTTTCTGTCCAAGATTTTAAGCGTTCGTTTATCACACCTGTAAATAATTTCGCAAAGCAGCTTAACAACGTGATGCCTCTATAATTATTTGGGTCGGAACTATCCCCCCGTTTATATAGTGGAACAATAACTCCTGATGACCAGCTCTTTGGAAACTTTTTAGTATCTAAAATGTAATTAAATAATATTTCTAATGGTTTAACTATAATATGCACTGTTTCTTTAAAGTATTCATAAATTATATTATCTAGTGAGGCTGCCTTATTATTATTCAGACGCCTTATGGCTTTAATTATTTCTTCTGCGGAAATGGGTTTGTCGAGATTCGGGTAAGAGCTAACCGGATTTTCTATATTATCAAACTGCCGTAAAAAGCTATCGCTTTCGTCGTTGTTAACGTTAACGTCAGCCTCAGAAGCTAATGCATTGAAATAAACGTAAAATTCTTGCAAAGATATGTTGTCCGCTTTCGGTGAAACCGTTTTTTGTTTGAATAATTTCCAGAATTCGCTCGGCTTTTTGCGGCTCATGTTATTTAATTTCATGCCCTGTTCTCTGTTAAACTTAAATTTCGTTTTCCTGCAAAAATATTTATAATCTTTCCTTGCCGCTAGCATTGTTTCTCGCGTATGCCTATTCTTATTTAAATTATACTGGTAAACTGTTTGTATATATTCTGTCCGTTTTCGTTTACATTCTTCGTTAAACCATCGTCGTTTATCGGTGTCAGCAGAGGTGCAGTTATTATGATTGTTATTAACATTATTGCTTATTACATGTTTAAAATATTTTTCACCTCGTTTATTTAGGAAATAAGTAAATTCCGAGACTAGTAAATCCGGATCGCAGCGCGAGTTAACGCCTGATTGTAAATTGTGTTCTAGTTCTTGAACACCGCTGGTTATATCGTGCACGAAATTATCTCTGTACTCCGATTTCCACTTAAAATATATGCGCTGATTATTTTTACCGTTAGTAGTCGGTTTGTTCGTGCTCAGAGCAAATGTCACTGGGGCATGGTTGGAGAATTCCGTGAAATCGTGTACTTTAAAATCGGCTAAATCGTGGAAGTTTTTGACTGATGTTAACAAATAGTCGACTGTACTTTCCCCATTATGTGTAAAACAAGTTAATTTGCCAACTCCCTTATCTTGAAAAAGTCTACCGTTTACAATTCTTATGTTTGTAGATTTGCATACATCTAACAAAAAGTCGCCATATCTATTTGAACCTGGGTCACAGGCTGCCCTCTGGAGTGGGGTATCTATTTCAAATAAATCAAAATCACCCAGGCTTCTGTCATTGTCAATAAAATCAGCTTTATGGCCGGTTCTAGCATTTGCGTCCCCCGTGATAAATACTTTTCCTTTACTATTGAAAAAATTTATATCAGATTCTAGCAGTTGAAAAATGTCTACATCATATATATCATGTGTTGGTGAATTTTCGGGTGGAATATACATAACAGCTAAATATATATCATATTCAATATTGAAATATGTTTTATCTATTTTAAGCCATAATAGACAATCTATGTTATTTCTTACGAGGGAAACTCCTTTGCGTATAGTGTCTCTAATGTATACGATGATCCCGCCGCTGGAACGCCTTGCTCTACGGTGTTGGAAGCGTCTATACGAGTGGATAGGATTGCTGTATCCTTTTAAGTCAATTGTAGAGTTCTTATTAGTCCATGTCTCAATTAAACAGATAATGTCATGTTCGACCAAAAAAGACGAAAGTTTGCTGTCACCACGCTTTGCAGAAGATAGCCCTTCAATATTCCATGCACCAACTTTAATTACACTCCCACTGTTGGCCTTTTCAACGTATAGTTGTTTGTTTATGAACAGTCTGTCCACTTTGATGTACGCTTCCTTGCCCTCCGTGCGAGCTGCCTTCATGATCGGAACCAGCTTTCTTCTTTTTTCCATCACTTCCGGTGGGAACTGCTCGGCAATCCCAAACGGGGTCCCTTTCAGTTGGTTGGATGCTTTCCGGACCCTTTCCTTATCTGGAAAAAACGCAAATTTCGTCACAATGGGTCTCACCTGAACAGCCGTTATGCGACAAAAAAGTATACTGATTTGAATTTCCTAGCCGGCCATTAACAATACGCAAACCGGTTGCCTTACAAAGGTCTAGCAGCTTAATACCATGATTATTGTGCTTTTCATCTAACGAGGCCCTGCTAGGAGTACAATCTGGTCTATAATCGATATCATCGATGCAAATATTTACTCTATCATGCAAAATATAATCATTCTTTTCACCAACACGACTGTTAAAATCACCGCATATATAAATTGCACCCTTATTATCATAATCTGAAATATCGTTTTCTATAATTTGAAATAAGTCAACACTTAAATAGTTATAGACTGGTGAATCCTCACCCCAAATGTAAACACCACATATAAAGATATCTTGTTCCATGTTAAAAAATACATGATCTAGTCTTAACCAAATTATGGCGTCATAATGATTTTTTATAATTTCTATACCACCCTCTAAATAATCCCTGTAACAAAGCAATAAACCGCCACTACTTCGTTTGGCATTTCTATTTTGGAAAGTCCTGTAAACGTTATGGGTAATGTAACAATTTAGTTTTACGTTTGAATTTGCTTTACACCACGATTCATACAAAAAACAAATGTCATATTTTGCCAATATCTCAACAAATTCAACACTTTCCTTCTTATCTCGCGTCAGACCATTAATGTTCCACGACAGAACAGACAGTTCATCTCCTGCATACCCCTACTGCTTTACCGGATGCCCATTAATGTACAGCGTATCATACGCCAACCAAGCACGCTTGCCCTGTCGCTTTGCCTCCTTCATTTGTGGAACGAGACGTCGCCGCTTTTCTTGCACTTCCGGAGGAAACTGTTCATACACATTATAGTTTGTGCCCTTAAGTTGTGGCCACTGACGCCTGACTAGCTCGCGGACCTAAAAAAATGCAAATTTCGCCACAACTGACCGTACCTTACCATGCACTGGTTGAGAAGGGGTACGGTGAACTCGCTCGAGTTGTAGC
Organism: Congeria kusceri; assembly: GCA_027627225.1. NCBI lineage: Eukaryota > Metazoa > Mollusca > Bivalvia > Myida > Dreissenidae > Congeria > Congeria kusceri. The sequence continues at coordinate 68,022,626 of CM051027.1, forward strand.
CCATCCACCGTCTCCTTGGGGATCTTAAGCTTTTCATGCAGGTGTTCCCTTAGCTTACGTTCGGTGATGGCTTGAGATTCATTACCCTGGGAGTTATCCTCTTCGATTCCAGTGAAGACCAGGTTGTTCCGCATTGATTGGGATTTTAGGTAGGCAACCTCGTCACTAAGCTGCTGCCGCTGCTTTTCGATATCCGCCACCCGCGAATCCAGCATACCAACTCCTACGTCGGCGGCTTCAACCTTATCTTCTAGGCGAGCTACCTTTTCGTCCGTGCGCTTACATCGTTCATCATATTGTATTTGTATTGTGGGTGTTATTGCTAACTGCTAAAAGGCATCTGTGTTAGATCTGTGTGTTAATTTATTTTGAGCAAAATGAAAACGACCTGCTTTGGATTAACCAGAGGAACTTTCAATTACTGTGCTTGACTACTTTGAAGAGCTGAACAAAATCAAAGTACACTGTTTAAAAATAACATTTGTTGAAAGTCTCCACTGACACTATTTCCCAATGTTTAATCATGGGTGATACGTTCAGATATCAGTATATGCGTCACATTCAACATATTATAATCATTAACAGTAAACATTTGAATATAAGCAATTATGCATAACCATATATACGGGACTGCGGGACTGCAATCAATCAATGAATCAATCAATCAATCAATCAATCCATCCATTCAATCAATCAATCCATTCATACCTGCACGCACACACACACGCACGAAAACACATACATACATACATAAATAATGACTTCTTCGTGTGACTTAAACAGTGAATGGTTATCTACGAAACAAATGATTTAAACAAACGATTAGTTCGTTCGCTTTCAACCGTCAGTAGAAAAAGGCGAAATGGAGATAATTGCGAATTCCCCATTATGGTCATTATCGCGCGGCTTACCACAACGTCCAGTTATAATACTTTAAGAAATGGTCTGGTATATATTTACTTACATTGTCTATTTTCAGCAGGGTTAAGAATCGTTTCCACGGTTACAACGACGGATTGATTCCTCAGGTTTTACAGGTTGAAACAATAGATTATGCACTTTCAATCAGCGAGCTTTTGTACGCGTTTGCACGTTTGGTGACGCTTTCTAATTATATCGCAACTATTTTGTTCTCGTTGGTAATTGTGGAACTTATTCATAAAACACAACAACGTATTTGGTTAACAATTACAAACAGTTTGGCACACGTGCACTAGCTTACTGTTGGTCAGTGAAACTTAGATGCAGATAAGATCAATAAACACAATCCCTTAGCATACAGTGTCGGTAAATAGTGACGTGTACATTCAGTCGCTGGTATAGATGTTTCAACAATAAAGATCATAGGCTTAACTGTGTGTTTTATCAAACTATTTTATCTTGTTAAGCTGTTTACTTAGTTAACTGAAAAGTGTGAAGAGTGTACCGAAGGGATCAGTGGAATGTCATTCATTTTTCAATAGCATTGTGTGTGTTTAAAATAGTAACAGCACAACCTGAAAAGGATTATTGTAGCGTATTATTTATATTTTTAAATCAATACATTCTATAACAAAACCATTGTAAATTACACCATATAAGATTTGCTTAATGTTTCGAACTCGATTGAGTGTATAAGGATTCCCCAGGAGTAGAAAATTATTATAGATACACCTGTATATACATGATTACCACAATAATTGCATTTTTTTTTAAGAATGCATACAAGTAGAGTGGTATTAACTGTTCCATTTGAAATGATGGTACTAATTTGCGTTTCTGAACGATTGCTTAGTTTTCGCACATTGAAATTTATTGCGCATTGTAGTCAGAAGACCGAAACACCCGTACAGTTGAGACGTTCTAAAATGATATTTGATTTCAACAGTTCTTGATTATGAGTATGTCACTGAGTCTTGGACGACTTTAACTAGTTTAGTTGGCTAGACATATAATTTAAAACGATCGAATTTAATTATATTGGATCAAATATATTAACAAAAAGACTTGAAAACAACGAATCCGGCATACCGATTATAATAAAGTGTGTAAATAAAACAAATCAGTCTCCGTGGTGTTCTCCAGCTGCGGTCAAGCAATAATAACAATTTGAAATATGACATTGACCATATAATAAAATAGGTGGTTACGCATTATTAAAAACAAAAACTTCATTTTCTATGTCGCTGTACTCTAATGTTATTGATTAATAGATGAACATGTATTGTTTTGTCTTGTAAACATACGTTTGTTCATGTAAAACTAATGTTTTTAATTGTATTGTATGTGTTCCAATTGTATTTTTCTATCAGCAAACTGTAATGTTTATACTTAAATACAATGGTGCCGTTTATGTTTTGTTCTATTAAACAATACATTGATGCCGGAATTGCAGTGCCTACATATGGTATGATACAACTAGAAAAACATGAAATCACGAACATCGCAATATCATTAATGCCAATTGTTTGTCTGCATCAAATTAATATTGTTTAAGAGTTCACATTATAATGTCTTAACTTGGTATACATGTACAATTAAGTATGGTACCTGTACATTAAACGAGCCTATATGAAAAATAAAAAACACAAATCTTATCAGTCGAAACCACAATACTTTATTAAGGATTTGGGGGGCAAACGTCCTGTAAGAAACATAACATTGCAAAATATAGTCTTTGTTTTTGATTTGACATTTTAGGCAGTTTCATAATAGGTCACAATGTATGTGTGCTTATTTGAATCCCACACTGCTTAGTATTTATTATTAGAACGTTTTTCGATAATTCACGGTTAAACATGAATTTTTAAAAACATTTCAATAAAAACTCAAAAAGGACAAAATAATTACAATTCGAAAACATAATAAAAATACGAAATAAATGTTTAATAATTAGACAACAGAGTTTGAAGTAATATTTGTGCATATATATTGAGTCAAAAGAATACAGATTTATAACTTTGGTATAGTGAACATAACATTAATTTGTAAACAAATTGTAAACAAACGATAACAAGGCAAACTTATTTTTAAAAGTGTGTTTACATTTTGTATTTTACACGTATTATAAACTGTTTAACTACAGCGAAATCATATTTTAGACTTACCTCGTATAATTAAGACTTCATAATAGTTTTAACTATATCTGATTATAAAATTATTCATTTTAATGGTAATAATGTATATTGTGTACACGTACTTCGTTGACATATAATTGATGTGTTTTTTTGTAATGCACAAATCATGTGTTTATCCGCTTATTTGTCTGTACCGTACTAAGACCAGTTTTAAGTGCAATATTATCGTGAGTCAGTATCAATGTTTTTTCAAGGAAACATACGTTCTGTTTGCTATATTATTTAATTAAGTATGTAATGAAAAATGACTAAGGTCACACATTACATTTGCTATTTAAATTACCTTGCTGAGTAAACCTCTTCATCACCATATAGGTATATAATTCTTGGGGGGATTGCTGCCGATTGTTTCACAATAATTGACGCGTTGCATCGTAACGTCTAATTGCATGATACATATGTGCAATAAAATAAACTTTTCACATAAATTTAAACTGACAGCACAGAACAGGTACAATGTGTGCTAAGTTTACTACGTCTACCGAAATAACTAGCCCAATCAAGGCAAGATTTTATGTCTTATAACTAGGTATTCGTATACAGTGAATTGTATCAACCATATTTCTTTTTTCAAAATCTGATAACACATAGTTTTTCAACAGTATTACACATTTTTAAAGTAATGTATCATTATGGCAAAATTTCTCTCAAGTTAATATGCAAAAGATTATCATCTCGCACATATAAAATAATTTTACTATACATCCGTAAACTTATTCATATAGCAAAAGCAAGTATTTTTATTGTTGACTAAAAACCTAAACATAACGGAAAAAAACTCGTTCAATCTTGTTTACCGTTTATGTTCTTATATATACAGTGTTACGGTAAAAGGCCTAGTTTGCTAGACGCTAAAAGCCATCTGTGTTTTGTCTGTTCACTAATTAGGACTTAAAAAGTACAGGCAGAACTGCTTTGGATTTAACACAGGAATTTCCAATACTGAGCTAGATTACGTTTAGAAGCATTTCCAAAAAAATATATATATCAAGGTAACGTTTGTTTGAAAGTTCTATTGGCGGTATGTACATGTACGTATTCCTCAAACTCCGAAACAAAATTTTTAAAAGATCTCTTAAGCATTTGACTGTTTTTATTTCATAGTTTCATTTAAATGTATACCCTTCAGTAGCAAGCGATTATCCTTTTTTAAGATATTTGAATATAGATCATCGAATTTTCATTTTCAAAATTTGGACATTGTTTTGTCCCTTAGGAATAGCTTAAAATAGAATTGGTATCGTCAACTCCCCTAAATTCGCGACTACCATCGATTCGCGGATGTTGTTTGTATCACGTGACCTTCTGCGAGATTTATTTCTGCGCATGCGCGATCGTGGGAAAATTTACCTCAGTGTTTACTCTACCGTAACACCCGACGATTTTCAGAAAATAATGCGGTTTAAACAGGTAAAACATACGAAACAAAATTGATTTCCAAAAACACCATATTTTCTTAACCCCAAATATGTCAGAAAGTTAATTTTAATATAATTTCGAAAAAAACATAAGCCATAAATATTTGTTGTCGTCTGCTATTGTAGTAGGACTTCCATATATGGTATTGTTACGCTACAAACGTGAATGAGGCCAGATAAAGTTTTATTGTTTGTTTCTCAGAACCCATAATTTAAACTGATGCTAACTATCTTTTTTTTGTTTTTAAGGCCACCCCTAAGCCCTGTAGGAAAAAGTACAGGCTGTACTCGCCAACAGCATTAACCAATGCTTATAAAGCTGTCAAGGAGGACCATGCGTCTGTTCTGAAAGCTTCCAAAATGTACGGAGTTCCAGAAAACACTCTAAGGGACAGGGTTTTGGGTAAAATTAACCCAGATACTGTTGTAATGGGCTCTTCACCAATGTTGTCTCAGCTGGAGGAAGCATACTTGGTCAAACATTTTCAAACTATGGCCAATTTTGGATATGGCTACACCTGTCAGGAGTGTATTGATGTAGCAACTGAATTTGCTATAAGTCTTGGTAAAAGAACAAAAAGTCAGACATTGTCCTTCCACTGGTTAGAGGGCTTTAGAAGTAGGTGGCCTGAAATGAAAAAAGTAAATCCTAGGTCTTTGTAGTTGGCTCGTGCTAAAATGAAAAAAGAATCAGTGGTGATGGATTATTTTGATAACCTTGAGTCATGTTTAAAACAACACAATCTTCATGATAAGCCTCACTTAGTGTTCAATGTGGATGACAAGGGCATTACTTGCGATCATAAACCACCAAGTATCATATCAAGATCTGACCATTGTCCACCTGCAATTACCTCTGGAAAAAGTCAAACGGTTACACTAATTGGCTGTGGTAGTGCCGGGGGCCAAGCACTGCCACCCTATTTTGTATTTCCCAGAGTTATTAGATGGATTTTCACCGGGTACTGCTGCTATGATGAGTGAAAGTGGTTGGTCGATGCATCAGTTTTCAAAGACTATTTAGAAAATCATTTCATTAAATATATACCCGGACGTTCAGATGACAAAGTTCTAATTATTCAAGATGGTCAACGCTCACACATATCAGTTGGTCTTGTTGACTGGGCCAAAGTGAACAATATAGTGCTTTTTATGCTACCAGCTCATACAAGCCACTTGTTACAACCGCTAGATTTGTCGTGTTATGGCCCTTTTCAGCGCATGTGCAACAATGCATATCACAAGTTAATGCGCCAGACTGCTGCTGCAATAACGAGGTACAACATTTGTGCACTCGCTTGTAAAGTGTACCTTCAGGCTTTAAAACCTGACAATCTCCAGGCAGGATTTATGCGAGCTGGCATTTATCCTCTCAATAGGGACACCGTTCCAAAAGAGGATTTCATTCATGCTGAACTGTATATGGTCAGTGACTCAGATGCAACAGTTGAAGGTGGGGTATGTGAGATGGTTGCAGTCTATGACATGTCTGCATGCAAAGAAAAGGAACTGAAAACAATCAAAACAAACTCTGTAAATAAAAAAAACTAACAGAAGAAATATTAGTAAAATTGTAGCAGGTAAAGAAGTTACTGACTCAGTTGTTTATGATAAATTAACAGCATATGAAAATGAACAACCAAAATCGAAGTCCGTAAATAAAAAAGGAAAACAAATAAAATCACCCCCAAAATGTATGAAAACAAACAAAGAACCTCAACCACCTGGCCCCTCTCATGTTCATGAAGTAACTAGCTCAGATGATGAATCCATTGATGATGAAGACAAATGCTGTGTCTGTAATTTGTTCACACCAAAGGAAGTGGCAGGCGCAACTTCACTCATCTTCACTAAATGGGCACAATGTGATGGAGTAAGAAGTGGAAAACCATGTCTCCATGGGACTCATTTGAGCTTCTGTTCTCCTGTCAGAGTGGTCAGAAGACAAGAGAAGTTCTTTTGTCCTCATTGCATTGAAGAATAAATTGTAAAAGTAGAAGCAATGAACATTGTACATATGTAAAATATTTGTTGTTTTGAGTTTAACTTTGTATACTTCACATGTGCACCAGAAACAAATATAAATTGTTTACAACAAGCTAATTTGGCCTAATTATCACTCAATTGCTAGGAATTATGTGATGACGTCACATCCGCGAATCAATGAAAGTGAACCAAACTGGCGGATGCTTGACAGTTATGTAAACAATGTTGACCTTTTAGACATTTAAAAACATCGTTTTGGACAAATATTGGTACAAAACAGCGAGGAATATATTTATTTTCAAAGGTAAGTTATAGTTATTGCTGTCAAGTAGCTGTTATGATTAAAATTTCGACACTAAATGTTAAGGTCGCGAATTTACGGTAATCGAGGATAACTGTTGGAATAGTAGCCTCTAGCTAAACAAAATAGAAGAAATACACCAACTGCTTTAATTGTTTATTACAAAGTATCAACATAATTATGCCTTTCGCTGAATGTAATAATTATACTCAAATTTCTGACGTTAATCAATATAGCATTACGTATTTTCTTTGATACTTAGTATAACAAATATTTGAACTGATGATATTGATATTAGTAGTCATGTTGTTCAATAAAGAGACTGTAAAGAGATAGTTCATATTTAAACAACAAACTGTTGTATCAGCAAGCCAGACAAACTTAAAAGGGAATTCCTTTCAATTAGTGTTTTTCCGAACGCTTTATCGGATTACAGTTATTGGAAGTTCTTATAAATATAAAAGATCAAAACTCCAGTTGCGACAGCAGGAGCGAACTCTTATAAGCAGCCCGAGGTCCTTTATTTATGGCAAGTGACCAATTGCCAAAACCAACACGCAGTACATTACAAAAACACATAACAAACACAAAACACACATGCATAAAACTGGGGTTACCGCCTTGGAACGGTCAATGCAAAGCATTGGGGGTTTAAACCGGTTTATGTGCGCACGAACCTCACACTTGGCCCAGAATTATTCACAAAACATGTAAGTGTAAATAAAAATTAACCTCATAGCATCGCAATTCAAATTAAACCGCAATAAAAAAAGAGAGAATATTATTCAATTTAAATACCATTTAATTACTCAATGGCTAGATGCAAACCAGAGCAGCAGAATTGAATAGTGACGGCTTATTGTTTTTATAAAGAACCCAGTTAACAAACGTTTCAGGATTGTTTCCATTGACAAGTCGTAAAATGCCTTTCTGCATCGTTTGCTTATTTTCTTTATTTAAATGGTATAGAACCTGAGATGGTGCTTTAATTCGAAAACCTAGGGGTTCCAAAGGATTATTAGTATTGTCGCATTGTAAAATGCATGGGCAGGTGCAATACATTGCTTTAGACATGATACTAATGAATTCCGCTGCGTAGCAGGGGAAATCTCTATGAATGGTTTGGCACAATGTTAAGAAACTTTTAAAAATAAAGCACTATATAATTGAAAAAATAAAAACATATTGACAGAAAATAAGAATAAATTTGTTCTCAATTTTATGTTACCTTATAATATGTGCAAATATATTATTTGTAGTCCTTTTCATTTACATTTATACTGAAAGTTTTCAATTGTGTGTACATCCTTGCGGAATCATCATCTTTCATTCTTAGAATACGTTCTAGTTATTACTGATATTAAACAAAATGTTTACCACAAATGGAACGCAAGTTGAAAGAAAACAAAAATCCCTTCAATTAGACACAATTATAGATCTTATTGCAAAGTCAATGATTAACTTACATTCAATAAATTAAAAGCACTGGCAATATTTTACAAATTAAACTAACTATTAAACATGTAATTGAGAAATAATAAACAAATACTATCAAGTATTATTTGCGAAAATCTTGTAAAATAAATATTTCCATAAAATGAATTCAGTGTATTGTTTACATGTTCAACACTACGACACTTCCCCGTGTTTTACGCATAATATAGTGCAACTACATGTAGCAGCGAATAACTGGATTTAATCCGCTTTGTTACGATATTGGTCATGTAAAGTGCCATTCACACATAGCTATTTTGGTACCCGATCTTTAATTACTTCGTAGTAAAGGTCAGGCATCACCCAAATCTCCTATGGTAACACCGGCTAATTCAAGATGGCAAAGGTACGTTATGTTCTATTAGTCTGAGGTCATTCAATCCATGGCCGATTACTCATGGACAATACAATATGGCGGACTAACGGTTGTATGTCATACATAAAAACTTAGTTTTCTAAATTGTTTGCGTTTGTTTTGACTGTCGTTGTAACCAAACATTATATTTCATTTTAGCATATCGCGATCTTTTAGTGATTTTAATCTAGTTGAATGTTTATCGATTAAATATACTGAATAACCTGTCTGAACATCCATAAAAATATTTCGGATATTCGGACATGTCGTTTACTATTGAATAAAATACACCAGAAATTTAGTAATGCGTATTTATAGATCTTTTAATACACTGTTCTATTATTGTAAATAATTAACAACAAATAATACATTTCAATCCTATGTTAATACATAGGTACTTGTAACAATTTTTTTTTTAATGTTTCATATACACTATAATAATCTTATTTTGGTGTCTAAATAAACAAATAAATAAAATTGCACGAGATAAGCTTAAACGTCACAAGTTCGTGTATTCTGACGTCATAAAAATGACGTCATAAATGATTCCAAAACTGTCACTCCTTAGTATGGTGGGAAAAAAGTGCCATTTTGTGTGAGCTTTGTCGCTAAATTATAATTGTGTCGAATTGTATTATGTGTTTTATGCAAACACATGCATGAACATACTGTACATGTATATACATTTGCCAAGGGTTATGGAAAAAAAAGTCCGTTTTATGTTATATTTTCACTACAGTCAAAATATAAAATCTTATATTTTCACTGCTCAAACAGTGAAAATATAAAATTGTATTCCTCCAAGTTGGATATTTCACTGAAAAGCATATAATAAATAACAGCCAATTTCAAGATCCTTTAAATTTTCAGTACAGTTGGCCAGCCATGCACACAAAGTGAATCCGGCAAATTCCTAAATGATTTCAGCAACCTGAAAATAAATACAAAAACAAGAATTATACAGTGAGTTCTACTATTGTCAACTACTATTAACTAGATCTACATTGTTAATGTACTTCCAAATATAATAATTCAAAAATGGTGAAGCAATACATTTACTTCCGTGTAATACTGTTTACTTGAACACAACGTAATATACAGTAACGTGATTGGTCTTTTGAGCATTATAAGAAATCAAATTAACTACCACGACGCATTAACTGCTTACACTGATTTGGTTCCTGAACACTTATCTGAATATCCGAAATAGACATCAAGTTAATTTGGGTGAGCTTTTTAACAAAACTACAGTTATACTGCAATTGCAAGCATGCATATAAACAGACAAGACAAAGGTTGAATGAAAGGCGGAACGATATTACAAGGACAGTTCAAGAAGTACTTAATTTTAAAGCTCGTTTAAAACTGCATATAGAAAGTAACGTACCTCAGGCATCTTGATTTAACCGGTGTTACCATAGGAGATTTGGGTGATGCCCGACCTTTACCACAAAGTAAGTAAAGATCAGGTACCAGAATATATGTTATATAGGCAATTTTAAACGAGCCCGAAAATCAAGCGTTTCTTTTGCTTGTCATTGTAATGGCGTTCCGAATTTCATTAAACCATTATTTGTCTGTTTATTGGTATGCTTGTCATAGCAGTATCATTTGTAGTTTTGTAATAAAGCACACAGACATTAATTTAATAAGTATTTCGGATATTCGGATGAATGTTAGGGAATGCGTACGGTGTATGCAGCCAATGCTTATTGATAGTTATTTGATTTAAAACAATGTTCTAAAGCGCATTCACATTATTTAAGAGTTTTTATTAACAAGAGGCCAAATGGCCCTGGGTCGCTTACCTGAGTTTCATTAGTCGAACAATTTCCCATCTGTTAGATTTTTATACGGATATGGATATACTGATACAGACTGATGGAAATGCAGCCTTAATCATCATGGTTTGAAAATCTTAAGTGACAACAGTCATTCAAAATTTTGAAAGTACATATTGAAGCTTTTTCTTCAATTGACATAGTGACCCAGTTTTTGACCCCACATGATCCAGATTCGAACTCGGCCGTGATACCATTGGGACAAATGTTCTGACCAAGTTTCATGACGATTGGGCAAAATAATGTAACTTCTAGAGTGTTATCATTCTTTTTCTTCAGTTTGACCTAGTGACCTAGTTTTTAACCCCACATGACCCAGATTCAAACTCGGTTGAGTTACCATTAAGAAAAATGTTCTGACCAAGTTTTATGAAGATTAGGCAAAAATGTGACTTCTGGAGTGTTAACAAGCTTTTCCTTCAATTTGACCCAGTGACCTATTTTTCATCCCACATAATCCAGATTCAAACTCGGCCGACATAGCATTAAGACAAATGTTCTGACCAAGTTTCATGAAGATTGGGCAAAAATTGTGACTTATAGAGTGTTAACAAGCTTTTTCTTTAGTTTGACCTAGTGACCTAGTTTTTGACCCGACATGACCCAGATTCAAATTCGACCGAGATATCATTCGGACGAATGTTCTGACCAAGTTTCATGAAGATTGGACAAAACATGTGACTTCTAGAGTGTTAACAAGTTTTTTCTTCAATTTAAACTAGTGACTTAGTTTTTGACCCTACATAACCCAGATTTCAATTCAGTCGAGATATCATTTTGACAAATGTTCTGACCAAGTTTCATGAAGATTGGGCAAAAAATGTGACTTCGAGAGTGTTAACAAGCTTTTTTTAATTTGACCTAGTGACCTAGTTTTCACCCCACATGACCCAGATTCGAAGTCCGCTGAAATATCTTTACGAAAAATGTTCTAACCAAGTTTCATGAAGATTGGGCAAAAAATGTTACTTCAAGAGTGTTCACAAGCTTTCCCTATAGCCATATAAGAAACACTGACCCCCCCCCCTGGCGGCCATGTTTTTCAACAGACCGGAACCATTTTCGAACTCGGCCGAGATATCATAAGCACAAATGTTCTGAGCAAGTTTCATGTTGAGTAGTCAAAAAATGTGACTTCTAGAGTATTCACAATCATTTTAAGCCGTATAAGGAAAACTGCCACGCTCCCTGGCGACCATGTTCTTCAATGGAGCGGAACCAGTTCGAACTCGGCCGAGATAACATGAGAACAAAGGTTCTGAGCAAGTTTTATGTTGATTGGGCAAACATTGTGACTTCTAGAGTGTTCACAAGCTTTTTCTATAGCTATATAAGGAAAACTGCCCCGCCCCCTGGCGGCCATGTTTTTCAACGGATCAAAACCATTTTCGAACTCGGCCAAGATATCATTAGAACAAATGTTCTGAGCAAGTTTCATGTTGATTGAGAAAAAACTGTGACGTCTAGAGTGTTCACAAGCTTTATCTTCAATTTGACCTAGTGACCAAGTTTTTGATCCCACATGATCCAATTTTGAACTCGGCCGAGATATCCTTGGGACAAATGTTCTGACCAAGTTTCATGAAGATTGTCCAATAAATGTGGCCTCTAGAGTGTTCACAGGGTATATGTTGACGACGCACGACGGACAAAAGGCGATTACAAAAGCTCACCATGAGCACGTTGTATACATTTTATGTAAAATGTATAAACAATATAAAGACAGATGTGATAGTAGGAAATGCAAGTAAACTTGTGTTATATTTGTGATTTTTTATGATTGTTGTATTGTTTTTTCAGGCTGCTGATTCAGTTAGTTATTGATTCCTACTAGATCGACTCTACTCTTGCATCATAATGAATTTTAAAGGGGTAGTGCAGTGCTTATTGTTTTGCGACATTATTTAGCATTGCATAACCTGACAGATGCAGAGGAATTCCAGATGTAGTGTAACAAAACTGGATTCATTTGTGTGCATGGCCGGCCAACTACATTAATGATTCAACGGATCTTGAAACTGAGTATTATTTATAGTTAAAATAAAAAGTTATGTTATACAAGTGTATTTGTTTTTGTTTATGTTTCATCATTACCAGTATAAATATACAAATCATATACACAACAGGTTTTAAGATTTTTAAGCGGAAAAGTAGGCATGCCTTACAAAGAAAGGAAATTACAATTAATGTATACGATTTATTGATATTGCCTTCAAACAATTAGCTCATTTACTACATGTCAAGCCTGTTGTAGTGATTTGACTGGACATTTTGACAAAAAATCATTTTGTGTTTACTGCATATGACAACTTTTCAGTGATACTATCACTGGCCATACATATAATTAACACATTTTAATCATACTTGTTTAACTTGTATTTGATTTGTAATTCCAATTCAAACAAACAATAAAACCGATAGTTCAAATATACGCTCTTAAAGTTGTTCACTTATATTCTAGAAGAACATATACATATTTCTAGTAAGTAATGAAAAAATATTTATGTACATAATAGCAATCCACGTTCTTCAGTGAAATACTATTGTCCATTAATTGCTTACAATACTACATGTTTAAAGGGACTATGTCAACGACCAAAATGGTTTCCTATTGCACTATAAATGATGTTTTATGATAGTTATGATAGAAATGAGCTAGTCTAAGACATTTGTATTACATTAATAATAAATAATACACAATGATATATTTGATAAAAACACATTAGCAAAAAAGTTTGAAAACAATCAAACCTAAATGGGGTATCGAACTCATGACTTAGGAGCCATACGAAGAAATGACAATAGACAGCGCTTTAACCAACTGCGCTATTATGCTTGGTGATGAATCATGGGTCAAGTATGGTTGTACAAAATACTCATAATTCTGACGTCAAAATATTACCATCAAAAGGGCCTAACAAACACGACCCTTATTATAAATTGATTTTTATCTCAGAATGCGTACACTCTTGTCCCATTATACAGACCTTGTTTTAACGGTTATTATGTGCCAGTATTAATATCTTAATTTCAGAATTTGTAATAAATTGCACCCTTTAGGCCCTTTTCAATGACATAGTCCCTTTAAGTCTGAACATATTAATTACCACAATAACTCTAAAAATATTAATTAATATTATTAATGTACATGCATGTGTTCATATTTCTAATGTTACATAAATAAACGTTTATGTATTTAAATGATTCTCCTTATTTAGCAGTGGCAAATATAACCATGTATCAAAGTTACACAATACAAAGAAGCATTTTCATGTACCTGTTAATTTCTCCACTGAAATAATTTAATGCAGTATAGTTTCAGACTGTGCACAAAATCAAACTAATCAGTACTACTAACTAAAAGTCAATAATTTTAAAGCAAAGGCCGAATGTTTTTACTTTCAACATTCAGCTGGATAATACATGTCGTTAAATAGCAGTCACACACAGATGAACAGAGATGTTGTTGGATTTTCTTGTCTTATTAAGTTGGAAGAGAAAAAACCTAAAATGTAGTGGCTGCTTTCTGATCTTCTTTCTATTATATTGCCTGTTGTACTGATGACTTGGAATGGAAACTGCTGTCTATAAAAAGCACAACATTTGAATTTATTTATTTATTTTCAGTTAGTTTTACCAATTTACATAATTTTCAGTGAGGCTTATTTTCTTTATTAACATAAGGATACAATGTTGTTGTTTTTGTTGTAAATCACACGATTATTTAAAATAACTGAATATTGTACTTCATTAAAATTTCATAGTAAACAAAACGTCCGAAAATCCTAAATATATGTACTTTTAGACAGGTTATGTAGTATGTTTAATCGATGTACAGTTAACGGGATTAATATCATTAAAAGATTTCGTTATACTTAAATGAAATATAACGTGTGATTGCAATGACAACACAACGAGCGCATAACATTTTGACAATTGTGTTTTAATATGCTACATACCGTTTGTCCGCCATAATGTGAATTGTCCATAAGTATTCGGCCATGGATTGGCTGACGTCAGACTAACACATAGTCTGCGACCAACTAAAGACCAATACCCGACAATCGACAACAGGTGGTTGCTGATGGTCTTATACAGATCTTTAATCTTCCCGATAAAAATACAAAACATCGCATTGAAATCGGTAAAATAATAACGTTTTGGTAACTTTTTATCGTATAGTTATCGGAATGCGACAGCTGGCGATTACCATGGATTAATTCAGCATGTATAGCAGTGTATATATAGTGTAAATAAGAAACAGTTTTCAGTCGAATAAACGTCAAAACGTTCATAAGAATTAATGCCAATTTAAGATTTATTGAATGGTATTCTATGGACTGCGGCTTTAACTAATTATTGAACCTGTGATTGTTTATATTGTTTGTTTGTTACTTACTTAAAACGTCCTGTCGATTATATATTCATAATGGTAATGCCATGGCTAAATTAAAACAACATTCTATAATTGCAAAGGTAGCATAACATAGCGTAGCATATAATTATTATATTCGAAAAAAGTAAAGGTGTACATTTAAATTGCAAATGCTTTCGATGTTGTATGTCACAGCTAGAAGCGGATATGTTGTGTCAGGTTGTTAAATGGCCAACATTACTGACAAAACCGAATGTAGACTTTCAGGTTAACTCTCGAAATTGATAACGCATGATACTATTTACAAGGATTAGACAACGCCACTTTGAGTCATGTAAAGCGTCGTGTGCTTGATAGGCGTTATTGATTTGTACCTTTTAGTTCATTCACCGGTGCTTGCTTTGTTAAGGAAATATAGCACCGATCATTTTGCTTCATTCTTTCACCATACCAACATGGCTTATTCGCGGTTCTGATATAATATTATATAAATATTGCATTCTTTGAGGGCGATAGTGCATTTTGTCAACCCGAGGCTTTGCCTTGGCCAACAGTATTTTTTGAGGGTTGACAAAATGCACTATCGCCCTTAAAGAATGCAATATTTCTATTATTATACCGAAACAAAGATTTTGTGGAAGAAATACACTTCATTCAATTTTATGAGAAGAGAAGATACAACAAACACACAACATAATAGTTCATTTTCCGATACGGATGCAAACCTTGCCATTTTGACACTGATGTGGTCTGCATAAACAATGCGCTTTTGTAACACGGAGTGTTTTACTAAATGTTTAATAAGCGCCTATTAACCAAAATCAAAACTGCCCATAGACACGGCAACATAGCGGGTGATATTGCACTATAATGTTTCCAATTATTGACTGCTCCGTTTTTATATAAACGAAGGAAAACAGAAGGATGAGATATAATAACATATATAATACTGCATTCATAGTAGCAATATGGTCATATATACTGCTTATGTTTTCTTAAACATCGTTGCTTTCATTTTCTGGAACATAACATTTAACATGAAATCAAGATTCTTCCAGTTATGGCGGCCGACAGTTGTGTATTTTTTTACGGACGAATAATATGTGATTTCGTGTAGATAATACAGTGTTAAATGGGCAGAATTGGATAATGTGGGGTATAGCACACATGTATGTAGATCTTGACAGTATTTCTGATAAATACCTATCAAACGTCCATGAATATTAAGTAACAGAAAGTTCGTATATAGCATGTAGCATACAGCCTATAGAATTTGTGTATGCTGTGCAAACTCTATAAACTCTATAAATCAGGTCTAGTTACTACGCATCACTGACTGTGTCATGCCAAATTGATCTTAGTAAAACTTTACTTATTCTCCACGATATCCACGGGCCACGCTAATTTGACCAACGGTATACTTGGCGCAAATGAAAAGGGCTCATGAGTGAATCCACACCTGTCCCAGTGGACACAAAAAAAACGCATGGCCGCATCGCCTCTGGATCAAATAGACTTAAAAAGATCCAGAACGATCTCGATCGACTCGAACATGGCAGAACAACCTATAATCATCGCTCTTACCATCGAAGTTAAGTTATTACTAAAAGCATATCTAACGACCAGATCGACCGAATAGCCAATGTCTTGAAGGTGTAATTCGAATCGAAAATCACCGACATTGCAGCAAACATTGTTAACGACGTAGTCGGAGATCTTCGTAACCGAGTCACTACACTCGAATCCGAGAACCAGGTCTTGCGCGATCGAATAACCAAGCTAGAAGCGAAACAGGAAAGGCATGACAACGATGCCTATAAACATAACCAATTTTGCAGACGAAATTGCTTGCGACTCTATAGGATTGACGAAGTGAGCAACGAATCTACTGACGATATTGCACTGAAAGTGCTCTCGACTGTCGGTGCTAGCGTCACACTCAACGACATCGACAGGATAGAGTCGGTAAGCCGCGAACGAATACTACCGCAAACTTCGGTGGTAAATCAGCCTCAAACACCCGTCCCAGAGATATCATCATTAAGTTTACGAGCTACAGATCCCGGCAAAAGGCATATCTTCTTCGCCCAAAGTTAAACACCAGTGGCTACCCTGGAGTCTATCTCAACGAGGAGCTAACTAAACAACTAGGTGAGCTTCTGTATAGAGCACGTTGTCTTCTCAAATCCGGGAAGTTCGAAGGTGTTCGGACCTCTGACGGGGTCATCGTCATTAAAAACAGAGCTCACCATATCACACGGATTGAAACCACCATGGACTTTGAGCGGTTCAAACAAAGTAATAAGATCAATTAATTATATTTTTTGTACAGTGTATATAACTGTAAACAGCGAACTGTTCTGTACGGTGGTATTGCTATTAAAACTATAATACGTGAACATCAATATTTCACATGGTAAGACGTCTCATGTTAATGTTTGAAACTGGTGTCTTATTTAATGTCGATCACTACTATAAAATATTCGGTCACAGCTTGTTGTGTAAAGCTTTACATTGATTATGTCAATAATGGGAAGACATATATTTCAATACATATATTTGTTAATCATATTACACTTTATTGCTTTCTGAAATTGCGGTTTGATACAAATATAAAAACGTATTAAGTTTGTCGTTAAAATTAGTAAGTCTTATCTAAAACTAAGAGAAAATCGCAGCGCTATAATTTGTTAAACTAGGTGTTTTATTTTGAACATCTCATAAAATGAAAGTGTAAACTGCACCGGAACGAGACGTTTTTCTTACATAACTGAAACCGGTTTGTGTTTTTATTGCTGATCACTGCTGAAAATGTCTAATCTCTCGCAGACTGTTGGGTGTAGCCTTCCATTGGCTAGTTAATGCTATAACGACGGACATGTGGACTATACTTGTATTTTATTACATTTGTTCATTTTAGCTTTCAGTAAATATGCGATTCCACATCTAAATTTTAAGTAGTTAAAATTAACATGGCTAACATAATATTATACAAAATCGTAGCGTTATTTGTGTTTGTTTTTCATTCACTCTACATGTTTTATCTTGAACATGTTATATTTCAAATATCGCTATATGTATGTCGCAAAAGTTGAAAGTCTCTAAAAAATAATATTACCGCTAAATGCAGACGAACAATAATGTATTTGTCGGATAATAATAGTTATTTTCATTCTAAACACCTATATATTCATGTAGTCCATACATATCTTAAAATCAAATGTAACGCGTCTTTTGTAATATTGCATACCATACTTAATATCGACGATATTTCTTTTTGTAATCGTTCTTATTTTATGCTTACTTAGTTTTGGTTGCGCATTTTCAAGTCTTGGTTTGGATTCACATTCTGTGGTGGATATTAAATTGTTGGTGTTGATATTAAATTGTTGGTGTTTATACTTGTATAAAACAATTCCAACCGCCATAATGAACTTATTGTACACTCGTTACACTCACCAACTTATATTCATTTGCTTAAGCATCAATGAACAAACTATGTACCCTCAAGCGACATGTTTACATCTCTTGAGCAGGCATCTTACTGGTTCTCTGCATAACTGCAATTTTCTTCCCTTTTTTACGTCTGGCGATGTTCACCCAAACACAGGTCCACAAGAAACTGACTCATCTTTAGATGAAAATTCTTCTTGTTACAGTGAAATCTTAAAGTGCGGACTAAGCATTATGCACATAAACATACGAAGTTTGAAACCTAAAATAGACATACTAGATGTTGAAGTACAACCATACGATATAGTCGTTTTCACTGAAACATGTCTTAAACAATCCGTAAGCAACGACGATATTCAGCTCTCCAATTTCCAACCACGAATACGGTGTAATAAAAACGACAGAGTAGGTGGGCGGGTTGCAGTATACGTTGAAGAGGGTCTTCATTTCATTGAGCGCTCTGACCTAGGTGTACAAGGGCTTGAAGCTACATGGCTCGAAATAAATTTAAATCATAAGAAGTTATTAATCGGAGGCTTTTACCGTCCGCCTGAGTCTAATAACGATAATTGGCTAAAGATGGAACAAAGTATCGATCAGGATTTTAACCAACTAGTAGATAATGTGATAGTCACGGGCGATTATAATTTAGATAATCAAACAAAATGTCTAATCTTATTTCGTCGTACAACGCTAACCAACTCATAGATACTCCTTCACATTAAACTGAACATTCGTCATCATTAATCGATTTAATTTTTGTCAAAAATAAAATCACGTCCTTGCTAGTTTCGTAGCTGATCCGCTCGTACATAATCTTACACGCTTTCACTGCCCTATCGTTACAATTTTGAAATTTGGCAAACCTAAAGGTTCTGCTTATAAGAGACATATATGGTTGTTTGACAAAGGCAATACAAGGAAGAATTAAGCAAAACTGATTGGGATAACTTTCTTCACTTAGAAAATCTTGACGATATTGCTAAGGATATAAAAACAACGATGACGTCAGCTGCGACTCTAAGTATACCTAACAAAAATGTCACTATACGCCCGAATAACGTACCGAACAATAACACTACACAATATTGGAAAGCCTTCAAAAAGGCCCGAAACTTTGCAACTAGTGAAATAAAAAAAGCTAAATCTGAAAATAATTTAACAATTATAAAAATGATTAACTCTTCACCACCTAAATCATGGTATAAACTAGCAAATTCTCTTCATAATATTCATTATACTACCGATCATCTACTAACTTTAATCAGTGACGGACAAGCAAAGTCAACTGACTCGGACAAATGTACTCTACTTAATGAATATTTCTGAAAACAGTCGCAAATCGAAAATAACGACTATTCGACCTCTCCACTTGTTAAAGTTACCGATCTGTCCTCTCCAATATTTGCATATCTTCACAGATAATCTATCCAACAAAAGCTTCTGGACTAGATCTGTGAAATCCGCGTTTAATTCGTGAAGGTGCCCGCGAACTTGCTACGCCTTATATCTTAATTCTTCAATAAGCTCTTCTATCAAGATCGTATTTTCCACTCCAGTGGAAACTCGCAAACGTTACTCCTATTTGTAAAAAAGATGACCCATCCCAACCGTCAAATTATCGACCAATCTCACTTCTAATTTGTCTTGACAAATTAATGGAAATGTGTGCGTATATTAATGGAAATGTGTGTGTATAAATATGTTTACAACCACCTTTTCTCGAATAACCTTCTATCTTTTCAGTCTGGATTTACTAAGGGCGACTTTATGGTCAACCAACTTACATATCTATACATCGATATTTTATCATCATTGGATGAAGGCAGAGAAGTCTATTTTGTGTGACATTTCAAAAGCCTTTGATCGAGTTTGGCACCAAGGTCTACTATTTAAATTATCTTCAATCGGAATGGATGGATCATTTCTTTGCTGGTTTCCTTCATATAAACAACGAGTTCTGTTTCTTAGTTCTTCTTCATCTTGGTCATCGCTATGTGTAGGCGTCCCACAAGGCTCGATATTAGGTCTTCTATTCCTTATATACATCTATAATATCATCAAATACATACAGTCTAACATCCGTTTATTTGCGGACGACAAAAGTATTTACATAATTGTGAACGATCCCGTAACTAGTACCAATGTCCTTAATAATGACCTTGACACTATCTTCAACTGGTCACAGCAATGGTTAATTTCATTTAACCCTTCAAAAACTGACATTATGCTTTTTTTACGTAAACTAAACAAATTAGTCTATCCGGATCTTTATATCACGTAAAAATATCCCAAGTTCAAACACATAAACATATCGGCCTTACTCTGTCTGATAACGCTCAGTGGTCAACCCATATTCAATTTACAATTAGCAAAGCATGGAAAAAAAAATAGGATTACTCAGGTCTCTTAAATCTACTCTCTTCAGATTATGTCTAGAGTAGATTGATTTTACATTTATTCGTCCTGTTCTTGAATACGGTGATGTTTTTGGGGATAACTGCACAAATGCACAAAAAGCTGAAATTGAAGCGGTCCAGCAAAAAGCAGCCCGTATAGTATTTGGCGCGACAAAGTACTGCAACATACAAAAACTCTTAAATGAATTTAACTGGGATACACTATCAGAACGAAGAAGAAAACATCGTCCGATACTTTTTTTTATAAAATGTTAAATGGTCTAACACCAAATTATCTCACATAACTGATTTCGTACTAAATAATCAGCAAGGCAACAACTACAATCTTCGTAGTTCGGGAATACGTAGTATAAAGTCTAAAACAGTATCTTTTAGAAACTCATTCTTAATATCAACAGTGCGCGACTGGAACTCCCTCCCACATCATAAAAAAAACGCGCCATCTCTTGAATCCTTTTAAGTTCTATTACCTAATCGCCTCTCTCAGCCATCCCCGTTGTATAGTATAGGAGACAAGTACGAACAGATTATGCACACAAAACTTCGCCTTGGTTGTAGTTAGCTTAACAATGACCTCCACAGATCATTAACCGACTCTCCGTTATGCTTGTGCGGTGCAGTTGAAACTTTAACTATCGACCACTTTCTTCTTCACTCTCTAAAATACTCCCGCCTTCGAAACACCTTTTTTCCATGCCCGTTCACAATATCAAACCTTCTTAACGGAAGTAACCGCATGAATCTCAATCAAAACACAAACATCATTTTAAATGTGCAACAGTTCATTGCTGCTACTAAAAGATTCAAATCATAATGCGGACACGCATCCAAGTCTGACGTGTGCTTTCCCCCCTTTTTTTTGGCGTTGGTATAGCATAAGTATTTCTATCGTATGTTTCCCTTTATTGCTATTTTACTGCTTTTGTATTATTATAAGAAACATAATTGTTTGTTTTAAATTATTAAATCTCAAATGTTATTGAATTTGCGACAAACTTCAAAGCAAACTAAATTGTACGATCTATTAATACAATAATTCATCTAGTACAATGTAATAATTATTCTAGATTTTTGTATGTGCATGTTAAATTATTGATTATTCAAGGTCGCCACATATAAACCAACGTCTATGTAAATTTAATGAGTAAAATAATCAAATGGAAAGGAATTTATATAAGTTTTTCAAAGTTTGTTTCCCAATCCATAAACAATGTCTAGGTATACTTTGTCACTTTTTCTCCATGTGCAACATGTTTCTTTTCTGAATAAATACCGTTTAAACAAACATAAAATACTTACGACGCGTCATTATTGCACTAAAAAAATGTGTATTATTATAATGGCCAAATAGCATTCTTTGAAAGCGATAAATAATTTCGCCCGGATGTATAATTCTGCAAATATCTCAAACATAATTTGCAAGAAGCTATCTCGTCCACATATACAACGAATGCGAGCGAGTACAAAAATTTTCGTTACATTTAAAGTACATTCATTGCACAAGCAGATCTTCTTCCAACCAGGTTGCTCTGCAGTCTGGAAATTGTCGTGCCGGCTTGATATTAATTAACATTGGCTGTGCATACCAGGACTTTGTCAGATAGAGTATATTATCTAATATAAGTCTTCGAATGTTCTGTACAGAAATAGTACCAACGTACCTCGTGTGCACTCGTATATATACTTGCAAATTAGTATCCATACATTTCGAAATTGCATTATTAGTTTTGATTAATTCCTGGTTAAGTGTGCGGTTCGGCATGCTTTTAAACTGGTTTAAACACCCAATGCTTTGCATTGACTGTTTCAAGGCGGTGACCCCAGATTTGATCATTTTATGTTTTGTGTTGTGTTGTATGTATTGTCCTGTATTGTATAGGCAATTGGTCACTTGCCTCAAATAAAGGACCAGCGGATGGTAATAAGGGTTTCTCTCCTGATGATGTCTCTGGAGTTTCAGTATTCCTATATTAAAGGTTAATGTCCAATTTAATAGTTTCCGGTCCAAATTGGAAATCGCTAGTTTCGCGTTCATTGCCAGATATGGCAGTATTAAGTGCACCATACCAAAACGTATTTTACAAGACTTATTTACATATATTAGTGTAAATATCAAATCAAAACGTGTAAAGTAATAAAGAAAATAATGATAATCTAAGGTATGAATAACCATAAGCGTATTTCCATTGCATTTACTTTCATACGTTCCAGCATTACTTAAGGATTGAATTTAATTTTGGTTGCTCTCATGCGTTATGAACGCAATGGTCAAACTGGCAAATCCATGATGCGCGCTAGCATACCATGAACGCAGCCAAAATTAATTTCAATACTTATATTAACATTATATTTGGGATGATTTCATAGCATTCCTTTATATTATTTTTGTTTAACATGCATTGTATTGCCATTCTAAGAGAAATATCACGCAAAGCAGTTTTCTTATCGGAACAGCGAAGTACCGCCCCTTGTAACCGAACTACACAAAATAGAATGCAAACTACGATTAATAAAATAGTTCCCTACAAAAATGTCATTTTCTCCTTATTTTACATTCAATTTTCTACGACAAATGAAATTTAATGTAAACATTTTGAGTCATAACATTTTTATTTTCCTCGCATAAATCATATCGATACAAAACTAAAAAAAGTAACTTAAACAAATGCAAAAATACCTGTGACATCAAGAAGAACTGCTATTTCGGCCGGTATAGCCAACAATCACCAAAAGTTATTAATGCTTTAGAAAGATTAATATAAAATAAGAGGTGCTTTGTTAGCAAGACAGTAAATCCACATCATGAATACTTCTATACCCCGGTTGAGTTCTGACGCTTTAAAATCACACAATTCTTAGGCTGAGATTTAAACAGATCCTGAATAATCCTGTTTTGTTATTAACACAACAGATGGAGACTTACATGCTTTTAAATGCTTAAAATCCACACTATTTATCCAAATTTTCACTCGGCAAGAAAAATACAAAACAATCCACAAATGACATCACTAAACAAGTGATGACGTGTACTGGCGCAGTGCCCAAATCCGCCAGATTTGGGGGTATTTTTACGATATTTTTGAAAGGTGTTTACCGATTGACATTAACATTCACATAAATCAAGTAAGGTGCAATGTGCATTTGCTGGCGTGTTTTGGTTACATTTCAGAAACTTGGCACATAAAAAATATATTTATTGAGATTGAAGGCCTAAACAGTGTAAAAAATCAGCGAAGGAGTGCCTAAATCCGCCACCCATCTTTATAATGTTCCAATTGCTTGAAAACAATATTTTTATGAATTATACTTTCAAAGCAACTTCTTTTGACTTCTATTGACAAAACTCCCACTTTTTTAAGGTTCATTTTCTAGTGTTAAAAACAATTTGTTTATAAGTTGCTTGGGGAAAATCGTAGATCAGGAACCGTCACATGCTTATTCCACATTTGACTATTGTTCTTATTTAATTTTCTATATTAAGCAGCTCGTTGTCTGTTGTTAATACAATCTTTCAATTTTTTCAAATACTCATTTGTATTTCTAAAAATAGCTCTGAAACTGAGGACCTGCGTGCACGTGGGTCAAATAAGGAGGGTTTGAGTAGCGAGACATTTGCGCTCTTAATATGCAGTTTTTCCCGCATGTTATTGTATGTAATGCCACGCATAATGGTTATTTTTGTCCTGAACATGCTCACATTGGACATAATATTAAAACACGATAGTTTAATTTTATAATCGACACTATGCAGGTCCTCAAAATTGCGCATGCGTAGTATGAAATAGATTCCCCGCAGTTTGTTTGCATTTATGGGTTATGTACAAAATAATTGGATTAAATATTCATTTATGCACAAGTCAAGATGAAAACTCGTCAGCGTGGTTAACAGAAAGTATCTTATTGATCCAGATCAACAAAATAGAAATCGCCGATAAAAAGCGCTTATTCAGATGGGGTGGCAGATTTAGGCAAGTGGCGGATTTAGGCACTGCGCCAGTAAGCTAGGTCTTCGGTCAATAGCATCCACACGGGCGTATCTAAGGTCTTGTCTTTGCCTGGGCATAACTTGTATTAGAAAGGATAACATTTTAATATAAATCTCAAAATGCATTTTTTTATTATTGTACATATTGTCTCCGTGGCCTAGTGGTTAGGGCGTTCGCCTAAGGAGCGGGAGGTCGAAGGTTCGAGTCCTACACAGGGCTTGTTCTGATATGGCCGTTTGCTGGCCCTTAAACGCGAGGGGTGACACTATAATAAACACACACTTTACTTATTAAAGAATTCATCATTATTAACTGTGATATAAATGCACAATAAATTAGACGATCTAAATGCATCTAGCAAATAGACACATCAATGTGAAATCATATTCATTTTAAAGCTGCATTCCTGAACCGATTATACGTCATGGAGATTTTCTGTGGTCGCTTCTAAGAAAAGTAATGTTTACCTAAAATACCATAACATGTACATATTACTTGCTTGTGAAATGGCTTTGTTTAATAATAACACTAGTAGACCTTGCATGATAGAATACTATCAAGCAAAAGTGAAAAAAAATGTCAAATTGATTTTTGTAAAAGAAAAACTGGAACGAAATGTTCATGTATATTAACATTTAATCAAACGTCAACAATAAATGCAAAAAAGAGTAACATTGAATAGTATAAGACATCTTAGTTCATGTAAATATTCTTGTCGTAATATATTTAGCATAAAAATAGGACACACAGATATTACTACGCCGGTGATAGGGCATTGCGTTCATACGATTATGAATGCATACCCCTTCCATATTAAAATGCCTATGCAATGTAAATATAAGATATTATTGTTTCATGTGTTAATAACGGCTGAAGTACATCAGGAGCTAAATGTCAGTAGAAGGTTGTACTTTAACAATTACTAGCATATATCAGACGAAAATAACTAGACCAAAGCATACAGCCCATAACATCCACTAAACATCAAGATTGTCAATACAGCCTTTAAATGAAAATTTCCCAAACCCTGGCGAGCACATGTGTAACCTGTCAAAATTATTTGAATAAATTACGTGAACTAACATCGAAATTGCCCATATGATTCAGATGTTCAACATTCCAATAAAGCCTTGTAAGGAAAATTGACACGTACAAAGGCGGCAATGTTTTATATAGAATAAAAATAATTTCGAGGGATTAAAAAAAACAATGGACACACATTTCTGTGAACTAGATCTACCTGTATACAATTTGGTGTTGTTATTTCTCGAAATCTCAAATTATGTTCCGAGTATAGAGTTTACCATTCAAATGTCGTTCTTCTTACATTACCACTATAGTTACTGAATTCCTTGCTTTTCACCAAGTGTGTTTATGTGTGTCGCATCATACGATGGTATGCATTATTTACTATGTGAAAAATGAATATGAAGAATGCATATAATTAATTTATTAATATTTTCAATTTAAGAGCAACATTGTGATGTATATTGACCAAACAAACTCTTTATGTTGCACACAAATGTAGATCCCACCCTGATTCTTCCAACAAAATGACGTGTATCATAATACTGTTAAAATACTGCCAACGTGTCTCGTCACTGCAAATAACAAAAAAAATGTATTGTGCTGTAATTGCATTTGAAGAATGGCCCACTCTCCTGTAAGAAATACGCCACTATAAAACTGCCACGTCAAAGACTGATGGTCAGGTTATATTGCCGAACGATGTCTTCGTGGAATTTACATCGTCTGAATTTCTAAAAATATTAAGTTAACGTACCTAATTTGAACGATGCACCGTCTACTTTGGGAATATGCACCACGTAAGTAATCCCATTAATAATCCTTTTTTTTGGTGTGTTTTAATGGTTATCAAAAGTATAAACATTCATTTATACAAGGCGTATTGTGGGAAAACCGGTCTTAATGCATGTACGTAAAGTGTCGTGCCAGATCCAGGACGGTTCTTTCCGCATTTATGGTATTTTCTGTTTTAAGGAAGTCTCTTCTAAACATAAATCCACTGTAGGCGGAAAGTATCGTCCCGGATTAGCCTGTGCGGACATTCAAAATTAATATTTACGCTTGTGATGTAATTACAAATAACAAACACCCATCCTTTGCTTAATATGTTTGATTTCAGAATCATTGTTTGACTGGTTTGCTTTACATTTACATTTGGAATAAGAATGCGTCTATATTTCTTGCGTAAAAAGTAGTTGTTTGAGAATAGATCATAACACAGATTAGTACGTGTGTGATGTCAGTAAGACACTACATTCATTGTTTGTGCTTTCGATGCTTGTTGCTCAGTAAACGTCTGCATGCGTTAGATGCAGATCCAAACTACAAGCAATATACACAATAATTGAGAATGACAAGAGAATAACATTACAGATGCTGTGTGTGTTTTCTCTCTTAAATCTGTAATGAGTCAGTCGTAATTTCCTTGTATCAGATTAACATTGCATATGCAAAAAATACGTGCACATAATAGGTAAAACTTAAATTAAATTAAGTTTACGTTAATGTTATACTTAAGTCAATATAGACCATAAAAAAATAAACGGTGTACATTGCAATGAATACGCAAAGTTTCTCCTATGATAATAGAAATCAGTGGGTAGATCATACGTTACTAACTGGTATAGTGTTAGTGGGAAAAAAAATACCTGATACCAACAAAGGAGGATTTCCGCTAATTTTTTTTTTGGAGGAAGGTTTGTGTTATTGTCTTCTAGATTTGTCTAAATTATTATGCGCAGGATGATATACAGTTATTCTGGTTTATAAATGGTTTACCTTTACTAGTAGAAATAAAAACGTTATTGAAGAGTTTAATAGCAATTGCTTGGTTGTTTACGAATAGAGTGTCTGATTATTTCTGCCTTTTTGGAAATTTGTAAAGTTTTATAAGCAGTTTTCGTCTGAAATGTCTTAAACATATGAAAAATAACACCTACCGCTGTATTTACAATAATTAACAATGACACTTCTAAGTCGGTTTGGATACAAATTGCGCGTGCACATTTCGCCACCGTAGGATTACAATGTCCTATCTAACATGTGTTTAAGAAGCAGATAGTCCCTCGTTATACTAAGGTGGCGATTTGTAAATGTCTGATTTGTACTGTTGTCTATTTGGCAAATTTGGAAAAAGTTTCGCCTGGATCTTCAAAGGTTCTCATAACAATGGAATATATTCTGGTACGGGAAGCTTCGTGATCGCCTGAGTTTCATGGAATACAAAATGTTCATTTGCTAGGTCAATGAAAAAACTATGCTCGAGCTTTTACGGATTAAACTTATTTTTCTATGTTCTAAGTTGCAATCGTCTACTGAAAGATAGAAGGAACTATCAGCCTTCAGTGCACATATGCTTATGCTTTTTGCCTTTCAAGGGACGATATGCCGGAAGAACTATAAATATACGCTATCGAATCAAAACAAGACTTTAACAGATACGTGTAATCAATTGGTTTGTAATATGCATTTGCGAAAACGTGTAATTTCCTAAATCATAGATACCTGTGTACACTACTATAGGTTATATCTATGTGTACCACTGTGTTTTGAAGATTGACGTTTTCTATAAAAACAACAATTTCCTTTCAAGACCCATTACGTTGGGTCGTATTATCTAAGAAGCAAAGGTATTACTGTCAAAGTCGTTGCCAATACGCCGAGTTTTTGTTTTTTATGCGCGCACTAATGCATATTCCAAAACTACTTCCAGTAATGTCATTGTCTATTTACATACAGGACTCGTTGACGTACAAATTCATTCTTATACAAGTGCAAGCGACCTCAAGTCTGCGTTTATCAATGATGAGTTGCTGAACTTCAGACGTGTTTGTTATGTATAGAATAACTCAGACTCAACATTTGCGAAACATAAATATAAAATGAATGCGCAGCGTGAAACATTGTGACATTAGAAACAGATCAACAAAACGTTTTGTGATATTCATTGAGAAGTTAATAATTTTCTGACATATAAGTGTGCTTTATTACATGAATAATATTGTAAAAAAATAAGTCTCTTCTTTACTAGAGAATGATAAATAGTTTTGCAATGAAAATCAAAAAAGTGCAATTCGTCTTATATTTTAAAAAAAACAAAGTAACGAATTTAAATGGCTTTTCGTGAAACTAGTACAATTCCGTACAACAGTTTCTCAGACTTGTACTGCAAAATTCAACATGAATTTACCACCACTGTTGTTGTTTACGATATTATGGTATAAAGCGTAACATAATCATTGTCCTGCTAATGCGAAAAACCTTTTTTTTTCAAGTCTACTAAAATAACTGCAGAATGAGGTGTTCATATACTTTGCGCGTTTCATAAATTACCATGCATTTACATATTCTCCTAAAGTCTGTTTAAAATTCATGTCGCCAGTGAAATAAAGTTCTTACCGAAAGGCAATTACATTTTGTAAACGGGCGTTACCCTAAACGCTTTAAAGGAATATCCTCACTGTTCACAGGTTCAACGAACATTTTCATATAATTGGTTATAAATAGAAGATAAAATCAGCAATGGTAGCGCAAAACGATTATAAAGATGGTAGTGCGATGGTTGAGCGTGAAACTGATGTATCTGCTTAACATTTCTATAGCAGACGCAATAGTTTCACGCTTAACCCTCGATTATTATAACCACTCGCATGTTAAAATATTCCTCGTATATAGCGTGTTAAGTCTCGCGGATGCTAAAACAGGGCTCAATTAGCAAAAGCTTTGAGTGTTTGCACATTATGTTTCATACTTGTAATCAATATTTTAAAACCAGCGACCTGAAATATGTAAAGTCCATGATGTTACAGCCCCGGTTCATTGAAATAACACAACCTAAGACGAATTTTTAGGCTCATTATATAATTTACTTAACAGCTTTATGACAAGATCCATAATTCAGTTGCGTTGGCAAAGAAAGAACCAGAAATTAATGCACGCTGTGTTAAAGCTTTTTACGGGAAACCATTCCGGGATATAATCATTTTGATCATACGACTACTCAAAACTGTTTTCAATATATTTATGTTGCATAACACGGCAATGAAATGTGGGAGCACTAGGTAAAAATATATATTTTGCCATGTATATTACTGATTTAAACGAACGCGCTGTAGAAACTTCCTATCGATCAACCATATATTAAGCATGACACATCTAAATATAACTGCACTGTACAAACTCACCGGTCATGCAAACTTTTGTTAAAAGTACGGAAGGCTGTTTCGGCAGTATTATTTAACAATTGTATTGTGAACGAACCATAAATGTTTCATACAGATACACATCTTAAATAATGAAATTATTCGTGGTAAATTAGCTTTAACACTTTAAGTTATTAGTTGATTTTAAATGGCATGTAAAAAAGTACATCTATAAATTAAGTAATCATGCCTAAGTTTCCTTGTTGTATTGTTCGGTATAATAAAATAAATATCACAACCCCTAGAGGGTGATACAACGTTTTGTCAACCCGAGAATGGTAATGTCAACCGAGGCGTAATATAACAATTTCCATAAAAAGGTTTCTATGCAGATTATCAGTCTGATATATAGTAAAGTTATGTTCAAGAACAATTTTCATTAAGCCTATATGCTGAAGTTTTGACATAAGTCATGTTTAATGCTATAATATGCAAATTAATCTTAAAAATCATTTATAATATTTTTATTATTAATCAGTTAATAAATATTTTTATCCCATCATCACGCCGACATTGACAAAACATAATTCCCTGAAATAAACTTGTATTGAATCAATGAAATATATTAAACGACAGACGACTTCTCCTAATAAACTGATAAAAATAGCTTGGTTCTGTTGATCGTGAATATAACGAAAGCACTTCGTAACACTTCCCTGTAAGAATAACACAAGGCTGGGTTTGCTTGGTTTTGTTACGAAACAGGTTTACGTTTCGCTTTCTTTATGTCCGTTAATTATATTACAAATGCATTACGCCACTCTTGGCGAATACACATGTTTAGCTGATTACGTCAGTGGGAGCAGTGGTCTAGTGGTAGGACGCTGGCTTTGAGATCGTGAGGTCCCTAGTTTGAATCCCGCCCAGACCACTGGAATTTT
Source organism: Congeria kusceri (assembly GCA_027627225.1). NCBI lineage: Eukaryota > Metazoa > Mollusca > Bivalvia > Myida > Dreissenidae > Congeria > Congeria kusceri. The sequence continues at coordinate 68,053,480 of CM051027.1, forward strand.
TCTGGGCAAAAAATTTATCCCACGTTTGCTCCTCTCCACCCAGATGTATAAATGGGTACCTGTGAGGGAAATAAGCCAATGTGCCGTGGCTGCATTCTGCGCCGAGTGTTAACGGACGACTTATGACCCAGTGATCGGGGGGTAAATGTGAAAGTCGGCTGACGATGTATATCAATATCAGACTATAAACCTTTACCTTTTTTTACCTTTTATAAATGAGACTTTATCTTATATGACGTATATTTACCAATATATGTTTTACATGCACATGTAGATCCCATACTGAACTATTGCATGACGTGTTCCAAATTGCTCCCCCAAATTCTCTACAAGTAAATCCACCATATGTTGATGTCTGCCAAATATGACATTTGTATTGTATTGTAATTTCATTTTCGGGGAGAGGCGCACTTATTACTAAGAGAATAAATCAATTATAAACTTGTCATGTCAATGATTCAATGTCGTTTTATATTTGCGAATGAGTTATACGCAAATATTACAACGTTTGAAATGCTGGAACTGAATTAACAAACTGCTCAATCTTATTAAATTAGTGTAGAGAATTTTAATTAACATACAATACTAGACAGACAACAGTTTTCTAAAATCGTTTAATGTAAGATATGTATATTATTAGTATATTAACTGTATTGTAACTGAATTAGAAAAACGTATGTGCAGTTGATTTGTTCAGTAGTTAGCAATACAAGTCTTAAAATGTTCAGAAGTCTTACATGTAACCTTATTGTATTCCAATGGTGTTGCTACATTATTAAGGATTATTATAATAATATACTTTTTCCAATTATTTAAATGTTTTGTTGCATGAAAATTTACCACCACTTATCCTTTAGAGCGTACATTTACGCCCATAAATTCTGGAGAGAGTGTACATTTACACCCAAATGTTCAGATGTTTGCATACGTTTACCCCCAATACATAAGCTTATCTGGAGCACTGATTATAATAACGCTGAGCATGTAGTATCTCATTCGTACAGACCAATTCAAGTACATCATGAATTTAAGAAACTGTGGACATTTTAGACAGTGAATTTAAAGGGAATATGCCTCTTCAAGAAGCAATATCATAAACAATGAAAATAATATCAGTATATAATAAAGGTAAAAATAAGGTATACACAATGGAAAAAGAGTTTACGCATTTGGGAACATAAGTCACTTTCTAATTTAGGTCGTGTTTGTTTGGCCCTTTACTTGTTTACCTTTTGGCGTCAGAATCTAGGTTTCTTGTATTACCATAGATATTCGTACAAAGAGTTATATTCACCACAAATTCGGTTATGTTGAATACAAATACTTAGTATAGATTCCCACTGATCTGTCCGTCAGCTTTTACCAAAAGTGCGCCGAACTTAACTCTCAAAATTTCCAGAATAACTTGTCGTTTGTAACATATTACATTTTATTTTGTTTAAGAAAGAGAGTTTTGATGTCAGAATTATTGGGTTTCTTGTAAGAACCATTGTTGGCACAGATATTCTTACAAAGCCGAGAGCGCGGATGATTAGAGCGCTGTCTACTGTTATTTCTGCCTCAAGGTCCTAGGATGTGAGTTCGATATAGCCTCTGTTTTTTTTCTATTTTTAAAAGCATCTTTGTTGGTATTTTGTATCTACACTTGCACTCTGTGATATATTTATGCATGCATGTATATGCATTTCTATTACTCATATCTTATATCAATACTATATCATTTATAGTTATATTCGTAGATATAATCCCTTTAGTACATGACCGGCAGTATAGTCACAATGCAAAATGCAGAAAGCTACTTTGAAGCCATTGTGACATTGGATAGACTGTATCAAAATACCAATGTACATGTGTAATATATTATATTTATACGTAATATATGTCATCAGATCAAAGTATTTTGCTTCCAAATAAGTGAACACTAAAACAGAAATCATGTGAAGGAAGTATCTTAGTACGGTATATGTGTTTTGTTGAAAGAGGTTACATTCGAAGACATAAACAGTAAAATGTAATGCTTGCTGAAGCGAACATTTTTGAAACTATAACTAAATCACTGTAAGGTAACGTCTTCGCCAAGCTTCTCAGTGTAAGAAATTGTATCTGTCACCTTGAAAACATATCTTCCGATCTTACAAAACAAACCAGGATTAGTCAGTAAAACGTTTAAATTGTAAAGGAATAATGAGTGTCAAATAATTTAAAACATGCAGATATACGAACACAGCTTTTGGAAACGAAACAATTGATTTGCAGTATAAAAACATTTTAATATACATGAAAAAGTAACATTGGATCTATTTATTTGTCATGAAAAGAGCGGTAATTTCAGCTAATCTATATTACGTTTATTTTGACGGAATTTACTGTTCTATTATATTTCCATAACGTGTTTTATAGTCTTCGATACGGAATGTTTGATGTACATCCGTTAATGTGTGCAACAAACACGAACAAACTGCAGTAGACGCAAATGACTTCCCAGGCCATGTTCTATTTCTGGGCCAAAAGATAAATATATCAGTTTTGTTAGTACTGTTATTTATTGCATAACAATGCCACGGCCAGTAGGAAACGCATGAAACATTATGTTTAACGCTGTATTTATAATAATTAACAATGACAATACTGCGAAGGTTTGATTCATCCTGATTATACTGCTGCATACCTATTGCATGTGTAAACGTCAGAGCTCCAAGGTTGTGTGATTGACACATTTGAAAAAAGCTTATATCTATATCCTTTAAGGTTTAAATGAACAAAAAGTTTGTATTTAACGGAGTGCTGCATAATCGCTTCATTTTTATGGACTTTTCAACTGATAATTAAATAGGTCGGTCAAAAAGTCGTATGCATAATAGTTCCACTGTTTTTTTATCATTTAGTTACAGAGTATTACAATACTAACAAACACGTTCTTACAGATGTTCAATAAACCTTGAGTAATTATACTTTGCAAAGTGGTAGGCACAAGCGTATTAACTAACTATCAAATGGAATACAAAATGTTTAAATATTCATGTACATGTTTTTTTCTGGATAACGCATGAAATTATATATCTTAAATATCTAAATACAATACTGCAGGTCTGAGATATATGTTCCATTACGAACTAAAGATTGAAAATGGCTCTAGCTGTGAACAATAGTTTACATAGTAACGAATTGCTTTCAGTGCCTATTACTTGGGATGATATTATCTAAAAAGCAAAGATATTTCAGCATCTTTATTGCCAGCACGTTATTTTCATGTTTATATGCACGCGCTAATTCATATTCCAAAATTAGTTCAAGTGATGTCGTATTTACATACAAACTCATTAGTTCTTCTATCACAAGTGCTTGCGACCTCCGGCTCTCGTTTGTCAATCGATTCGGTGCCAAATACGTCGGCGTATTTCTGTTAGGGTTAATGTATAGAACACCTCAGAGGTATAATAATAAAGAAACAGAATACATTAATGAAACAAATAGTGAAGAAATGTATATTCTATCTTAAAACATGAAATAAACCGAATGTATGATGTACAACATTTGTGAAATAAAAATTAAATATAAATATGTTCGTTTAAATACAAAAATATACATGTGTAAAATATAACAATAATCATCTACCCGAATTAGAAAAATGATGTTTTTCTTTTTTGTTGTTGTCTTGTTTGTTTTGTTGAATGTTGTTGTTGGTGGTGGTGGTGTCGTTGTTTCTTTTTATAATAATTGCACATTCCTTATCAACTAACTAATCATAACTATCAAAATACGTAGAAATAATTGGCATTCAACGCGATTATTAAAGTATATATAATAGTATATTGTACTGCAATATGTAAACATACAGTGTTGTTTCAAACGCTCTAGTTTACATGGTTGAATTGCCATGCTTATATTGATGCAAAGCATGTTCAGTTATACAAAAATTCCTCTAGGTTGTGCTCGTTAACGACCAACACACTTTGCAATAACAAGTTTGATGAATTACAATATATTTGCATATTTACCAAAATGCCTGACTAAAATTCCCGACCCGTGTGAAATTAAGTACTCGAAGGAAGGCAATGACAATTTGTGATCGGGCGTTACTCTAAACCGTTTAAGAAATATCTGAATTATTCAAAGGTTGGATGCACATTGTCGTATAATTTGTTATAAATTGGATATTTATTTAACAAGGTTCGTGCATTACGATGCCCAATATGGCTTTGATATTGATAAATGTTCCTCTAAATGAATGTTTACAGCATGCACAGGTTCGCTGTTGCTAATTACGACTGAAGCACTACTGCCGTTAGAGTCGTGTCTTATATAGAGTACTATGTAATTGTTTTAAATCACATGCAGTTTGTTGCTGTTGTTTTGTTGTTGTTATTGTTGCTGTTGTTTTTTGCAAAATGTATATTACCTAGAAAAATACAAATGTAAATTATACAAATGCAAAACTATTTTAATGTGTTCGAATTCCATTGTACGAGAGATTTTACTGAACAATAAGATATCTGTAAGTTATGCCTCGACTAGGATTCTAAAACAAAATAGCATTTTAAATTCTCAAAATAAGCTGGATACCCTACATTACACAAAGTGTGCAAACAAAAACGAGTTGGACATCATGTTTGGTACTCATTAATAAGATTTCCATTCAAATCTGTATTACCTTGTCCAGAAGAGTTCGATTGCAAAGCTTTAAAAATAAATGGACATACACGCACAGAATAAAAAATATATATCATCAAACAGGCAACCTCAAAATGTATCGTCAATTACGCTACTGTCCACATTCATTGAGCAGAAATAACTGATAACAAAAGTCGACTTTCTAAGCTTCTTCTGAACAGCCTTTCGATAAAATTCATAATCTACTATTCTGTTCAGTTGGAGTAAATCTACTATTCTGTTCAGTTGGAGTAAATCTACTATTCTGTTCAGTTGGAGTAAATCTACTATTCTGTTCAGTTGGAGTAAATCTACTAATCTGTTCAGTTGGAGTAAATCTACTATTCTGTTCAGTTGGAGTAAATCTACTGTTCTGTTCAGTTCGAGTAAATCTACTGTTCTGTTCAGTTCGAGTAAATCTACTGTTCTGTTCAGTTGGAGTAAATCTACTGTTCTTTTCAGTTGGGGTAAATCTACTGTTCTGTTCAGTTGGAGTAAATCTACTGTTCTGTTCAGTTGGAGTAAATCTACTATTCTGTTCAGTTGGAGTAAATCTACTATTCTGTTCAGTTGGAGTAAATCTACTATTCTCTTCAGTTGGAGTAAATCTACTATTCTGTTCAGTTGGAGTAAATCTACTATTCTGTCCAGTTGGAGTAAATCTACTATTCTGTTCAGTTGGAGTAAATCTACTATTCTGTTCAGTTGGAGTAAATCTACTATTCTGTTCAGTTGGAGTAAATCTACTATTCTGTTCAGTTGGAGTAAATCTACTATTCTGTTCAGTTGGAGTAAATCTACTGTTCTGTTCAGTTGGAGTAAATCAACTGTTCTGTTCAGTTGGAGTAAATCTACTGTTCTGTTCAGTTGGAGTAAATCTACTGTTCTGTTCAGTTGGAGTAAATCTACTGTTCTGTTCAGTTGGAGTAAATCTACTGTTCTGTTCAGTTGGAGTAAATCTACTATTCTGTTCAGTTGGAGTAAATCTACTGTTCTGTTCAGTTGGAGTAAATCTACTGTTCTGTTCAGTTGGAGTAAATCTACTATTCTGTTCAGTTGGAGTAAATCTACTATTCTGTTCAGTGGGAGTAAATCTAGTATTCTGTTCAGTTGGAGTAAATCTACTATTCTGTTCAGTTGGAGTAAATCTACTATTCTGTTCAGTTGGAGTAAATCTACTATTCTGTTCAGTTGGAGTAAATCTACTATTCTGTTCAGTTGGAGTAAATCTACTATTCTGTTCAGTTGGAGTAAATCCTAAATGAAGGCACGCTGTGTTGTAGCTTGTTACGCTTATCCATTCCGTGATACAATCTATTTCTGGATCATATGCCTTATTGGAAATATTGTTTTAGATTTTAATGTTGCATCACGTGTCTAAGAAATGCTGGAACCCTGGGTAAATATAAATGTCTTACGTCATAGTCGTAGTAAGTTATGGTGCATCTGACAGTATTGAATAGTAAAGATTATTTTATTTCGACAGTTACAAAATTGTGTTAGTATGTGTGTATTCTAATATAGAATTTTCCTCAATTAAAAGTTTATATTTATACCGTTTATCAACGAAAAATATATACTTTATTGAATTGTCAATGTATTGTTACCGTATAGTAGTATAAAGAATAAGTATGTTAAAACAAATGACATTAGCAGTCGTGTTTCCATGAATCTAGAAAGGCAATGCGACCCCTAACTTAATCAGTAATGTAACATAAGCATTGCACTATTATACACATTAACAACGGAATATCGACGAACAACGCCTATTAAATCCATTAAAAAATCGGTCGTTTCTGTTGACAGTGAATAAAATGAATAAATCATCGTAACACTTTCGTCTAAGTGTGGCACTTGACGATTGGTGCACGCTTCAATTCGCTTTTAAATTGGGCCAAGTAGGAAACGTTTCGAATTGTTATAAAACAGATGAACGTTTTTACTTTCTTTCAGTCCAAATGTAATAAAATAAAAGCGTTAAATCATTGGGTAGACGAAGAACATGAATGCTTCCACCACGAATAATCCCAGTATGAAATGACACAAATTGCGAAGCATCTGCGTTTGCACGAGAAATAGGACACAAACGTTGATTAGTTAATTGCAAAGCTAAATGTGCATACCGGACGTGAATATATATCTGGTCCGCACATGAATTTTGCGAAGTTAACCAATTGACACATTTTCTTTTGCAAAAGTAATGGCACATGCGTTTTGCTCAGCTTATCTTGAAAGCAAAGTAACAATGTTGAATGTTCAAATGCAAGAACGCGAAGACGATGACGTCACCGCTCCGTTTGATTTTCAGATATGTTTTATCTATTTGTTATTTGTGGTGTATGACTTTATTGATTCCAAACGTTCGCAAAAAATTGTAAATGCACATGTGTATAGATTTCTTGAATATAAACGAAACTTTATATTGGGGACGTATATTCACCACAAATACGCTTCTGTTGAATACAAATCGTGGGTTGCAAAGCAGAAAGTACCAAGTTCTATTTGTAAGTTGGCACGTTCTGGTTTTTAACCATCGCAATATGCATTCCACACGGATCTTTCGATCAGCTTGTACCAATATAATCCAAATCTTACAGTCAAAATACTCCTCCATATCTTGTCGTCTGTAAAATAAGTCATTTCATTTTTGTTATAATTTCAGTTTAGGGGAGATACAATTTGATGTAAAAATTACGCGTTTCTTGTACGCAATGCCTAGTACGATATAGACTCTGGGTTTTCAATTTTTGCAAGCATTTGTGTTGATATGTTTTTATCCAAACTCTCACCATGTGACATATTTTTATGCTTTAATTAAGATTCATTTGCTTTACATAATATTATATCATTTCTACTTCTATTCGTAGACATAGTTTGTTAAAGACGACTGAACTCCATATGGTCAAATCTTAAAAACGAAAACAATGGTCACAAATACACGATTTTCTTAAATAATCTTATAGAATGCTTTAAAAAATTAGACATGTATGTTTTATTTGCCTGAAAAACAATGTGTTTTATTATTTACATCAGTTCGAAGCACTTTGCGTCCAAATAAGTGTTTATTTAAAGAGTATTGCTACAGTTTTGGTTATTTTTGCCCAATAATAGATCATTTTGATAATTTGTCTGCCAGCAATAAAAACAAATACTAAACGAAAACTGAACTAAAAAAATAGGGTTACCGGTCTTGTTTTGATTTTATTTACGATTATATAGCATGCACTTATGCATTAAAACTGCTAAATTCCTGCTTGTGTCAAAACTTACTAAAATCACCGATAAAAGATGAAAATGGCTGAATTTAGGTATGAAGTAAGCAAATATATAGCAAATAACATTGAATGAAAACAAACATAACAAAAAACAAATGCAGTACAAGCGGTAAATGCTAAGGAATCGCTATTTTAATATATTCGGTGTGACCGATAAAACCAAAGAAATTCTTATTATATCAACCACATATTTGGAATTTTAAAATGTTCTACATAATAAAATTCTGCCAAATTATTTGAATGTATGTTCTTATCATAAAACAAGAATAAAATGTATAGGTTACCACAATAGTATTGGAATAAAAATTTAAAAACAAATCACTACCCAACACGTCATATTTCACAAAATACAGCAATTTAACGGACAAATTTTAGAAAAAAATTCATGCAGGTTGAAACAATAGCACAGTATTAAATGGTATCATAACAGCTTATAAAGCAAACCAGTTATAATAACTACAATCCCAAAGTCCCTAGCATCCGAAATAATGTGTCCGAAATAATGCTTTTTTGTTGAAGTTCGACATCAAACGGTTCTGTCTGTTGTTTTGTATTTCTCTGCCATGATTTCAATCGGGCAGATGACACTTAACTTTATAGAACATGTTTTCGACCTATCTTTTGAAATAAATCTCCACAGACAAAACAAGCGGTTAAACATCCGATTATCCGAATAGGTTAGAAACCAGTAAATCCTATTCCCATAGGGTCTCATTATAAAATGGCAAACTTAATTTAAAAATGAATCTATCCTCTCCAATAATTGCAATAAAAAGGATATGTCGTGTTACTTCTAATAAATGCATCTCACCTGAATGCAGACACCGGTAGACAACAGGGTTTGGGCAGTCATATTTCGACAAAAGCCCCATACCACAGCAAACACACCCCTAAAAGTTCACCTTTCAAGTTGGCCTTCAGTGAAATGCAGCAAAATGTTCCAGATAAGATATCAGCAATAAAAACAAAAGGCATGTATGAGATTGATCAATGGCTTTATACAAGAAGAGAAAATGAACTCTTTAACAATAGGCACTACTTTTGACCACGGAGGGATACACAATGAATTACTTGTTTCTAACCAATATGTTTGAAGTAATACATAATGTGTTGTGATATAAGCAAATTAAGCGGTGATTTTTTTAAATATCCTCTGTATAAAAGACTGCCGCAACACTCCTTAAACATAAATCAAATGAAGGGAATATCTTAATATGGTATAATTGTTTTGTTGTAAGAGGTTACATTCGAAGTCATAAATGCTTAAATTTGTTGCTTACCGAAGCGACAATTTTTAAACCAGAACATTGTCATGGTTCGCTACATCTTCGCCATGTGTCCGGAAATAAGAAATTGCTTTTCTCACTTTGACACAAACCGTTGAAATTATTATCAAACAAACATGGAATTAATTTGGTATTCAGTCAAACGTTTAAAAATGTCAAAGAATAAGGTGTGTCAAATTATTTGAAACATACAGATATACGAATACAACTTTTGGAAACAAAACAAATTATTTACAATATAAAAATATGTTAATATACCAATAAAACAAAATAATCGTGAGTAATATAAAGTATGGTATTTATTTGTCATGAACAGAGCAGTTATTTCAGCTGATCTATAAAGCATTTAATTTGACGGAATTTACTTTTCGAATGTTTCCATAACGTTTCTTATTATGTTTGATGCCTATCCGTAAATGTGTGCAATAAACATGAAACAAAACAAGTAGACGCAGATGACATCCCAGGCCTGGTTCTGTTTTCGGAATACAAATATATGACTGTAGGTATTGTATTGCAAAACAATGCAAGGGAATGTCGGAAACATATGAAACAATAGCATCTAAAGCTGTATTTACAATAATTACCAATGACATTACTGAGTAGGTTAAGTGCATCCTAATCATACGTAAGCATACATTTTGCAAGTGTAAATATCAGAGTTCTATGGTGTCCTGTTTGATAGATTTTAAAAAGCAAGAAACATGGATGACGTTGCATATATCTTATTTTGCAGAATGAAAAAACACACGTTTGTTTGTTTTGTTTGACAATTCAAATTTCACACATGATTTTATTTTAATAAGACCTTACCCTAGTGGGGTTTTATTTTGAATGCGCTTTGGATTTGTGTGTTTTTTTTTTAAACCAAGTGTATGCGAGAGCGTCGATATGTAAGTCTGGTTATACCACAGAAAGCTTCTAACTGCAACTTCAACGATTACAATTACAATACAATATATTATGCAACAGAATTCTTTATGACAAATGGTCATTCGCTAGATCAAGTAATAAAATCCAAAATGATTTAGATTTTTTTAAAGATTGGTGTGGTTCCTGTTATGCAAAAGGCGTTACTTAATATAATATATGACAACCAAATATTTTTCTGCAAACGTTGCATATGATGGGAATACTATAAATATTTTGCATAGCAAAATTATATCGAATCGAAAAACAAAAGACGTGTAAATATACGTGTATTCAAGTGTATTGAGTATTAATTTGGGAAAACCTATAATTCATAGATACCTATGTACACAACTGCATTTTGAGCTATGTGTACCACGGCGTTCCAAAGATTTTCTTTCAAGACCCATTACGTTGGTTCGTATTATCTAAGAAGCAAAGGTATTACTGTCAACGTCGTCACCAACACGCCGAGTTCTTGTTCATATGTGCGCACTAATGTATATTTCAAAATACTTTCAGTAATGTCATTGTCTAATTACATACAGGACTCGTTGACGAACAAATGCATTTTTTTTAGGTTCTTCTTATACAAGTGCAAGCGACCTCAAGCCTTCGTTTATCAATGGTGAGTTGCTGAACTTTAGACGTGTACCTTACCACTTCGCTATATAAAATAACTGAAAATCAATATATGTTCAATTAAGAAAACATAATTCATTAATAAACATATATTGAATAAACACCAATCAGTTCAAAACATAACATGAAATGAATGTACAGCATGCAACATTGTGCCATGACAAATAGTTGAATCAACAAAACATATTATAATTGAAATTTGCATTCACTTCATTGAAATTTCCTTAATTTCCAAATTTTAGTGTTTTATTGCTCGACTAATAATGTAGAAAAATCAATCTAGTATACTAAAAAATGATAAATAGTTTTGCTTTGAAAATCAAAAAGTGCACATCGTCTAATAACCAAAAAACAAATAAAACGAATAAATACTGGTTAATTGTTCTATCTATACGTGTACTAAAAACTTCAAAATTCAGATATGCTGGTATAAAGCGTTGAATAACCATTATCTTACAAATGAAAAGCATTATTTTTCAAGCGTATAAAAATAACTACAGAAGGTGTTAAACGGCCGCATACTTTTTGTCAATTACCATGAATTTACATATTTTCCTGAATGACTGTTCAAAATTCCTCCCGAGTGTGAAATTAAGAGTGCGATGACAATTTGTGAAGCCTTACCCTAAACCCTGTATAGAAATATCCGAACTACGCAAGGGTTAATAGCACAATGCCGTATAATTGGTTATGAATAGAAGACAAAATCAGTACTAATGGCGCATTACGACGACGAAGACACCAATGCTACATATATATATATATATAGGATTCAATGAACGTATGCATACAGCATGGCACGGTATTGCTATTTGGGCTTCAAGATATGGGCCAAGAAGGACACGTTTAGTTTTGTTTTACAACAGGTTAACGTTTCGCGTTCATTATGTCCGTTAATTATATTATAAATGCATTACGCCACTCAGACTACTCAAATTAGAAATTGGCACAAATAACAAATATGCATCGTTTACACGAGTACATGAATCTGGAACGCCTTCAGTTATTATTGTAATTTGATACTTGCTAACTTTTCTATAGACAAGGAACAAAAATGTCGTTGTTAAACTAGCCAGTAACCCCAGTCAATCTTATGGATTGAAAAGTTGTTTCCTTTGAAAGCTGTCGTGTTAAAAAATAAGACATATACACATTTACAACCGTGTACTTTAAATATTTACCCAGCAGTAGGCTATGTGTTCCACTACGTACTTACGATTCACGTTAGGGCTGCCTGCAAACAGTATTTTATTGGAAATAAATGGGTTTTCGAGATAAATAACTTTTGATGGAAGTATCTACGAATCAAAAATATTAAACATTTTTTACGAACAACTGTGGAAACCAGACCTCGATAAACTACGGAAACTGATAACATACAAAACATTTAAGTCCACGATTAAGACGGAGGAATACTTATCGCTGAATCTCCGCCAGTGCGAACGCTCCGTCCTAGCTAAATTTCGAACCGGTATTTTACCACTAAGGATCGAAACAGGTAGATACGTGAGTGAACCCGTAGATACAAGACTTTGCAAAATGTGCAACTCCAGATCCATAGAGAGTGTAATGCACTTTGAGTTTCACTGCACTGCGTACAATGTCGAAAGAGACTATTTACTGGACAGAGTGGTTAAGATTGATTTCTTATACATGACCTTTGACTTTGAATTGTGACCTTGACCCTGGACCTTGTTCTTACGCGAGACAATTTGTCTCACTATGATGCTTGACATTTCTGTTATTTTATTTGAAAATCTATTTATGTTGGACAAGTTATGCTCCGGACAAGGTTTTCCCACCGACCACCAGCCCACCCGTCTGCCAGGCCAGAGGCGTTCGTATAATAACAATTATCAAGTGATTTGAACATAAACAAGATGCGTGACAGATATTTGCCACAGCCAAAATCCTTCTTTTACGATCACCAACACTTTAAGGTTGTTCAGCTGTGAAAGTTTGAGCGAAATCCCCTCAGCTGTTTGAGTCCACACAATTTCCTGTATATACACAAGTATATAATGTGACCACAAGCGGGCTCTGCTTGACAAACATGCCTTGGCAAATGAAAGTTACAGTTTGGACGCAAGACACGCCATCTCCACACGGTGATCATTTGTGGCGAGTTATTTTAAAATTCCCTGATAAATAATGAAGTTACAGTCCGACACGCTGTTTTATGCCCATATTTAATATGTGATCTCTAACGGAAACATGCCTTGTGCGCAGCATGCCGTCTCCACATGGTGGACCTAAAAGTATGACCTTGACCGTAAAGGTAGCAATCTGGTCCTTGCACGCGACACACAGTCTCACATAGGTTATAAGGACTATTTTGACAATTAAATGCTGAAATCTGACCTTTGATCTCAAAGTATGACCTTGACATTAAAGGTAGCCATCTGGTTTTGTGCGCGACACACCATCTTAATTACTTTAACATTTTGCCAAGTTATTTCGAAATCCTTCAATGCATTTGGAAATTAAGCTCGGACAAGCGCTATTTTGACAATAAAGTCTTTTAGTTTGACCTTTTACCTTAATGTATGACCTTGACCTTGAAGGTAACCTTCTGGTTCTTGCGCACGACACACCGTCTTATAAAAGGTTAACATTTGTGCCAATTTATTTCGAAATCCTTCAATGCATGGGGAAGTAAGAGAGTGGAAAAGTTTCGGGACAGACGGACCAACAGAGACAAATCTAAGGACAAAGTTATTCCTATCTATAGCCCCCCCCCCCCTCCCTACCTACTGGTAGTGGGAGGCCCCCTAATTACTGGTAGTGGGAGACCCCCTACCTACTGGTAGTGGGGGTAAAATAGTTAAGCTTCTAAGTTTAGATGTGGAAGAAAGGTAATGTTAAACCCTCATATATAACCACAATTACTGACTATGAAACGGATAAGTTAAAGACTTGATTGTATAAATGTTGTGCAGCGTGTATTTCTAGGAAACGATTATCCGAGTACAGTAAGCACTTGCTGCGGCAACCTCTCCGATGGCATCTTCTCACAAGGGCAATGTGTTAAACATCTAGCTGTCCGACACTCTGGAACCTGACTTCTTATGACATTCAGTGGCAGGACTAGACCTTACAACTAGACAAGTTGAATAAATAATTTGTTAAAACTAAATTAACATATAAAAATTTGGTATCATTTTAAAATCACATTTTCTAACAAGCAGACCTTCTCCTCTGACCTCTAAGTGTGACCTTCACATTTGAGCTAGGGGCACAGGTTTTGCGTACGACTCTGCGTCTCCACATGGTGATCATTCGTATCTAGCTATTTTAAAATTACCTTATGAGTGATGAAGTTACAGTCTGGACTTGTTTTTCCTGAATAATTTTAGCAAACAACTACAATAATGTACAGCTAAAAGTTCTTCTTGGTAAAGGCAAAATAATGTAAAAAACAAAATCCGGATTACAACTATATTATCGTGTTTTAACAACTAAATACATCATAACCAATTCAATATATATTGCCATCGACGTCAAATTATATGTTCTTTGTGAAGAAATGTTCAAAACAAATATTTATAACACAACGTTAAGTGCAGATGTTTTGAAATGATGATTTAATCGAAAGGAAAGTAAAGGCTACTCTACAATGTTTTTCACACGCATTCCTACTGACCAGTAGGGGTGTCAGTTATTCCAGCAGGCGGAGTAGTAATCAAAAAAGTGTCTAAAAGTAATGTATGAGGGCAAAGGAAGACACTTGAGTAATTCAAATATTATTTAAACAAAGGTATATTGAATAATTTCAACCAAAAATAATTTACTATATCGACACAAATAAAACGTTTACATTGCGTTGTTGTTCGCGCTATTCGAAAGAGAAAGTATGTCTACTAATAGTATACCCATATGGGCGCTCGTTGGTGGGCGATGAAGGAAAGAGGCTTTTTAAAGTGATGAGTGTTATCGGCAGTACAAAGACTCTTTTGACTGATCAGATGGATGCAAGTGTAGTGTGCGTCAAGGGAGGTTGTATGTTATAGGAGTGTTTAATGTGTGAGTGGACGCTATTTTTAGAGACTTATGAAAATAAATAAACATTGAACCCCTATTCGTACTTTCATGAGTATACAATTTTCAATGTGTAGTTATCGCCAGTTGCTTTGGTATCTTAAAAAAACGCGTTACCATCTCCTTGATCAGCTGCAGAACACACATTTACAGTGCATAAACAGTGCCTTCTTTTAATATCTTCATTTTCATAAAGCAAAAATACTCTGCTGATAACTGCGAAAGAAGCGGTATTAATGTGACAGCAAACTTACATGGAACTTAAGGTGTTCTAGTGAGAAGAAATATAAAACCGGCGTTAGTATTGAATTAATGTTTTGACAATTAGGTTGCGTTAACCATGTTTTTACATAAATCCGTATCAACATACCAGATTATAAACTATTCTGATGTTAACCACAAAGCGAATGTGCATTTTCTTGTACTGTTTTGCGACGAAGATTTTTGAATTTCATTACTTATTTTAGATATATAGTGAAGAAACATATTGCAAAGAGTTTAATTCAGATATGGAATTATGACATATGTGCTATTTGACTTAACAACTACATGTAATTAAAAAATACAAACAAGAACCATTTGTAAGTTTGAGTTGTCTTACAAAGCATGATATACGCGGATGCGGGATGTATTTAACACATATTTGAACTATATACTTAACTTGACAATTGTCATTTTGCACACAAACTCGTGCCGCTAATATTGACACATTTGTATAAAGAAATAAGTTAATAAATATATGTTTATCATTTGTTTCAAGCATTTATTTAAACAATGATCATTACATACCCCGTAATTACAAAATCGTCCTTACCGTTAATAAAGGAATTTGATAAACGGCATTCAATTGAACTACATTACTTATTAAAAAGGTATCATAAACCACAACAATTTAAAATACGCAATCAAAATTTCATAAAATAAAGTATTTCCAAACCTAAATTGACTGTATTTTTATTATGAGAATGTTTCAAGGTTTAATTATAAAACCCAAATGACGATTTCTATATGATTTTCTTTTGGATACATTTGTATATACCCTGTATTCTATAATTATCATATTGGTATTTGCATTGTATTGACATAATTTCAACTGTTCACATAGTGTATGATTAGTCCTTAAAAGGCACTTGATGAAATCTGCGCCACGTGTTACTGTACCAAAATATCCGGCGGTAAGCTCTACAATATTACACTTATGTTATTACAAATATGCTAAAATTGTTACCAATGGTTGCAGATCTTACCATAGCAGAATTATAATCATGCCGTATCGACGGTCACGCAGTTGATGTTGAAATTGCAACTTTTTTTCAAATTGGCATTACATTTTTAAAACAGCCAAATTTCACACATCAATAAAACATAACATATAAACTGGATTTATTCCAGTGTCTGTGTTGTAAGTCAAATATTTGACCGTTGTTTATAAATTCCTATCATAGTCATACTGCACATGTTCCTTAAGGGCATCTCAAAAGTCGTCGTCAAACATTACTACCCACCATCAGTTGGTTCAACTATAAATGTCAAGCTCGTTTCCTATTTACTTTTTAAATAATATTTTAATTAATAACATAATAGCTCTAGAAACAAGATGCGTCACAGACACGGATGCCCCCACGACACGTTTGGGCACAGACAACCGGCATGCCGCCAACACTATTTTTGCCTCGACAAATGTATTGCCATATATATTCTATAGTGGAAACAATGATAAGGGGGCGAAATTCGGCTAAAATCTGTCAAAGCCAAATTCCTTTCTGTACGGTCATCTACACATAAGAGTTATCCAGCTGTAAAAGTTTGAGCGAATTCTACACAGCAGTTATAATGGGTTGAGTCCACAAAATTTCGGGACCTTCATGCGTACGTACGGACGGACGAACAAGTGCAGTAAATAACGCCTCCCACTTTGTGAGGGCATAACAATAAACATGTAATAAAGGACTATTAGCTTTGTTTAACGTTCCACCAACACTCATTCATACGGTGACGGTACGTATATAAAATTATATATTCATGTTAGTATTTTATATATTAAATAAAACTAGACTATTGTTAAACCTATTTTAAAAAATAAACTTCCTTAACTCACATATAACTATCGAAGCAATGTATCGGTTCATAAGTGCTTGATTGTTTTGGTACAACACGCCGCACAAAAGATTTCGAGACGGATCACTGTGTTTTGTTGTACTTTTTCTTTGGGTTAAATAATATGACGTTTTCCATTCGGCTATCCTCAGCGTTTTTCATTGCAAAGGATAAACATTTTCGGGGAAATTTAGACGTGTTTGAAACTTGGCCCGTATCCAGCAAGCTGTCCTTATTGACGCAGTAAGCCTAGCTTTATGATATTTATGATCTGTCCATTTGCTCCAGAAACATTTTATTTGGATTATATTTACTGTTTAAAGTTGGTATGAAAACGATCCTTAACAATTGCAACTCCCAGCGACCCGGAGGGTCATATAGCTGGGAGTTGTAACGTTGCATCTACAGTCTAGACAAGCTGTAAAATCAACATATTTGACCTTCACATTTGAGCTAGGGGCACAGTTCTTGCGTACGACACGCATCTCCACATGGTGAACATTTGTGGCTAGTTTTGTTTTTTTAATTCCCTGATGAAGTTATAGTCCAGACAAGCTGTTAAATGCCCATACTTGCCCTCTAAGTGTGACCTTCGAGCTAGTGACACAGGTCTCGTGCGCGACACGCCATCTCCACGTGGTGATCATTTGTGGCAAGTAATTTTAAAATCCCCCGATGAATGATGAAGTTACAGTACGGAGAAGCTGTATTATGCCCATATTTGAACTAAATGTGACCTGAACTTTGAGCTATGGAGATAGGTCTTGCTTGCCACACTCCGTCTCCACCTGATGAGTATTTGTGAAAAGTTATTTTAAAATTGCCTGATAATTGATGAAGTTACAGTCCAGACAAGATCAGGCAGACGCATGCACGCAAGGACGCACTCATGCTCATACACCGAGCATTAGTTGCCATTGTGACAACTAAGCGAGCTGATCGTAAGCGGGCTTGACAACAATTTTCAATGATTTGGTCAAAATTATAACAAGAGGGCCAAGATGGTCTTTGGTCCCTCATCATAATGACCTTTACGATTTTAAAAGTTTTCAATAAAGCCATAAAAGGAAAACTGCTCTGCCCCATGGCGGCCATGTTTGTTAGCGAATGAAAATGATTTCAAGGAATTTGGTAGAAAGGAAAATTTATTTGAAATTATTTTCAAATCCATCCACTGGTTTCAGACAAGAAGATTTTTAAAGTTTTCAATAAAGCCATATAAGGAAAACTGCCCCGCCCCCTGGCGGCCATGTTTTTTAACGAATAAAAATGATTTCAAGGAATTTGGTAGAGGGTCATCCAAGTAGCATTTATGTGAACTTATTTTGAAATCCAGCCAGTGGTTTTAGACAATTAGATATTTTTAGTTTCTAATAACATCATATAATGAAAACTGCCCCGCTCCATGGCGGCCATTTGTATTTAACGAATCAAAATGATGTGAAGGACTTTCGTAGAGGGTCA
Source organism: Congeria kusceri (assembly GCA_027627225.1). NCBI lineage: Eukaryota > Metazoa > Mollusca > Bivalvia > Myida > Dreissenidae > Congeria > Congeria kusceri. The sequence continues at coordinate 68,071,841 of CM051027.1, forward strand.
CTCAAGGAACATTTCTGAGAAAACTATTTTCAAATCCAGCCCGTGGTTTCTGACAAGAAGATTTTATAAGTTTTTCAGTTTTTTAATCTTTTGGTTGGCATGGCAACCACAGTTTTCAATATATTCTACTAAATTGAAGGAATGTGTTAAAGGACCATTCTAGGAACATTTTTGCCAAGTTTGGTTAAAATCTGCCAAGTGGTTTCAGAGTAGAAGTTGTTTGAAGTAAAATGTTGACGCCGGACACAGACTGACCACAATAACTTCGTGCTCAGGATAGCTAAAAAGTAATGTCTTACTTATGGTATAAACAATTTGTATTAAATAGTTACAAAAATGTAACTGTTCGCCAGAATTTTGGCAAAATTTATAGCAAAACAATTTTTACCACAATAAGGGGAAAATGTAGAGCGAAATAGCAGGGTGATGCACCATGCTCCTTGTTGGTTCCCACCTGCTGCCCTTTTTGGCAAAACATCATGGGAAATAATGATCTGAAGTTGTAATAAAATCCTTCCATGCATTATGAAGTTATGGAGGGGAAACAAAATACATGTATTTTACCCTGAATTGTGACCTTGACCTTCAATGGACATACATGGGTCATGTACGCGACACATCGTCTGGGGATGCGGAATGATAATCTGAAGTTATAATATATATATATATGGTATATTCTGTTTTAAGGAAGTCTTTTCTAAACATAAATCCACAGAAGGCGGAAAGTGCCGTCCCGGATTAGCCTGTGCGGACTGCACAGTCTAATCCTGGACCACACTTTACGCACATGCATTAAACCCGGTTTTCCCACGACACGCCTCAATTGCATTAATATTGTTATCGGATACATTGTCCATTAAAGGCGAAAAGCGGCGACAGTTTAATTGTCAAATTATCCATTAAAAGGCTGCTCAGAAAGCTTCTTCCACACTTATATACAATTTTATTTGAATAATTGTCTTTGAAAACATTTTAAGGCGCTTTACTGACCAGTATTTTCCTATCACAAAACGGAATCTTCATGATACACCGGAATGTTCCGAATAATCATTTCCCTTAGTATGATAGTAATATTACTGTTTGATGTATTTAGATGAGCGGTGAACGGTGCTCCTATAAACGACCCAGCCACCAAAGCCATTGCAGGTGACGGCGTACTGTCATTGAATTTAAACATGTTCTTTCCGCTGAGACTGGTTCAAGACCGGCTCCAGGATCATCCAGCACGACTGTCGTCATTCAAGTCACCGTCAACCTGTGCAACGGGAATTGTGGCGGGGTAAATATAATTTATAACATTGCAGAAATCACCCGTCTAGAAACGTGTTAAAATAAATATGTCAAATTACAATATCGACACACTGTTACTTTGTCTCTCATGTATCGTCGTTACAAATAACGTAGGCGTCATAGTTCGTCTACAGACCAACTTGATGTGTTCTTTACGCTGTTGGTTTTGACAAACATCCGACAATAAACATCTACATCTATGAACAGAATGACCACATGAGGCGTGTCGTGGGAAAAACGGGCTTAATGCATGTGCGTAAAGTGTCGTCCCGGATCAGCCTGTGCAGACCACACAGGCTGACCCGGGACGGCACTTTCAGCTTTTATGGTATTTTCTGTTTCAAAAAAGTCTGTTTTAAACATAAATCCAGGATCAGCCTGTGCAGTCCGCACAGACTGATCGGGAAGACTCTTTACGCACTTGCATTAAGCCCGGTTTTCCCACGACACTCCATATATGTATATGGGTAGTCTCATAACAAAAACACATTTTTTTCAAATGCATATTGTGTATTTAGCCGAGCTGTGAACCGAGAAAACGACGATCTGCCGATGAAACTGCCGTCACTGATGTCCTGACGTTCACGAGACCGATGATCGTCTTGCCCCCAGGTAATACGTTACAATACTCGTACGTTCAAATAATATGCAGGTACACATAAAATATGATAGAGAATATATATATCAAAGTTGAATTGATACTTATGGCGTCATACTTAAGAAAACTGCCACATACTTTTTGCGAAAGTCTGGATATTTTTCCATTGAAGTTGCTAATGAAGTGTTCATAAAAATATACATAGTTTTCATGAAATCGTGTTTTGTTAGTTTCATTTAATGTCACCAGACCATTATAAATTTCTCGTTAGTACCTTAAACTGACTACGATAACAAATTAAAGTTCATTATAATGTTGCGGATAGATTAAATCTTTTCTCGAAAGTATGGCGATTTTTCTGGATAACAACACCAACAACAAACATTTTATTTTGATAGAATAGTTTAACTTTTCATGATATTATTTGTTGTTGTTTTTTTTGTTTTGTTTTTTGTAGCGATAAGTTACACTATTTTCGTGAATAAAAACAATTTATCCTATAAGTACATGTAAATCGATAGAAAAACAACCCATCGTATAAACTTGAGCTATATACTATTTAAGATCATGTTTATCCCATCGCTATTGATAGGAAGATGACCACGAGTGGCAGTAACTCAAGTGCCACAAATTTGGTATTTTCAACAATTATTGGAAAAACAAATGATTGTTGTCGTGTTTTGAACATAAAATCAAATATATCACTTGTTAAAAAGGTTGTTCGATCAATAAAAACTCGATTACATCATGGACTATCACTCAAAACAGCCCAGCCTGATAAACTTTATCTTTATCCAACACCCACATAATATTCTCTATGTCTTATGTAGAAGTGGGTACTAATTAGATTTTTTCTTGGTAACAAGATCATATTTTCACGAAACGTCCAAAAGGTTTAAGTCTCTAAAGTTTTCTGCATTAAGACAACCAGATACTTTTCTGTGAATTGTAATAAATTTTGAAGAATCAAGAAGAGTTGTCAAATCTTAATTTCAAGACGACACTTCTCACTTTGATCTAGCGTCTTCATGTAGGTTATGTCATAACAATTTAATACTCCACGTTTCCGGTAAAAGTCAGCACCATTGATAATCATCTTTATTAAATACCTGGAGTATTTTTTTTTCATTTTATAATTATGTTGTAGGATCATTTATACACATTTTAATTACTTACGTTAATGGCTTTCGGTTTGTTTATAAATCGATGCATATTTATAACTTACCGGAACTGTCGTATCTCATAATCTCACCATCAGCACCGGGTTTTCGGAGACAAGGGAGAACACCGTGTATTCCACGGCACTGGTTGCGAAAGTTGTCGCCCTTGGAGTGGTGCTCGCTATTTGCATCGTGGTGTTGGTGTTCATGTTCTGTCGTCCTAAACGCAACTACAACGGGAACGACTCGAAACTTTCCGCTTTCGAAAATAAGGTCTACCAATAAGCAGTTGATTTAGAACTACTTTTTTCAAATCGAAAATATTATGCATGACATCTGTTACCTATATAAGCAGTCAATTTGTATTTTATATCATGTTCTTGTTTCTTTTTAGTACCATCATTAAGCTACTACTTTATATATTCAATATATAAACTATGTTCATGTCTTCGGCATCGAACCAGAAAACTGCAATAACATGTATGTTGTTAAGAAAAGCAAATTTCATTTTTTTTACACACATTGTATTTTCTACAAGTGCAGTCCTAACAAAATTTACTAGTTTTAATATCGTTGCGGAGAAATTTTGGATCTATAATAAACATTGATTTGCACCAGTGTATACTTTTCGCTTGCTTAATAACCGCGTGATATAATTATGTATACACATTAAATCTGGAAAATGTAATTGTTGATTGCTTTTTGTCTCTCATATCGGATTGGTTTGCGGTTTGCACGACTTCACTTTGTTGCAGACGAGACGAGGTTCACAGCATCTGTATAACCAAACAACAGCCACAGAGATACATTATTCTCAATGATACTCGCTGATTTTTCTATAGACGAAGAACACAATTATCGTCGTTAAACCATCCAATAAACAACGCAAAAAGTAGTTCCGTTTCTAAGCGGAGCTAGTAATGTAGTTCTCATTACAATTGCAAAAACATTTGTCAGTCATGTTAGAATCGAAATAATTTTCGCATGATCGTTGTTTATCGGCCAATTCACAATTCTTTGTCGCATCAGAATACCAAAATCGAAAAAAATACGTCAATATTATTTCTTAAATATACAATAAAACCGTGTCCAACATTTTTAAATCATTGTGCTATGACGTATGATCCGGTAAAATCTGTAGAAAATTAATTGTCCAATAGCTGAACTATTTGTTTTTCTATTTAATGGTTGTACATATAAGCGTTATCTTTCCTGACATAGTTGGTTTTAGCGTACACAACATGCATACACATGTGTAACAAGTTTTTTACCGTTCCATGTACACAATATGATGTAATCGAGGTTATAAAACTGCTGCAGCAATATTTGTTTATTTACCAAGGAACACTACGGCTAGAAGCTAGTCGAAATCAAGACAAACACGTATGAGTAATTTTCCCAGTTTGGCATTAATTAATAATACAATACCTTTTCTATGATAAACAGCAGCACGAATATCTGCGACAATACTCTCGCCACATGAACTTCTATCTTGAACAAACTGATATAATACTAGTGAACGAATTTATCCACGGCTTTAAGGTCAGTGTCTGGTCAATCTTTCTGCGCTATAAACAACAAAATTATGCACATGAAAAGACATTATTGGCGTGAACAAAATTATGCACTTGAAAAGACATTATTGGCGTGGACATACTCTGTAGGACTCAACCAGATACTTAACCATAAATATTTAAAACATGTTTATACTTTGCTAAGGAATGTACAAGCTGACAAAGTAGTTTGTACATGTATGTACGAATTATACATTCATTACCGTCTACGCATTATTTTCTGTGGTTTTTTTTATCTCTTGACTATTATTTTATTTTCTTAGATAATCATCAAGAAACTAAAGAGCACGAGTATTTATTTTTTAATGTAACGTAAAATTATATAATAATACGTTGGGAAGTGTATATATAGCACATAATGTGCTTTTAGTATGTGAGTACTGTGGGCCGTGCAGATCTAGTCAGGATTGCTATGGATAAGTGCATTATCGTTTATAAAACTGACCAAGTTACACATTTATTGGCTTTAAGTATTTATTTAGGAAGTTCAATTGACACTCCGTATTTGAAAAATTACCACAGATGCCGGATACATTTTTAACTATATTTTTTGTTTCACCTTTCTGCTATGTTCACACTGCAGCTTGATCTTCGCGTTTGTTCATGTACCAATATCTTATATTACCTACTTTAGTATAAAAATGATAATAAAGCGTGTTTAACTGTTTACTGCTTTGTTGAAACAAGCTCCTTCCAACAGGGAACATTTTGTGATGTTTCACGGTTTTGTTTCGTTATGTTGCCCTCATCATTAATCATAGCGAACAACCTGCGCAGAACGTTGCGCATTGTAACTTTATGGTAACACTGACTGCTAATGACTGTTACAAGCAGGACCCAGGTTAATGATTGTCTTTTTTTGTAGTTGTGAGTCGTAATGTAAGTTTTCATGGACACTAAAACAATTAAATGTTGTCTTTTATTTATTATTGGAAGTAGGTAATACAACAGATATGTGATAGTCATTGTGGAACAGACAAATTGTTTTCCTTCAGTATCGGGGACAACATTTTCAACTTCCTAACGGCTTCGGGGCAACAGTTCAAACGTTGTCCCCTCATTTACTTCAGGAAAACAATTTGACTGTCAAACTAATATATGGTTTGTTTCTCTTTTTTTGCCTATTGTAACATTAAAAAAAGGTATAACTAAAATAACACATACACTGCCAAACCCTCCTTAAACATTGAATCAACGTCTTTTTTCGGAAGAATTTTCAACTTCGACCAAAAGTCACAATTCCATTAAAACGCACATTTCGACGTCAAATTAATTAAATTGTGTTACCGTCATTTGCGGCAGAACGTCGTAAGACAATGTTGATTCAATATAGCTGTTTAACACAACCATTTTCAACGTTGGCTTAATGTTAGGTTACTTCTAAGTTATTAGATAAAACGTGGATTGTAGAATTACGTAATTCACATTCGTCGCGCATGAATACAGACAAGACTTCCAAAATACAAACAGAATGCTAGTACTTAGGCGTATACAAGACGTTCACTAATAATAATTGAGCCGTGTCGTGGGAAAAACCAGGCTTAATGCATGCGCGTAAAGTGTCGTTTCGGATCAGCCTGTGCAGTCCGCACAGGCTAATCCAGGACGGCACTTTCCGCCTACAGTGGATTTATGTTTCGAAGACACTTTCTGGAAACGGAAAATACCATAAAAGCGGAAAGTGTCGTCCTGGATTAGCCTGTGCGGACTGCACATGCATCAAGCCTGGTTTTTCCACGACATGCCTTAATTGGTTGATTGTATCCGTTTCCCTTTTTAAACGGAAATACTTTATTTGACTTGCAAAATATACATCGTCACACAACATCGAGGATAGAAAACCAGAAGGTTCCAGCCGCTTTTGATTTCAATAACAGTTGGAACATTCTGGCTTTTAATTAACAATGAAATATGTGAACGTTTAAATACACAGTATGTAATAGAGCATAAACACACAGTGATATGTGCGGGGCAGTTACACATATAAATAAAGACGATGGACAATTGATACGTTTTTCTTCTACGGTTACTAATATTTGATCTAATAATCAATGATTTTTTAACAAATAAACATATTTTCATTAGTTCTGATCTATGCATGGATCATAGCATTTGAACATACTTGTATTTAAATACAGAGGATTTTGCGAACTACATGTAATATTGTTTCATGTATTTATTTTGTTTTTCATTAAAGGACGAACAATTTATTATATTTTATATTTAATTACTACAAGTGTGTTGATGTCATATCTACGTATCAGTTTTACTCCTAACACTTTAAGCTTATCTAATTAGTTAAAAGTAACTTTATATGATAAAGAACAATAATTTGTGATTTTCCATAATTCATCATCGTTTCAGTTTTGGATAAATACAAGTTACATATGATATATAGATGAGAGCAAGTGTAACAATGATAAAGACAAATACGAGAAGTATCATTAATGTATGTCACTAATCTGAGGCGTTACGATCTTGCTTAGTTTAAAGTCAGTGTTGGGCCACGGTCTCCAACGCTAAAGCTTTCGTTGATGGTCATGTTCATTTTTAAGTTTACTCTGATTCCATACGAATATTTTTAAAAAAATATATACAATCTAACAGACAACCTCATTGCGTTGGTGTGTTGTATTAAGGTCTCTTCCTAGCGATACACGTTCGAGTTATAATACGTAGTACGAACGATTGGAGTTGTTTACCCTCTGGACTTCGGTTAAAAACCATTGCCCGAGCACACTGCTTAACATAAATACTTAATATGTCGGGAAAGTTGCATATATAAAACTTTGCAGTGTGGGTGCGGTGCTAACAATAAAAATATATGCTTAAAAATAGCAATATTTGTAAAACTTGTTCAATAACTTACACGAAACACAATCTATAATGTGAAGAACGGTATTGTGTTATAAAACTTTATGCAAACAAATACTCTGCCTATTTAACACTATAGAATATAGTAATATAATAATATATAATAATGATATTGAGGGATTTCTTAAATGTCACATAAAAGCACACTGTTCTTGTATAAGGAAACAAATGCTAAGGTATACACAGTTAAAGGGGAGCAATTCTGCAATAACCTTTTATTTGTCAACAGGAATTACCTCCCTTATACTATTATAGAGTTAAACTGTACACTTGATGAGAATGTATAATTGACTATTCTATTTGTAAATATTTTATATATGTAGGCAATAGGACTAAATGGGTATAGCGTTCTTTGCAACAGGGCAAAAAATAAAGGAAGAAAACTGAGTTTAACCTATACTAACATGAGAACGTGGAAATTGGAAGAAATAGCCCAACTAGAATAAGAATAAAATGGAGGGAACACATAATTTATGCGAAGCACCATTTTTCTAGACCCATTATGCAGCAAATGATGAATGGAATTGTTGGAATCTTGCTTACTTAGAGATCTGGGTAAGTTTCGGTAATAATTACCATATACTATATGTCATATTAAATTTAAAAACCAATGTGCGAATACACATGGGACAGTATTTACAATAACGACAACAAACAATGTTAATTATTTCCAGATCACTAAGTGGTTCAGCATTGTTTTACAATATCTGTATAATTTGCATGTTGTTACATATGAAGATAGAGAAAATAGGTTAAAATATGCTTTCTAACCTTTATTCATTATAAAGGTCCAGTAGTAGTACTTGAATATACAGTGTAAAATGAACTATTTAATTAATAGGAAGTTAAGTAATATAAGACTACTAAAGTACCTTGCATCTGCAAGTATATGTTGTTGGTATGTAATATTTTCTTTATAATTGTTATATGTATTTTAATGATGGATGTTACAATTGCATGACATGCTTTTAACTAATGCTGAGCTCTTGTAGACAGGGAATATAGCTTATTGCTCCAACATGAGACCCTGTCCATTGAGATTTATACAAGATTGTTGGGCTATTTAGTGGAATGTAATCTACCCCAGGGTGACAATTAAGAAAATGAACAAACATAACAGGATGAGACGATTTAGGATAAAACATATATTACATCCTTCCGGTACTATCAAACGTTTTACTTTTTAGGGCCTTTTAAAATAACACAGATAAAACAAGATATAACTAATAAAAAGTACTGACTAGGTTGTACAAAATATATACAGATACAAGAGAATCACCCCAAGGGGGCACATGTAAGGAAGACTTTGTCTCGTTCGTGATTATTAAAAGAAGGAGTAGCACCGGTGGGGGAGGGGAATTTTGGCCGGCAGTGCTTGAATGGTATTTTGAGATATTGGGACCGGGGGGGGGGGGGGGGCGCACAGGTTTACATGATTTACATAGATAGGGACACTTAAAAGAAGTTGTTTAACAAATTAAAAGCTAAAATGTGGATAATCCCTGCTATGAAAGAGTTATTCATTAAACATATGCAAAATACTGCATTTAAGAATAACTGCAGAGGATCACATTAGGTAATATCACACAAAAATAATGGCAAACTTGATCATTATTAACAATATGATCAAAATACTTGCCAAAACATGAAGACACTTACTACCCATGTAGGTTACAACAATATATAGTACACATTAAAAAAATTGATAACTGGGTCCTCCCAATTTTATATAAAATCTGCAATAAAATGGGGTTTATTAATACTTGACAATAGTAAATGGGGAAAACTGCTCAACTAAAAATTGGCTTAAAATAAGGAATCCTTGGTCAATCAGATTGGCCATGGTTGAGGGAGGGCTCCGTTAGCAACAGAGACATATATAATTACATGGTATTTAAATTAAGACATGTGTTACTATCTTCCTGTGCGCCCGGCCCAGCATGGCTCATGTTAGATCACGGAGGGAAAGGGGGGAAAAAGGAAATGGGATAGGGGGGATTCCTGCAGCTATTAGAACAGTGTTTATTGTTCCACTGAAAACAATAATTTACAAATTAAATTAAGTTAAAATGGCATATTTTAGTCAATTTGCCTGAGGTCCAGGAGGTATAAATTATCAATATAGAATGTGCACAATATATGAGCACAAAATAATAAAATGTCAGAAGTAGAACCTCTATAACCATATATCACAGGCAAATATATTTAAATTGTAACTAAAAGTACAGTCCTGTTGACCATTGAGACCAGTACTGTAAAAGTACAGTATTGTTGACCATTGTGACCAGTTATACACAATATAAACACTGGCTGGGTTTAACCCTCTTAATGCTCTACTGAGCTTTGTTTATTATTGTCCCAGGATCTACTAGATAAAAGACAGGTGGTTTGTTAAGAGTTCTCTCCCATGATGGGAAGATATAGGGATGTATAAAAAATTTGGTCAGGCAGGAATTATCTGCCCTTCAGTAGGCTAAAGGTCTAATTACCCAAAACGGAAGTCACATCCTCAGGCTGTCAGTTAGATAATAAGCACATGTGGTTGAGTGCAGGATGCATATAATTTGTAAAATACAGTTTAAATGATATGTGTTGGTATCATTTTAAAAGTATATATGTAAGCAATAAGAAAAAAGGCTGTTTTGTGCACTACTGTTTGTCTAGTGGTTCCCAGCTTCATAACTTAAAGCCCATGTATTCATGCGCAAAATGGCAGCCTCCATGCCCGTCAAAACCGGTGTGTTTTCTAAGGTTAATATTTTGAGTTACAACAAATAGAATTTTTTGACATGCTGTTTTTTCAAAAGGTTATGTCCTCATCTTTCCTACAATGTATGGTGATATATTGGAAAGTAGCTTGGTCATGGTGAAAAGTGAGATCAAATTTTGAATATTTTATATGTAACAATGAAGGAATTTATTTGCGCATGCGTAACCTTTAAGAACTTCACCTAATATTAGTCGTCTGCAAAGATTTTGAAAATGGACTCTTACAAACACACTGTACTGGAAAGAATAACTGCCAGATGCCACCTTGACCCCATTTAGGGCTGTATTTTATGGGATGGTTGCTCTAGGGGGCATTAGCGGGGTAAATATGGGAAAATTAAAGCAAAATGTCCACCAGAGTGGCAATCCGAGACCCATTGTGTTCATCGTGTTGTTTTTCAGTTTCATTTTGACATTAATTTGCATTAGTTTCAACAATTCTCTCATTTATGTCATAATGCCTTGTGTTGTAATCCTGAATATTTAGTTTAAGAACCTGTAACTGACAATAATGCCCGCATAGGTCGTGTCCGCACTGGCCGATGCTTTGGCCATGATGCCCGTCCGACCTGCCTACTTTAAATAATACCAATTTTCCTAATTTGCAAAGGTAACAGATCCTATTTAGTTCATATGTTATTTTGTAATTGTAGTTCAATCATGCTTTCAGCTGAAAAATACATGAAATGCATGCATAAAACACTTAAGCCGCTCACGCCAACCTAGACCCCACCTAATGGAGATAGCTGCATCAAAATTTAAATCGCCATCACTGTTTGGTTTAATTTGAGTATGTTTTTTAAATGCAGTGTTCAAAAGAACCAGGACCTCAGCCGGAACCATCAACTCATTGGTATACAAGTCTGGGTGAAGTGACGAGTCATCAAAACTACTTTACTTGTCAACTACACTGGAGCGTTGGGGCGGGGCCGTAAAGCTGACACAGTCGTGTCCGTACCATCGGTATTTTTTAAGGTTAGTACATGATTATTATCATGTATTCTACTATCTAATGACTTCTTTTCAGCCTGGCATACTTCTTATCAACACCAGTAGGAAAAGCAAGAGTTTAACCCTTGTTGGGACTCTCAAACCCGTTTTAGAACTGAACTGTTCGCACATGAGCTCGACAATCTGAAGCCGGCATAGCGACTAGCCTTATCGCAGTAAATAAAACTTAGTAAACTATTGTATATGTACACTTATTGTATCTAAGTTACACTAGTAAGCACAGTATTGAGTAATCATGCACAGAAAAGCTTTATTTTCACAGATTACTCAGCAGAGAGTACCTGGAACAGATTGAACATTGCAGGCGGCTGACCTCACCCACAGGTTCAGGTGTGACATAAGACTGTTAATTAATATCTGGCATTGACCTTTTGGGGTCAAGTTCTTTTTGTGTTGTGTGACAGGAGGTCAAATCTTATTATTGTTATGTAAACAAACCCTTTTCTGGGGTCAAATGGCATCTGAAATGCTACATTTATATGGATTTTACTCCCGAAAATGCAGAAACTTAAAATAAAAATTTGTTCAAACTAAAAACCGATTCTGTAACATTTAGAATGCCAAGGAAGATTGTTTTCACTTCTGACTTTATATATTGTATCTGCTATGCCTATTAAAACTCAAACGTATGCTTAATTCTGAGTTAAAATCATGTTTTTCAGATGTACCCAAGTACATTTTTTTCCGTCTAAATGTTTGCCTCAAAACACCATTATATGTGACATTTTCAATGTTATTTTTTCCAATAAATCTTTAAACCTGTGTAATAGGACTTCATGTTCTTTCTCGAAATAGATCAGATTGATGAAAATTATGTTTTTATTCAAACTTGAAAGGGTTGGGTTCTCTTAAAGGTCTAATTAGATAATAAGCACATGTGGTTGAGTGCAGGATGCATATAATTTGTAAAATACAGTTTAAATGATATGTTTTGGTATCATTTTAAAGGTATATATGTAAGCAATAAGAAAAAGGGCTGTTTTGTGCACTACTGTTTGTCTAGTAGTTCCCAGCTTCATAACTTTTGGCCCATGTATTCATGCGCAAAATGGCAGCCTCCATGCCCGTCTTAACCGGTGTGTTTTTTCTAAGGTTAAAAATTTAATGTTACTACACATAGAATTTTTTGACATGCTGTTTTTTCAAAAAGTTATGTCCTCATCTTTCCAACAATGTATGGTGATATATTGGAAAGTAGCTTGGTCATGGTGAAAAGTGAGATCAAATTTTGAATATTTTATATGCAACAAAAAAGGAATTTATTTGCGCATGCGTAACCTAAATATCACCAATTCCCCCTCTATATATGGGCTAGTAATGTACTAAGGGGAGAATTCGTGTATAACACACACTGGGAGACAGTAAATAAATGTCATTGAGTCGACCAATTATGGCTTCATATTTCAGAGATAAATAATAACACATGGTTGCATAATCCAATCAATTTACTTCAAATCCTCGGATAAACGACCTTAGACAAACAGAAAGTCGTAGCTATCTGTTTTCGTCTACTGGTTAATTTGATAAATATTATCAATACAACCCTAGTATATATAAACCTGTTAATTTTGTCGATGTAGATAATATACGCTTCCACATTTGTCAATCATATTCAAATTAATCTGCAATATTGTCCAGTCATCACGTGTTTAGCGGTTATACTGTTTCTTACAAAAGAGCACGTGCCTAATGTTTATGATATTCAAATGAACACGTAGTAATGGTTTGTGATTTTCAATAAATGGAAATTAATCCTTTAACAATAGCTGGGAAGGAGTTTCAACTATTCGTTGCAAAACCCGGATCGGTATATTCCCATGTCCAACATACGACTCAATGCAATTGCTGACATTGATGACTTACAAGTCGGATATAGCATGCCCATTGGTCTAGAACCTACTTTTCAACATGTCAGCATTGTGGTCACATTGTTGCACCAGATTGCAAACGAAAGAGACTACTGAGACTAGAGCGCGTTTCCCTATATCCGCATCCGCATTGCGCAAATCCGCATCCGTAACGAATCATTGAAGTTGAAAACAGTTGGACCGTTTCCATATCTCCTCAGTCCGTATCAGCAAAGCGCATCCGCAAAGCGCATCCGCAAAAGCCATCCGCAAGAAATCGCTCGGTGAGCGATTTTATGCTGATGCGGACTACATGGTATCTAACTTAGATTGTTAAACAATGGGCTGTTATACATTAAACATCGGGAAAACAGAAAAAACAATAGCCTAGATACACCTGGATAACTCAACCTAAGACTCGCCGAATACAATCACTCGGTAATAACGGGTAACCTTTAAATGAGTCATGGCTGACGCTGTAGAGATAATTGGATGTTTTATATTGTTTAAAATCCACCACATGGGAATGTTTTCGCATATTGGCATAAATATTTGCAGCCGACGTAATTAAAATTGTAAACAGTTTCTTACTCAGACATTGTAACTATTTGAAAATAAGAAGAAAACTAAAATATTCGACGTTTATATGCGGATAAATGGAAAAGCGCGTCCGTATGATATTTATACGGATACGTTTGGTATGTCAATGAATAAAATCTGAAAAATCTCGGCGTAGTCGGTTCTTTAAAACGATATTTATTGGAAGAGCCTGCGCAAAATATATGAGTTGCAGGTTGCTGCAAGAACCCCAACCCTCCGTTTTGCTTTCCCCGCTTGCCCTCTTGGCTGGTTAAAGCAGAAACGTTCTCTATCTGTTTTGTCATAGATGTTTTGCTTATAAATTCCCGGCGCAAGTTGCTTATGAAGCTCGTCTTACAGGAGCTGGTGAGTTGCAGATAATGAAGACCAGGCATTCTCTAGTGATTTACATAGTTTAAGTAACTTTGATTCATACAGGTTATTTGTCTCGTTCTATATCAACGAAAGTCTCGTTCTATATCAACGAAAATTCAATATTTTAATGATATGCGGTATACTATGTTCGACTGAATTATCTTGGAGTTAATCAAAAGGCCTAAACACACAAAAGCAGTTTCCATAGTTGTATAGCCTTTTCGTATATGTTACATAGCCATTGTTTTATTTGAAATGATTAATATTGGCCAATGGACCTCATAAACTTTGAAATTCAAACAAAGTTTCGGTTAGATTCTAAGAGTGTTTGTGTCACTGGTATTTTTCAAAAGCTTTGCCGTTTTAAAATCTTCGACTTGTTTTGTTTATTTATCTACTAATCCTCTTTGCCATTGTCCAACTGAAACAATTCGTAAAGTACTTTTAAAACATCTTAAAAATGACAAGGGACGGACTTTTGGAAAATATGTTGTCAAAATATTTAGTAGACATATCCACACCCTTCCATAAAGCTAAACTTATTAAATATGAAGAACGTGAAGTGCAGAAAGTAACATTCTCTAGCACTGCACCCTATTGAGTTGTAAATATTTATACGGTGTCCGTCCACAGCCTCTCTTGACAATGCCGTTTATAACTTGAATTGCGTTGCATTGGCTGTTCTAAAGCCGGTGGCCAAAGTTCCAGTTTTTCATTGAGTGTTGTGACCGTTTCGTGTAATGTTTTATGTATATTGTGCGGCTTATACTCATGGTCACTCGCCCTGTTAAATGGTAGCTCCTAGATGTAGACACAGCTGAGATTTTATTATATTCATTAACGTAAAACTATTACATGCATACAAAAAGATGACGGGCAGACTTTTACTCTGTCTTGTGATGATTCATGCGTGTTTTGTGCATTAGCTCATTCGAGAGAGCGCTCTTCCTGTACGCGTTATCGAGAGTTCCCGGGTTTGAGTCCCAGAAGTCACATTGTTCTAAACGCCATTAGTTGCATATTACGTTCTTATTACCAGTTTTAACAAGGTGGTATGTATTGTTTAGATCAATTGCAAAGGATTGGTGTACCATCGTATATGAATGGCATTGGCACAAGACACAACATCAGGGTAGTTATGCAAAGTAGAAACTTTATTCAAATACAAAATATGCATTTAAACAAAGGAGCCCAAGCGTATAACAATACTTTTAACACGTATAATCTGTATAGTCTGCTGGAAGACACAGATTTCAAATATGAAAGCTACATTATTCGTCGTAACAATAGACTGTTATCAGTGTTTGAAGCAAATGTCATACGTTGGTCAGGATTGTCGTCATCAAGTAGGCAGGCCGGGTAACCATGGAAACGGTGTGTAAATTTACTCGGCCAGGAGCTTGCACACATTAATCATGGATTCAAGAAGAGCGAGTTCGCCTTCTTCTCCCAGATTTATCTCCTGGAAAATTAAAAGAACAGTCGATGAATAACTTTGAACTCCACCCAGTATGTATCTGAGCATATTGGTGTGATATTTTCTGAACAAAACAATAACAGATATCGGACTTTTGTGACTTACCTCACTCCTTTGTTCTGTCAGTTGAGCAAGCATTCCACAGATACGTCCAAGGGCTTTTTCGGGGTCAAATGGGGGTCGATTGGCACCCATCCTTCTGGCCTCAGGTTCTCCAGTCGGTCGTGGTCTGGGTTTTCCGGTTGGTCTAGAACCTTCGCCGCCTTGTGGATTTCCGGTTGGTCGTGGTCCTTTTACACGTCTTTCCTGCAATTGTAACATTATTACCATCAGTTAGCCTCGATAATACAAAATAAAGCTCTTTGCATTCGAATCTAATAATAAAATAATTTGTATAGAAAAAGACCAAGGTTATTATAATGTTTTAACGCGTTCTAGACATCTACTAATATTTCAATTTCAAACAGTGTTTATTAGTACTGTGAGTGGATAGTAACAAACATTGCGTCGTATCCTTCTAAGTCCAAAATATTTTCTAATAATCTGTGCCTCTAACAACTGATAGCAAGGAATATTAATTCCAGGGAACATCGAGACGTACCTCCTCGCTGCCTTCAAGGCTTCTGGTCTGTTGGGGACGTTCGCCGCCCTCAGGGTTTCCGGTTGGTCGGGGACGTTCGCCTCCTTGTGGGTTTCCGGTTGGTCTAACACCTTCGCCGCCTTGTGGATTTCCGGTTGGTCGTGGTCCTTTTACACGTCTTTCCTGCAAGTGTAACATTGTTACCATCAGTTATACTCGCAATACAAAATAAAGCGCTTTGCATTCGAATCTAATAATACAATAATTTATACAGATAAAGACCAAGGTTATTATTATATTTCAATGCGTTCTAGACATCTACTAATATTTCAATTTCAAACAGTTTTTATTATTACTGTGAGTGGATAGTAACAAACATTGCGTCGTATCCTTTTAAGTCCAAAATATTTTATAATAATATGTGCCTCTAACAACTGATAGCAAGGAATATTAATTCCAGGGAACATCGATACGTACCTCCTCGCTGCCTCCAAGGCTTCCGGTCTGTTGGGGACGTTCGCCGCCCTCAGCGTTTCCGGTTGGTCGGGGACGTTCGCCGCCCTCAGGGTTTCCGGTTGGTCGGGGACGTTCGCCTCCCTGGGGGTTTCCGGTTGGTCTAAAACCTTCGCCGCCTTGTGGATTTCCGGTTGGCCGTGGTCCTTTTACATGTCTTGCCTGCAATTGTAACATTATTACCATCATTTATACTCGAAATACAACATAAAGCGCTTTGCATTCGAATTTAATAATACAATAATTTATACAGAAAAAGACCAAGGTTATTATAATATTTTAACGCGTTCTAGACATCTACTAATTTTTCAAGTTCAAACAGTGTTTATTATTACTGCCAATTCCTCCAGGAAATCCAGACACAGCTCTTTGAAGACTGGCTCGGCATCGTCAAAGCTTCTTGCTTCCTCGTCACCATACATCTTCAAGCAGAGGTGCACAATGGCTTCTTTTAGTCCAGGCCCTCGACCCTCAGCGCTTTCCTCACCACCTGGACCTTCCTCACCACCTGGACCTCCCGGGCCACGTTGGCCCCCCTCTCCGCCACGTTGGGGCTGTGGGTAACATTCAAATATGAAAGGCATGTATACACAGTAAACGCGTATAAACCAATTATAATATATTTCAAAGTAAATAAGTTTGAAAGCAGAATCTTAACAATATATTTTTGAGACAAATGCTATATTTCTGTAAGTTTTTTTTTTCATGAAACATAACGGTTATGTATAATGCGGACACTCTTGGAGTCATACGAACAGATAAGAGGTAATTATATACCAGTGACTTACCCTGGCCGCAACGAGGGCAAATGCAAACACTGCCAGCAGGAAAACCTTCATCTGAAGTCAAAGGCAAACACCAATTATACTTTATGAAACATCTTTATGAATCATCTGCTAATGTAAAAAAAAACAATCGATGTGAATAAATAAATTAAGTATATATTCGTTGTTTTGATGTTCATAGAAATGTTGTGATTTGTATTCACAGAGACACTTAAAAGAAGTTGTGTACGTACAAAGGATGAATTCATAAACAAAGATTCTTGATGTGTCGAAACATATTCCAACACATATGTCATTCTATATGCCTTCCTTTTTGCTACAAGAACATGCAATATTTGAATGTGATGAATATGACAAGTTTAACATCATATACATTTAAGATGTTTTAAAAGTTTTCTTTCTCATGTAATTTGTAATTAACATATTTAATAACATGGATAAGTCACCGAGTTTGGTATGAAGTAATTAATATTTATTTATGCGTACAACACTAAATGTCGAATGTACGTAAAATTACATGTGGACCACATTGAATATAATAACGCAATAGAGCTTCCATTATGGCCATTTTCGTTTGCGGTGCATAAAACAACGTTCTATTACTTGTATTTGCAGATCGGTGAATCAATGAAATATTTTAATGAAAATAAATGAACACAAAGATTACGTGGGCAGCTCAAATTAGATCAACTGCGGTTTCTTTTTTCGTTTATAGGTCAATTTAAAAGTTTAAAAGATGTTATTTTTTTCTAATCGCATGTATTATGAATGAATTATCAGCAAGTTGACAACTCCTGAAATTGTCCTTTAAAGGGACTGAACTCCCAATGGTCCAATCGTAAAAACGAAAGAAAATGTTCACAAATACAGGATTTTCTTACATAATCGTACAGAACACATTAAATATCAGACACGTGTGTTCTTGTTTACCTGAAAAACAATGATTATATCATCATCAGGCAAACAAATTCTGCAATAGCAACGAGAACTACACTGTATTAAGCTCCGTCAATCTACCCGTGCAAACGTTAGTACACACGTCACCGCTATAGCAGTACCATTATTCATAGATGGAAATGCATTGTTACGTTACAGTTTCATTGTTTAAAGTTACCGAATGTGTTGAAACTACGAGTATTTTTTTCACATTGTTTATTAGAGCGTTTAGTTAGAATTATATTTTAATAACGTTTATATGACTACTGTAAATTATATTTGTATTATCATGATGATAAGTCTTCAACCAGCTGAAGAAGTATGTATGTATGTTTATATGTTTAGATAAAATAACAAATGGCTGGAATTATGTGAACTCCACCATGCATTCGTTATATGCTTTAGTAACAATTTGTTGTGCTCACCTAAACATTATTAATCATTATAGTTGTATTATTATCTGCCGACTTGCCAATACATTTTGAAACTTTGAAATATATTAAAAACATAGGAATAAGTTTAATTTTGCATTTTGTTAAGTTATTGAACAAAGCATGAACAATCTTTTAAACTTGCTGTAAAAAAACAATTGTTAATTTATTTTAAACATTTATATAAAAGTGTCTTACCTTTCTTGTTCCTTGAACAGTTGTGTTTCTGCCCAGTGCAACTACTCTTTTTATACCTACGGGGTCACGCTTTCTTTTATCCGCCCACGATCGATTTTGTAATTACCCGATATTTAAATGTCACGACTGCCATTGTAGGACACGATGTACCAATATTATGTTTTGAAATAGTACCCAATACGTATACTTTAAGTTAATTTGAGATAAATGCAATATAATTGCTTTAAAAACATAAGAGCACTTCTTTTATTAGGTACTAAGTTGACAACTTTTATATTGGTATATGGTCTATTCTGCGTATATGCATATCGTACATGTCCCACAACATCAATATTATAAGTGTTATTGCAGTAGATACTATTTTTGATGTGTTTGTTAATTACGGTGATGAATAGAACATTTCAGCAAACTTATAAATGTTAGCACCGTTTGGAAAATAAAATACCTAAATAAGATTGGAAATATATCATTAAATTCTCGACAATCAGTCGTATTCTCCTTATAAACTCTAAGTGTAAGGGGTTCTTATGTCTGAAAAGCAACCCTTTCTTTATTGTAGTATTTAATTTATATTTGTATTCATATTCATTGTTTAACCCCTTATACATTATTAAACCAGTTTTAATCTGATTTATTTCGCGAATTCTTACAATTACCTTAAAAAAATTGACATTTCATAGTTCTTTTAGCCACTAAATAAAATGTAAATTATGCTTATTCGATACCGCTAGTTGTTTTATTGGCAATTTAAAAATAAAGCTTTGAATTGCTACGATACTATATTGCATGTTATTGTTGTTTTATATTACACTTCTTTCTTTTCGTGTGTTTTCAATAATGAAACACAATGACAACAAATACACACTAAGTTTAAAGAAGTTTAAGTAGACATTTATTTTTAGCCAACCACAGCTTTAATGTTGAAGTCCCATGTCGCAGTTATTGGAAGGGAAAAGTTGCTGACGTGCTACGATCGTGACTTATTATATGGCTATTAAGCAAATAATAGTTGTTGTAATAAGAAATTTTGGAGAAAAGACCTGATTCTTTCAAAAAATAAATTGCCTTTGTGATCAGCACAAAGCTTTACCAATATGTATCTTAAGTATTTATAACAAAAACGAATCGTGACTCTTCTTCCAAAAGAATTTTTTTTCCAATAAATGTAACAAAAACTTGTTTTTGAATATCGCTTAAGAAAGAGTTAAATAATATGTCTTCATTGTAGGTTGTATTACTGTTCACTGGATTTTATTCGAATGAAATAATTAAGATTTCTTAAACTTGGGGCCGTATTCCACAAACATCTTAAGTTTATCTTAATGTATTTTCACTTAAGTTCCGATTGCGTTATCATCATCGTACTGTCGCGTTATCATCATCGTACTGTCGCGTTATCACCATCGTACTGTCGCGTTATCGTCATCGTACTGTCGCATCATCGTCATCGTACTGTCGCGTTATCACCATCGTAATGTCGCGTTATCGTCATCGTACTGTCGCGTTATCGTCATCGTACTGTCGCGTTATCGTCATCGTACTGTCGCGTTATCGTCATCGTACTGTCGTATTATCACCATTGTACTATCGCCGTCCGGTGCCCACGCACACAGAATTTCTTAGGCTTGCCTATGGGTAGGTGGGGTCAAGTTCGCTGCTACTAAAATAGAAAAATGGTGTTTGTTCATTAACTTAACATGTTAATTAAGACTAAATTGAGATATTTATATGCCACTTCATATACAGATACCTTATACCAAGACCTCGCTTGAAACTGCATATGGAGTGTGTGGGTCAAGATCAGTTTTACTAAGAATAGATAAATGGTTTCCGTTCAATACTCGAGACCAAATTTAGCGTTGTAATCAAACTTCACATGTATATACCATATATTGAGACCTCTCTTGGGATTGACCTCTCTTGGGTCAGAATTATAAAAAACAAAAACAAAAAAACCCGTCCCAGCTCAATAACCTGAGAACGAATTGAGATATTGCAATTAAACTTCATATCTAGATACCTTATATTGATGCCTTGCTTGGGATTGCAAACCGGGTGTGTGGGATCAAGGAACTGTTACTACGATAAAAAATAAAAAGGTTTCCAGTTAATAACTTGCAGTCGAATTGAGAGATTTTTTGTCTTATGTAGGTCATTTTGTCACTTAAAACATTATTCTGGGTCGAATAACCACAATTGCAAACCTCCTTGATAACGCGATTGTACAATGATGATAACGCGACAATGCGGTGGTGGTAACGCGACAGTAAGATGGTGATAACGCGACAGTACGACGATGATACGGCGACAGTACGATGAAGATAACGCGACAGTACGGTGGTGATAACGCGACAGTACTATGATTATAACGCGACAGTACGATGATGATAACGCGACAGTACGATAATGAAAACGCGACAACACGTCAGTACGATATTACGATGGTGAAAATGCGACAGTACGATGGTGATAACACGAAATTATATCGCATCATCATCATCGTACTGTCGTAGTATCGCGTTATCGTTATCGTAATGTCGCGTTATCATCATCGTGTTGTCGCGTTGTCGTTATCGTAGTATCGTGGTTTCGCGTTTTCATCATCGTACTATCGAGTATCGCGTTTAAGATCAACCCCTTCATACGCGACGACCTAACGGGATTCCGTACATTTGCATAGTCAGTGTAGCGTAGTCAATATTCAATGGGTTTTCAAACTGTGTGAAGCAAATTAATATGAAAGAAAAATTGTGACCTGTACCAAATTGTATACGCATTGTTATATTTGAACTTTTGCTGGATACTAGTGGTTATAGGTTAATATTGGCAGACTAATTGCTTGTGTAAATAAGTATACTTGGTTGTCAAATGACGAAAAAGTGTATTGAACTTCGGTTGAAAACTATAGCATCAACTTGTTAACAAGCAGCCACTATATGAATCACTATTACCACAAAAAGGGTACCCTGAATTTCGACATAGGTAGAATTAAAGAATAAATAAGTATCACTTATTGTGAAATGTGGTAGTGGTAGTTTCCATGTGTTCAATGAAAACAGTGCAACGCAGTAGACCCCTGCAAACATTATTTTTGATTCAGAGAAACAACCTTAAATAGGACTACCGGTAATCGCATCCTTGAATTGCCTAGTTGCTCCCCGTGGTTAAGCTCTATAGAATAACTGTCTGTTCGGAATGAACCATGCTCATTATGAAATCGTGTGTAATAGTTCAACTGTCATTCAATGCATTTGGAAAGCATGAGGTCGAAACGTGGTGATATATATTGTTCAATAGCCTTTTTCATGTTTCGTGTTTACGTAAACAACGTATCAATTGCCAAAATATAATGGAGATATTTAATGGATCTTTTTTTTCAACTAATTTGTTTGGCAATACATTATATACGTGTGTTTTTGATAATGATGAAATAATAAAAAACACACGAATACAATGTATTGCCAAACAAATTAGTTAAAAAAATATCCATAAACATAAATATCTATATTCTATTTTGGCAATTGATACGTTGTTTACGTAAACACGAAACATGAAAAGACTACACAGGTACCCTATTTATTTAAAGTCCAATATTTCCCGAACAATATCGGTGACCCATTCTTTTTATGAATGTTTTGGTGCAAGTATACATTGGTGCGTGTATGTGCGAAAATTTAAGAAACTCTGTCGTTTGGAACAAAATATATTGATGCATAATAAATGACGTTTCAGAAGGTATTATTATTACCCATTTGACCTACTTCAATGTCCAGTCAAATTCATTATTTTAACAGTAATTGTAGATAACGCGTTTTTTTATTACCAAAATACACTTGTGTATTGCCAAACAAGACATGTAAAACATCAGTTGAAAGAAACATAACCTTGTTTGAAAAAAGCTCTCCTATATACTTTAAAGATTGATAAAAAATCCAAACTGAAAAAAGGGGCTTCGACAGGTACCGTATTCAAATCCCAAAATTTCCGGAACAAGGACCCCTATTTTTTAAGACTGTTTTAGTTTCAGTATACAATGACGCGTGTGTATGGGAAGTTTCAACAAAATCTGTCGTTTGGAACCAAAGATATTCGCATATTTGATAAATTATTGATGTTTTTACAGGCATATTTAATGCATAATTAACCTCGTTAAGCGTCCATTAAAAGTCATTCATTAAATGATAACTGTAGATAAAGCACGTTTTATCATTAAACTGCACTTGTATATTACCAAACGAAACATTAAAAAAAAGATCCATTTAAAAATCTCAATCTTTGAATATGAACGCTTTATATTACTCAACATTCTAAGTAACACACACTAAAAAAGGGTCTTCGACAGGTACCGTATTCAAAATTCAATATTTCCGGAAAAAGGTCGGTGACCCCTATTTTTTAAGACTGTTTTAGTTTTAGGATATATTGATACATGTTTGTGCCAATTGTGAAGAAAATATGTCGTTGGAAAAACAATGAAGGAAATTGTTGCGAACGTCTTTAAAGCAAAGCCTCGGAGCGGTAAAATACAAAACATTGCGCGGTTGAGTGGTTACGGGGTATCCAAACCTCATAATATTTTAAAACTCATATAAAATGTAATATATATTAACCGCATATCATTGAAATTCAGCAACACGTGTAACATAAGAAAATACAGCATTCAGTTCCATTATAATTTAAAATATGTAACCTACACTGTTACCAAGAGAAAAGCAGCTTTGTGAGGCGCAGGTATCGAGAAAGGCCTTCGTAAAAAAATTAGAGTTTCAAAGCTATAGTTGTATTTTTGTGGATTTAAAAATGAATTAAGCATGTTAACTCTATCCGTTTTAAATGCGTCCTCTATTTTCTACTTGCAATGGACTTATTGCCAAGTCGGCATGGTAAATATCAGTCCGTGAAGTGTGACCGCTGACATTTGGAAAACCATTATCGACAGTAGGTATTTGAACTTTTTAAGCGTGTGGAGCAAATTAACACGAAAGAAAAATCGTGACTTTTACACAATTGACTAAACATCGGTATATTTTGCTCTGGTTAAATTATCATTTTGCAAGTGTGTATACCTTCATATTGCCGGGTTGGTTACAAGCAGATTATTTCACTTGTGCTTATAATTATACCTCGGTTGACAAATCACAAAAACGTATCTTAAATTAACCTCTGTTTAACGTTACTTCGCCAGCCTTCTTACATGCACCCCAAAAAATACTACATATATACCTACAAATAAAAGCTTGTTTGTTTGGAGTTTGCGCCGTTTTAACAGTATTTCAGTCATATCACGCGGTACAAATAAAAGAGTACCAGAGTACCTTGATTTCGACTTAAAGGGACTATATCAACGAAAAATTGTCTTCCGATTGCACTATAATTTATATTATTTGATAGAAATGCGCTTTACTGAGACATGTGCATTAACTAAATAACAAATAATATAATAAACAATAAAATATTTGATACAAACAAATTAGCAACAACGTCTGAAAACAATTAAAACCCCTAGCGGGATTCGAACTAACGACTTAGTAGCCATACGAAGAAAAGACAGTAGACAGCGGTTTTACTAACTGCGCTTATAAAGCTTGGAAAGAAGTCGTGTGTAAACTATGTATACATAAAATGCTCACAATTGTGACGTAAAAATGTAAACAGGAAAAGGGCCAAACAAACAAAACCCTTATTATAAATTGATTTTTATCTCAGAATGCGTACACTCTTTTCCCATTATATGTACCCTGTTTTGACCGTTATTATATGCCAGTATTAATATCTAAATTTCAGATTTTTTTAAGAGGTTGCCCCCTTGAGGCCCTTTTCGATGACATAGACCCTTTAAGAAGATTTAGACTCTATAATTACAAAGGTGATTCTCATTCCATTGAGAAATGTGTTTAGTGTTCATTTGTTCAATTAAAAATGCAACGCAATAGTCTCTAAAAAACATATACGGTAAAAAATTGCGATTCAACATCAAACGGAAAATTTCATGATAAATATTTATTCAATAACCAGTGAGCCTTGAGGGCGGAGTGTTAACATAAAATACTTGCTTTATGTATCTTGCCTCCCTTTACATCATTTATGATTTATTCATTGCATCATATCTGCGATTATTTTGTTATTGCAATCACATCAGTATGGTAGACGCCTTAGTTTACTAATTTGTAATAAAATTAGTTCTTTAGATATTTACAAATGGAGATCAAAAAAGTAAGATAATTAAATAAGTTAACATTTGCCCATGTATTTTAATAGATTGTTAGCGTTTATCGTGAAACTGATTTACAGATTATAGATATGTATTTCAAGTTGGTCATATACAACGTATGTCTGTCGAATGGAATGTAATGACAACCGTCGTACAAATCGGAACATGGCTCTGTTTTTATAAGAATGGCGTCGTTTTCCATTTATGAAACCAAGGCTGGATCCTGATCTGACCCAGTGGCTGGTAAAATGATGTTATTTGCATTACCTTACATGTATTGTTTTTTCATATCCATTTCTGAAGAAGAAACAAAACAAACACATACATTGCAATAGTTTATAAGATGCAGCAAATGTAAGCGTTATTTCATTATTTGTTCATAAAGTTTAAAAGTCAAATGAAGTCAGCTGAAATGGTGACACAATGACATGTGCTGACACGTTCCTACCAGTGTTAAACTGTTTATATCGTCTTGTAACAAACATGCTCCTAGCAAATCCTTGTCGAATTATTACTGGCCTTTGTGCTATTCAATGAATTTCGAAATTATCAGGTCAAAACGTGACGATGAAATGCGATATATTTGTCGGTGGAAATAAAGACGTTTTGATAATGATGTGAATGTCATTTATATCGATAAATCATTTCTCACAGAAAAAAAAACCTTAACCGTAATTAAAACAGGTCATACATGCCTACAAATAACTTTACTCGTGAATACTTGTACAGCGTAGCTATTCAATGGAATTTGACACTTTAAACTTTCGGTGTGTTTCGTTTACTACATGTATATATTGTACACCATCACAATTGGCCATTTTGTGGACTGGACATAGTGATATGTATCTTGTTATTTAATACATACTGTATAATAAAGCGTTTCAGATGCATTAAACTATGACTAAAAATAAGCAGTATTCAATTTTACAGTAGAACGCTTCGATGCCTAATAAAGACTCATTAAACATATAGACAATATATAAATGTATTTACATGTATTTCGTAACACACATCACAATATAAAACATACTAATGTGGGATAGAACAATTTCACATTTACATTATACATCTTATAAACGAACTTCAACAATACCTCTTAGTATTAAAATACCATTATATATGGTAAGGTCTCAACCTCCGCGCAGAGATTTGACTGGTTCCGAGCATACATGTAGCTCATATCACCGCTGGGGGAGGTAACCGCTGCGAGGAATTTGATAAGGTCTTTTTATTACGCATTATTAGGCTATCATCAAGAGTGTTTTACTGGTTAAAACATTGACAATAACTGAATTTGATATACCAATCATTCAATTGATATTAAACAAGATTGTATGTTTGAGCGTACCGTTAAATAGTAAGGATAACCCATGTGTAACCAATGTACAGTTATGTGTGTAAGGTGATGTGTGAATGAAGTGTGATAGGTTTTCACTGTCCTAATTGGTTATGAGCACATTTTAATGTAAGCCCCATACCAAGCTATTAATTAGCTAACATGTCTCTTTTTCTAACAAGAAACCCAGCGCATTCTTACGTTTGTCACCAGAGACTTCAGTCATTACATACTTAGAAATAGTATCCTGCAAAGGAATATTGTTGAAGTCATTTTACCCTGCTTGGTAAGATTTGTATTTTATTTTTGTCTTACTGTATTTTGTTCTCTTACTTTATGCAGTTAACCTATTTGCTTAATGAATTACATTGTTGAATTTATTGTATAATTAAGTTATGCAATTTATAATATATTTAATGCATATTAATTATTGCATGTAATATATTTAATGCATAATCTCTATTTTTCAGGTTTATTATTTTATATTTAAGATACTGGAATAAATATCAAAACTTTACAACGAGTTGACCTCATTCAACACCCCGTTACATTGGCTCCCCGACGGGGAATCGAACCCCGGTCTCCCGCGTGACAGGCGGGGATACTTACCACTATACCGTTCAGAGTCTCCTAATGTTCGAAAATTCCTTCGGGAATGGTCACGACTGTATATTGACCAAGGAATACTTTTTCGTTCTACACTTCTGGATGGCCAAAAGGTGCGCCAGTTAGTTATCCCAGATTCTCATAAAACCATTGCATTTAAGGGTATTCATGAAGATATTGGTCACCCTGGCAAGGACAAATCTCTTGGCTTGCTAGGCAGAGGTTCTATTGGCCCGGCATGGAGACGGACATTTCGTCACGGGTTAACAGTTGCCATCGTTGTGTTTGCAGGAAAACGCCTGTCAAACCTATGGCTCCCTTGTTCCCAATTCAAACGTCACGCCCAATGCAACTTGTCTGCATGGAATTTCTAAAAGTTGATGTCAGTAAAGGCGGATATGAAGATATACTCGTTATCACTGACCATTTCACTCGTTTTGCCAAAGCAGTCCCTTGCAAACGCACATCCGCTCAGGCCACTGCAAAAGCTCTCTTTGATAACTTTATTGTGCATTTTTCATTTCCCGAACAACTGCACAGTGATCAAGGTAGAATCTTTGACTGTAAATTGATCAAAGAACTATGCAAACTAGGGCGTGTCACAAAAACTCGTCCAACACCTTACCATCCATCTGGTAATGGTAGTTGCGAAAGGTTCAACCGCACTCTTTATCAAATGCTTGGTACTCTTGGCCAGGACCAAAAATCAGACTGGAAATCTTACTTGGGTCCTTTGGTTCATGCCTACAATGCTACTCGCCATGACTCGACTGGTTTCTCTCCCCACTATATTATGTTCGGCTGGCACCCTCGCATATCCATTGATTCCTATCTTGGAACAGACCCTAATCCAGAGGGTGGTCCAATCAGTCCTTCGTCTTATGTTGCAAAACTTAAGGAGAGCATGGAATATGCTTACAAGGTTGCTGCTTCTAACGCTGACAACCGGGCTATCACCAATAAAGGCACTTATGATCGCAAGGTCATAGATTACTACCTTGAGGTGGGAGACATTGTCCTGGTGCGTAAGGTCGGAATGAAAGGTCGCTGCAAGCTTGCTGACAGTTGGGAGTCTGATCCCTACATCATTCTTGCAATTGACAGGGATATTTCTGATTTCAAAGTCCAACTGGGGTCAGGGAAAGGACCCGTGAGAACTCTACACAGAAACATGCTTCTACCTTTTGTAAGCATTCCCCTGGATTCGCCTACTACAACGGTCACTATACCAATTTTACCAATTGTCCCAACCCCTAGCGCCACATTTTAATGTAATCCCCATACCAAGCTATCAATTAGCTAACATGTCCCTTTTTCTAACAAGAAACGCTGCACATTCTTACGTTTGTCACCAGAGACTTCAGTCATTACATACTTAGAAATAGTATCCTGCAAAGGAATATTGTTGAAGTCATTTTGCCCTGCTTGGTAAGATTTGTATTTTATTTTTGTCTTGCTGTATTTTGTTCACTTACTTTATGCAGTTAACCTATTTGCTTAATGAATTGTATTGTTGAATTTATTGTATAATTAAGTTATGCAATTTATAATATATTTAATGCATATTCATTATTGCATGTAATATATTTAATGCATAATCTCTATTTTTCAGGTTTATTATTTTATATTTAAGATACTGGAATAAATATCGAAACTTTACAACGAGTTGACCTCTATCAACACTCCGTTACACATGAAAGTCTGAAAGTTTATTTCTGATTTAAACCATTAAAACTAAACTGTTTCTGATACACTTTGAAAGTAACGTAAATGTTGATGGCTACTAGTCCGATAAGCGTATGGGCTCTTAATCAGACTTCTTAACACTGTTTGGTAAACGCATGAGCACATCATGGTACCCTATCATCTGCTTTGAAATTAATGACAATCTGAATCAATGCTTACTAGGCATAAAATGTTTGTTTCAGGTTCCATGCCCCCAAAAATTAGGGTAGGCAGGTAAGGATTTACTTTTTTGGCATTATTATTTTTTATTTGGTAAATGGTCAACTTAAGGATTCTAAAACAGAATAAATAGTCAAAACATATAGGATATACCCTTAAACATTTTTTATAAGTGGATACTTTCAAAACAAAACACTTATTTATCCAAAATAAACATTTTATTATTGGAAAACAGTAAATAAAACAAAAATATCTGACTAAGTCAATAAAATGTTAGGGTCGGGCCATTTTTAGGGTAGGTTGGGTAGCCTGAAACTAACAAATTTTTACGCCTTATCAATTACGTAACATAAATTAAGTGGTCTCAACGTAGTGCCCTGCATGATTACATGGGAAACATGTTAATGTCAGAGAAAGCTTGATTTGCACGAACTATTTGTTTTCCACCATATATAAGTGCTATAATTATGTAAACCTGTATGTATTTTTTCCATGAGATGAAGTTCGTCTCATGATTTCCCCAGATCCAGTGTACTAAAAGCCTTTTGAAAGTTTATGATTACTGCAATACCTGAAGAAATTTTCAACTGCAGAAAAATTATTTGCGATGTGCGATTTCCCTGTCAGTATTAATGACAACAAGTTCAATACCAGTACTTTGGGACTAAAATTATATGACTTACATGTTATGACCGTTGTGTAAATATTTTTGTATTTTGTCTTGTTTGCATAATTATGTTGTCCTCATGTGACATATATGGCGTAATGGATTGAATAATGTATATACACGTATATCTGTAAGTTTTAAATGTGGACACATAACTTTTATCAGCAAAAATGGCCTAGTTCACTAATATTTTCGAGCATTTCTAGTTTTAATTTACATTACAGAAAGTAATCTTGTTTTCTAAATTAATACAATATATTTTGATAGTATTTAGAATTCGAAAATGCATCCAATGTTCTCTTCGGTGTTTCAGTGACATTTCCTTAACAGCAGCGCACGAGTTCAACAATGCCAAAAAAAAAATTCTGACTTTTTCCAAAAATATTCCATTCTTCTGATCACTCCTAACTTCATTAATGTTTGGAGAAATTATGCCTATGTGTTTGCTCTTTGAAAGTAGCTCCAGCAGATAAATGGATTCCTGTGAGATGGTGCAATTTTGTTCAATGAGCAATTAATGTACATCTACATAAAGTACTAAATTAAAGCACATCAGTCACAGGAATGTATAAACCATGAAAATCATGTAAAATCATGTAAAACCCCAGCGAGGATGTGCATGAGAGTGCAAAGCAACAACCCTGGCCTGCAAGATATCCCAGTTTCCAGCCCCTCTGGCTTGATGGATCATCTAGTTCAACGCTTTCTCCGTGCTAGAAGGGGAAACAAAAACCTGGCCTGCAAGATATCCCAGTTTCAGATCAAGGTATATTTTTCAGACGGAACACAGATAAAATATTCCGCATGGCCTCGTCAGGGCTCAACTGGACTGAAAACATATCAAGCAAGCATAATTGCATACAAATCTTTTTTAAAGTATCGGGGTATATCATGATGATGTGTAGCTAAATTGTGCTCCATAAAATTGCTTTCAAACACAGTGAAATAGTGATCAGAACATGGATTATTTGATATCATAACCTAAATGAATATGAAAAGATCATAATGGTGAAATTGGAATGAAGAGTGACTTGGAGTTTTTGAGCTATGAAAGCTTTTATTTTTCACAGATGAATTTTTCTTTGTTTGCTTGTGTGGACATTGACTAAATATTGGACACCTTGAGAAGACCCCCATTATAATTGGATTAAATTGGATCGCACAGGATTATATGCAGGTGAAAATTAACTGTTAAAGGTGCACTATTAAATTGATATTGCATATTGCATTATTGTGCTGAATAGTGACTTTTAGATAAAATAAAATGAGTGAGAATAACAATAAAAAAGAACAGCCAAAACTCACATTCAGTGGGACAAAACCACAAACAAAACCTGCTGTTAAAAAACAAAAACCTGATTCTAGCCTAAGCAGCAATGCAAGTATGGAAGAATTAAGCAACATAAACACACAGTTAGAAGCTATGGCTGATAGTTTAGCAGAACTAAGGGGCGATCTCAAAATGATGCTGAAAAGGGAGGAGATAGAAGACCTCATAACCACAACAATTGCTAATATATCTGCAAAACTAGAAGAATATATGAAAAGCAAAATAGATCAAGAAGTGAAAAATAAAACAAAAGATTTCATTGATAAAATTGATGGCTTAGACTTTGAGAACAGACAATTAAAACAAAAATTAACTGATCTAGAGAGATCTACAAAAACAACAATTGCTGAGCTGCAAAACAAAGTGGAACAAAACTACGAAACCAGTAGAGAAGCAAACAGAAAGGCCAATCACAATGAACAATATTCTAGGAAGAACAATTTCAAAATTATGAACATAGAAGAAACCAGGGGCGAAACAGAAGAACAGTTACTACAAAAAGTTACTGAAAAACTAAAAACACATGCTGATGTGACACTCAAACCAGATGACATTCTAGCAATGCACAGAATTCCAACAAAGCGGGGTGCTACCAGACCTGTCCTCCTTAAAGTTAAAAATAACAACATAAAATCAAACATCATGAAGAAGAGATCAGCAATGAAATCAAAGGGTATAAACTTGTAGATGATGTAACAAAATTAAACCAAGGGCTGCTTAATAGACTATCTTTGCATCCGGATATTACGAGTGCTTGGTTTTTCAACGGCTATGTGTACGGACAAACATCAAGTGATGAAAGAGTGCGTTTTGATATATATGATAACATTAACAATGTAATAAGTGACTTCAGGCAACACCAAAGAAGCCAGAAGCCCAAGGAGATAAGAGCCTGAGACTCTAACTAGTAAGATATGTAAAACAATATATCTTATATCTTCTGATAACAACCATTAATGAAATACCGTTTTGTTGTTTTTCTAAAATCTCTTTTCACAAATGTTTTACAACTACCATGTGATTGTTTCCATTATTTTTTCTTCAATATTCACCATATGCATAGACTCTTTTCAATATTCATCTACATATACAGCAATTCATTTGTCCTTGCAAACACATTATAGTTGGTACATGCATGACGTCTGTATTTATGTATATCATTAAAAACATGTTTCAGGGCAAAACTTCAGGAGATTAAAATATATATATATATATATAGATGCATGCAGTACACAGATACACACTCAGACGCACGCTCACTTACACACATACGCACACACACGCACGCACACGAACACACACAAATGATTTACATGTAAACACTAAAAATACACTGGTGTATTATCGATTTTCATACTAACAGTTTATGTCCACAACAGTTTATTTTATTTATTTATTTTTCAACTGTGATATTGTTAATACCAAATAATATAGACATACTCTATTGATTAAAAAGTATGGTTATAGCCTTGTACAATTTGTTTTTATCTAGAACAAATGTCACTAACATGGGTTCTAGTTTAAAGACATTTGGTGGCCTAGTTTCCGGTAAAAAGAAAGTAAATCCCATGCATACCTTTTGCAAGGGTAAATCCCGTTATAGTAATCGTAAAAGTTTTTCAATTTCGAGGGTCGTCTAGTAAACCTATACTAGTATCAAAATTTAATAAATACATTGGTTTAACAAATTGAGAAAACATGGGTAATTATTAAAAAAAGGCAAGATAGGCTTTTCTATGCAAATTTACTTATTAGTAAACATAAACTTACTAAGTTATTTTTTGTTCGTAAATTGTTAAAAGTATTATATATTTTCAAATTTCAATACAGTTCAACATGTTTCATAGACGGCCGCCAAACTGACTTGTCCAGTTTATAACAACGGATATTACTGTTAGCAGTACAGTTAGTCGTGAAAAGCATGGACGTGTGAAAATTACCATAGTGTTTTTATGATAAAGAGCTGCATTTGTCTCTAATCCTAAACTCTAACTGGACTTTAGATTATTAGCATGTGGAAGGCATGTAAATTATTGCCTTTAAAGAATAGTCATAGCTGCTAATGTATTATTAAAGATTGATTTTAGGTGATTTTTTCAACTATAATAAAGCCCTTTTTATTACGATTTAGAAATGAAACTACTTGTATTCCCATAGATGTTACTTTGAACATTGAAAATACTTGTCTTAAGAATATTTTCTTATACATATACCTTCACTTGTTGACACACCGGTCTTCTTGTGAGGTAGGTCCGTTCTTTTTGTGTAAAGGTTTGCATGATTGTTAACGTCTTTAAAATGTGTGTATGTACGTTGTGGTGTGAAATATCCGTCTCATTATCTGAGTTTTTGTCGTTCTTTCTATAGTGGGAACTGCACTCTTTTTGTGTGTATCCCAATGATTTAGTGTGTTCTTTTTAGGATAAACAAGAAAGTTCATATAATATATAATTTACTTTAAATAAAACTGCGATGTAAATGGTAGGTATGTTAATAAGGTCAGTTAATTAATATTTTGTGCGTTGTTTCCTCTGTATTTGAAAGTAATTGTATGATAGCCATGTTGTTGTACATACCTCTATCATTATCTTGTTTTTTTTTCAATCAGTTTGTTTGTTACAGTTGGCATTATCAAACTATCTCAGTAGTCTTTGTTGTTGAGTGGACAAATATATGTTATATGTATCAAAGTATGGCTTACACCTGCAGAGAATGGTTTATGAGGCGCTCAGTGAAAAACTGTATGAAAACATTATTAAAAATTTATCATAATGACCTCATGTAACATTATCTCATACAATTGTAGAGGCTTAAATAATATTCATAAAAGAATTGATGTTTTTAATTTTTTAAGAGAAAAAAATGCTGATATATATTGTTTACAAGATGTGCATTTTACTTCTAATATGGAAAAGCATTTGTACTCGTTATGGAACTCTCAAGTATATTTTAGTTACGGCAAGTCCAATGCCCGAGGCGTAGGTATTATGTTTAAAAAGGGTTTAGATATTAAAGTTTCTCAATCTTTTTGTGATACTTATGGCAATTATGTTGTGTTGGACATAACTTACCAATCAAGACAATTTACCCTTATTAATGTTTATGGGCCGAATACAGATTGTCCTGATTTTTTTAAAAACATTTTTGAAATCACAGATTCAATTGGAAATGAATCACTCATTTGGTGTGGAGATTTTAATCTAGTGCTTAACACTGAACTTGACTATGATAATTATAAATCGTGTAACAATAACAAAAACGCTAGGAAATTTATTCTCGATCTTATCCAACAAAAACATTTATGTGATCCTTTCAGAGAATTAAATGGCAATATCAAGAAATTTTCATGGCGCAGAACAAATCCTATTCAACAAGCAAGGTTAGATTTCTTCCTTATTACTGAAGATTTATTGCCACATGTGAGAAGCTGTAATATTGGTAGTAGTTACCGATCAGATCACTCGGTAATAACTTTAAATCTATTCTTACAAGATATCAAACATGGAAAAGGTCTTTGGAAATTTAACAACTCACTTTTATTGGACAGAGATTATTTAAACTGTATAAACCAAAAAATTGAAGAAGTTAAGAAACAGTATGCCTTACCGGTTTATAATTTTGATAACATTAATATTGTTAATGATCAGGATATGCAGTTTTTAATCAATGATCAACTTTTTTTAGAAACTCTTCTTTTGGAAATTCGGGGCAAAACAATATCTTATGCATCTTATAAAATAAAACTAGGAGGGATAGAGAACAAACTTTACTAGAAGAGATTGAAAAAATAGAAACTAATATAAATGACCAAAACAAATCAATACTTCTCGAAATGCAAACGGAGTTACAAAATATTCGAGATGAAAAAATCAAAGGCCATGTTATAAGGTCAAGGGCAGAGTGGATTGACAATGGAGAAAAGCCAACAAAGCTATTTTGTAGCCTAGAAAGACATTATTGCATGAACAAAGTTATACCATTTCTAGAAACAAGCAATGGAAATTATATATATAATCAAACCAAAATTTTAAAAGAAACTGAGTGTTTTTACAAAAATTTATACTCTAAAGTGAACAATAACCACAATATTGATATCCCTAACTTTTTAGAATATTCTCATATTCCTAAACTAAACAGCGACCAGTCAAATTTATTAGAAGGCCTTCTCACATATCCAGAAGTTTCAAATACTCTTAAACTTATGCAAAATGATAAGAGTCCTGGGTCGGATGGCTTTACAACAAATTTCTTTAAAGTTTTTTGGAATAAACTTGGCCATTTTGTAGTTAGGTCCCTAAATTTTGCATTTACTAATGGTGAACTATCAGTGACACAAAAACAAGGTATTATAACCTGCATTCCAAAACAGGATAAACCAAAACAGTTTTTAAAAAATCTGGCGACCTATAACTCTTTTGAATACTATATACAAATTAGCTTCCGGTTCAATTGCTCATCGTCTTAAATCGGTTTTAGATATATTAGTGAATAAAGACCAAACAGGATTTGTTAAAGGGAGGTTTATTGGTGAAAACATACGTCTTATCTATGACATAATGAATCATACTGAAAAATATAATATTCCGGGACTATTAATGATGATAGATTTTGAAAAGGCCTTCGACACATTATCTTTTGATTTTATTAATAACACTTTATTATTTTTTAACTTTGGTCCTTCATTCATGAAATGGATAAAGTTGTTTTATACAGAAATTTTAACAGCAATTCAGCTGAATGGATTTTTAACTAATTTCTTTGAAATACAACGCGGTTGTCGTCAAGGAGACCCCATTAGCCCCTACTTATTCATTCTCTGTGCCGAAATACTAGCTACAAAAATAAGAATCAGTAAAAATGTAAAAGGAATTTTTATTAACGGCGTTGAATATAAAATCTCTCAATTTGCTGATGACACATCTTTACTATTGGATGGAAGTGAAGCCTCTCTCAAATCTACTTAGATATTCTACAAGATTTTTCTTTGATTTCTGGACTAAAGGTTAACTTTGAAAAAAACACATGTTATTTGGATTGGAGCATTAAAATATAGTACACGGTCAATAAAAACAAAATGGAAGCTCAATTGTGGAAATACTTGTTTCAGATTACTTGGAATTAACTTTGATGTTGACCTAGATAAAATGATATCATTAAATTTCGAAGACAAAATTGATACAATAAGTAATTGTATAAAGTCATGGAATAAAAGAGAACTTACACCCATAGGTAGAATAACAGTTATTAAATCATTGTTACTGCCACACTTAACTAATTTGTTTGCTACCCTACCAAGACCAAATACACAATTTTTGCATAAACTTAATAGTCTTTTTTATGATTTTGTCTGGCAAGGTAAAACAAGAATAAAAAGTAAAGATTATACTGATGGTGGATTGAAAATGCTTGATGTTGTTGCATACATGAATAGCATCAAATTAACCTGGTTTAAGCGTTTAATACCAGGTGCCGATAGCAAGTGGTGTATTTTAGTTTGCAATAATATTGTAAATATTAACCACTTATTCAATTTTGGTAAGGTCTATGTTCAAAATATTCTACAACAATGTAAAAACCCATTTTGGGCAGATGTATTTCAGTCATACATGGATTTTATTGATAAATATGTTATAACTACTATAACCGAGTTTTTAGGATTACCTATATTTTATAATCACAAGTTGTTGGTTGGTAATGAACCAATTTTTGTCAAAGCTTGGTATGATCGAGGAATTCGTTATGTTAAAGATCTTATGAAAAATGATAAGTCATTTCTAGATAGATCGGAATTTAGCAAGAGAATTGGAACTTCAGTGAATTTCCTGCAATATGAATGTATTACAAAATCTATTAAAGTCTATTTAAAATCTCTTCATATTGCCGACAACACAGAAATAATGGATACATGTTTCCCCTTAATACCAAGCTATATTAAGTCATTAATTATGTGTACAAAAGGTAATGCTGTTATATATAAAACTTTCATCAACAATCCAGAAATTCCTTCATGTCGTGAAAAGTGGAATAGTATTTTTAACATTCATGAATCCGAATGGAAGTTTTTACATAGTTGGATATTTGATGTCACACAAGATTCTTACTTACAATGGTTCCAAATTAGGATAACTCATAACATATTAGGTTGCAACAGCCTTCTTACCAAAATGAAAATAGTTGAGTGTGACAAATGTACTTTTTGCAAAACTGAACCAGAAACACTTATACATCTTTTCTGGGATTGCACAATTTTTCAAGCGTTCTTATCCAATGTAAACAATATTGTTTATCAAATTGATGCTGAATTTGCAATGAATTCTAAATCATTCATCTTAGGCTCACCTAAAAAAGCCTATAATCTATTTTGTCTAGAGATAAAGCGTTGCATTTTTCTTTGTAATCGAAGAAACACCATCCCAGCATTAGAAGGTTTAAAAAGACTTCTAAACTTATCATGCACAATTATTGAAAAAACTAACCTGTCTGAAGAAAGAAAGGGCTGTATGAACATTTTAAAATTATTTTGCAGCCGAAATTAAATACATTTATTAATGTTAAAATATTAACTGTTATTGTTTATTTTTATACACCCACTCCCCTCAATCAGCATTGATATATTTTGATGGATAAAAATGCTGTAACATTTATAAAAAACAACAACAACAACAAAAAAAAAAAAAAGATATCCCAGTTTCCAGCCCCTCTGGCTTGATGGATCATCTAGTTCAAGGCTTTCTCCGTGCTAGAAGGCGAACAAAAACCCTGGCCTGCAAGATATCCCAGTTTCCAGCCCCTCTGGCTTGATGGATCATCTAGTTCAACGCTTTCTCCGTGCTAGAAGGGTAAACAAAAGCTATGATTCCTTATCAAACACTGATAACGCACGACGATGACATTCCGCATCCAACTGTCTCAAATTTACACACATGTTTTGACCATCAATTCCTTGAGAGGTGTTGATGACATGATGACATGAATATAACAAAGACGTTCCTTCAAAGGCCATGATTATATAAAATTTACCAGAAGTTAAGACAAATAATACATTGAGAGGTGTAGAATTTAAAAGCAAGGTGGATCAGTAGTTTCTTAAGAGGTTTTGATAACATCAAATTTACAAGCAAGTTAGGACCGACACAAATATATTGACTTGGTTTTATGATGACTTTTATCAGATTGTTCAAATATAAACAAAGCGAAACCCCAGTTGCGACAGCAGGAGAGAACTCTTATTAGCAGCCCGAGGTCCTTTATTTATGGCAAGTGACCAATTGCCAAAAAAGTACGCAGCACATCACAAAAACACATAACAAACACAAAACACGCATGAATAAAACTGAGGTCACCGCCTTGGAACGGTCAATGCAAAGCATTGGGGGTTTAAACCGGTTTACGAACGCACGACCCTCCCACTTGGCCCAGAATTATTCACAAAACATGTAAGTGTAAATAAAAATTAACCTCATAGCATCGCAATTCAAATTAATCAGCAATATAAGAGAATACTATTCAATTTAATTACCATTTAATTACTCAATGGCTAGATACATACAGAATAGCAGAATTGCGACTTTCTGAGGCACGATAAAATTAAACAAAAAACAAGTATCAACTACATCTCGTCTTTTTATAAAAAGCTTTAAAGACATAGCATCATATAGTTCAATTTTCAGATCATCGTCATGCAATTTCAGGAAGGAGCCGTAATGTTGGGTGTAAAAAGCCAGATTACATAGCTTTGTTGTATATGTTTATTTTAAACTGAATAAAACTTAATACACTATTCTACATCTTCCTGCCAACCCAAATTGAAAAAACTAATTATTTAACTTAATAAACGTGGGTGTTAAAACCAGTGTTTAAATCGGAAATGCTGTAAAATATTAAGCACAGAAAGCTGTATGTTTGTGTTTTATTTATAGTTCTGAGTTTGATCGGTGACAACTAAACAACTCGATTGGCTTTACGTTCATATTAACGTGCGTAACAAAACTGGTTGATGTGGTTGATTTGGTGAACCTATCTAAATAGACAATGAATTCCATCAGGTAAAGATATGTCAAGTTTGCATTATTATTCAAAGTCGTTATAAAATTAATTAGCAGGTTCATGATATAATAATAATAATAATAATAATTATTATTATTATTATTATTATTATTCTTTATTTTACGAAGGTGACATATAAGACATAGTATTGTCATGACAAAAACATACCTTATTTTCACATGGCCTTCATACACATTCAAACATTCAAACAAATTCACATTTAACATATAATTACAAAACAACCACACAGTAAATTTAATAATGATAATAATGATGATAATGGCATTAATAATAATAAGTTTCTCAATAAAAAACAATTACAAAGCATCGACAGACAGCAATAGAAAATAGAAATTATGCACAATGCCTTGATACACTCATAAAAAAGTTACATTTTCATATAAAAATTATCCATATACACAAAAATATAATTATTTGCTAACAACATCAATTTCAATATACATTTTCTAATTTTCAATAAATATACCTATATTAGTATTATAATTGTGATATTTGTGTTACATCTATTTGACTTGCTCAAGTAAATATGTTTTATATGCTCGTTTGAATGATGGTAATGAAGATTTATTTCTAAATTCCAATGGTAAATTGTTCCATACGATTATGCAAGAATATGTATATGTATCTTTGTAGTATTTTGTTCGTGGTTTAATTGTTGGATTGTGGGATTCATTGTTTGAAAAGATTAATAAATTTTTCATATATGATGGCACCAAATTGCTATATTTAACTTGCAGTTCAGTTAGTATATCGGATGTATCAATTCCAGATTCATTAAAAGTGGAATTATCAGCATATAGATCTATATTCATATTAGGGCATACAAATGCGATGTCGTTTATATATAACAAAAATAGTAACGGCCCATGTATTGACCCCTGTGGAACACCAGATTTGATCGATAGCATTTCAGATTGTATGTTCCCAATTTTAACAACTTGTTTTCGGTCAGTTAAATAGGAATTGAAAAGTTTAATTGAACGTTGTGAAAAGTGATACAGTTTTAATTTTCTGAGTAAAATGTCATGGTCTACGAGGTCAAAGGCCTTTCGAAGGTCTAAAAATACCGAACCAATCAATTTACCACTATCTATTTCTTTTAGCCACGTGTCTATTAGTTTAATAAGAGCTGTATGGCATGAGTGATGTTTTCTAAAACCAGATTGAGCATAATGAATAATGTTCATTTGTTTAAAATATGTATGCATTTGTGTAGAAATATGCCTTTCATATATTTTTGAAATAGTTGGCAAAATTGATATTGGACGATAGTTGCAAGGTGATTCAGAGTTGCCCAATTTGAATATTGGCAGAACTCTGGCAAATTATAGTGAATCTGGAAATACTCCAGATGAAATTCTGTTATTAATAATTGATGTAATAGCTGGAGTTATAATATCCCCACAATGTTTCAATATCCTTGCGCTAACGCCATCAATGCCAGTAGATTTATTGATGTTGAGATTTTCTATTATCTTCTTAACTTCATATGAACTAATACACTCAATGTCAAATTCATATTTATGTATTTGCTTATCCAGAGTTTCCTTTAAATTAGCAAAATACTCTTCTGAGAATGATTTTTCCTTGATGATGTCTGATATATTTATGAAGTATTTATTCAATTCATTGACAATGTCAATTTCATTATTTACCATTGTAGAATTGTCGATGACAAATTTCTTTGGAATTTTGATATGCTTTGATTCCTCCAAATGTGAAATTGTTTTCAAATTTTTCCATAGAAATGAACTGTCTTTAGTTTTCTGAATAGCTTTATTAAAGAAATGTTTCTTTTCATGTTTTATTTTTGATGTAACTTAATTTCGCAACATTTTGTATTGTGCAAAATCGCCATTTTTATGACATAAGTCTCGTTTAAATAACATAGCCTTTATTTCATCAGTAAACCAGTCTGGTTGATAGTCGCGTTTAAGACGCTTAATTTTTATAGGCGCGTGTTTGGTTAGGGCAACATTTAAAATCTCATAAAATACATTAAGTATTTCGTTTGAGTCATAATATGTTTCAACATTATCAATGCCTAAAGGTATAAGTGTATTTTGAAAAGCGTATTCATCGTATGTTAATTCTTTAAGTCCTTCACCCGTTTTCTTTATTTTATTTGTAAATGATCGAATTACACAAATAGGTTTTGCTACAAATGTTTTGATGATGTTTTTTGTACAATTGGCATATATACGGTCAATAATTGTTGTGCTACGTTTAGTAATTCTTGTAGGAGCTTTAATAAGTTGATAAAGGTTATATTTTTGTACAGTATCATTCCATTTTGTATTGCTAAAGTTGTTATAGTCTGGGTTATAATTGAAATTCACATCACCTAGGACATTGTAATTAATATTTAACAGATCAGAAATTTCAAGTTGCTCCTCATAATCATCTATCCATGTCTGCAATGAACTAGGCGGGCGATAAATAAAATTTACCAGAAATGGTTTACAATTATTACATACTACTTCAATCCAAATTGATTCAATGTCATTAGTTTCAATATCGGAACGTCGCCTATATGATACATCCTCTCTGATATATGCTAATATTCCACCACCTTTTTTATCATGCCTGTCTTTCCTTGCAAACACATATCCATGTATACATAAAATGTTATCTGAAACATATTCGCTAAGAAAAGTTTCACACATTCCAAGAATATGTGGTGCATTTTCATTATACAAGTGATGTTTAATTTCATCTAACTTTGGTAGCAAATGTTGAATATTAATATGTGCAATAAATAATCCTTTCCCTTCAAATCCGAACCCTGACATTGGATTATTATTTATATTACTACTACTTCTTAGAGTTATTTGTTTTTCAGTCTAACCCTTCGTTGTAGAGTTTTCATTCCACGTATTGTTTATGATGACGTTGTTAATATTGTTTATATTGATGACGTCATTGTTGTTGTTGTTGCATGTGCTCTTTTGGATGTTAATTGTGTTGGTGTTGATAATATTGTTGTTGTCGTCAGTAGCGTTGTTGTTATGGAGATTGTTGCTGCATGCATATGCTGTGTTTTTTATTATTGGCAGAGATTGACTGGTGTTGTTAATTAAGCTGCTAGAGTCGTTTGTGTCAGTGTCAGTGGTTAATTCGCTCATTTTATCTAATTTAAAAATAGTATTAACTATTTCATTATTTATATATAAACATCGATTGTTATTTAATACATCAATATGTTTAGTTATCGTTTTGCACTCACATAATTGCATTACCTCATTACAAAAGCAGCAAATGTTTTCTAGGCAGTCGTAGATATTGGTTTGGTTATATATAGCACGTCTGTTGGCACTATTCTAGTAAGGGGTGTAGAAATTGTTCATCGTGTCTCTAGTAGCACGTCTATTAAGCGGACTGTATTCAACTGCAGCAATATTCATAACTCGATTGTTGTTGAAGGTGGGATACTTACTTCTGTCGAAGGTGTTGTGATTTGTCATTTGACAGTGGTTGCAATATAGTTGATTTCCATGTGGTTTATTCTTAATATTGTTTCTTGTTTGAGTGGAAAACGTCATGGTGTTCGTCTCTCTTGCGATGGGTTGTTTTGTTGATAATTTGGCACAATTTGTTAAATACTGAAACCTTTGTTCTGGAATCCATTATCACTGAGGTGTATTGCGTCTTTCATGAAATAGTGCCTTACAGTAGTGTCATGCCCGTACACGAACGATTTGTAACAATCAATTAATGTCACTCCGTGTTCTCGGCACATTTTACGCATTTAAATGTTCATTTGTATAAGGTTACGGTCATTTCTTGGACATAATGTGCATAGATGCACTTTACGCTGTTGGTCCTGGAGATGGCGCGCCAGACGTTGTAACTCATTTGAAGCAGCTTTTGCAGATGTCCCGTTGGTAATGTCATTTCCGCCAATGTAAATAATATTTTTATACCGACGCAAATCAGTGTCTTCTAGTTTTTTACGTACATCAGCTATACGACCTCCACTCAGCTTGTTGATATCGATGATGCTGTCTAAGCCCCGTTGTTGTATTCCCTTCACTATGGAATCTCCAATTATCAATGTTCTTTCACGTTTCACGTTTTCCAAAGATGTTGATTTTTCAGCAGTTTTGTTAGAGGTTGTTGTCTGATCAGTGATTCTTACTGTTGCTGATACTGTTTTTTCTTTAGTCTTCTTCATAATGTCTGTCAATGAATTTAGTTTGTTTCCAATTGTTTCTTTGGCATTCTCAACATCGTGTTTCATGACGGCGAGTTTGTCTTCTAGTTCGTTTATTTGGTTTGATGTAGTCGAATGACATACTATGTAGTTTTCTTTATGCTATAAATTTCATCTTTTATGATATTTAAGTTTCTGACGGTGTCCATAATAAACGATTTTAGTGAGTCCTGGACATTACTGACTCTTTCTGTTAAATTCTCCATCATATTTTAAATTCTTTCATAGTCATTCTCGGGACTTCCGGTGACTTCCGGTCGGGAGTAACTCTTGGGTTTTTCTGCGCTTTCCGGTCTGGTGTCATGCTTAGGACTGTGTGCGATTTCCCCCGGGATTCCTTTTTGGAACTGACGGCGATTTCCGGTCGGGAGTCACTCTTGGGATATTCTACGTTTTCCGTTCGGGTGCCTTGTTTATGACTATTTGCAATTACCGGTCGGGATACCCTCTTCGAACTTTCTGCGTGTTCCAGTCGGGAGTCATTTGGACTTTCTCCGATTTCCAGTCGGGAGTTGCTCTTTAGATTTTCAGCGATTTCCGGTCGGGAGTTATATTTAGAACTTTCTGCGATTTCCGGTCGGGAGTCACTCTTGCGATATTCTGTGTTTTCCGTTCGGGTGTCTTGTTTATGACTATTTGCAATTTCCGGTGGGGATACCTTCCTCGGACTTTCTGCGTTTTCCGGTCGGGAGTCATTTGGACTTTTTCTGCGATATCCGGTCGGAAGCTGCTCTTTAGATTTTCAGCGATTTCCGGTCGGGAATTATATTTAGAACTTTCTGCGATCTCCGGTCGGGAGTCACTCTTGGGATATTCTGCGTTTTCCGTTCGGGTGTCATGTTTATGACTACGTGTAATTTCCGGTCGGGAGACCTTTTTCGGACTTATTACGTTTTCCGGTCGAGAGTCATTCTGGACATTTTCGGCGATTTCCGATCGAGAGTCATATTTAGATCTTTCTGCGATTTCCGGTATGGAATCACTTTTGGTACTTTGGGCAATTTCCGTTCGGGAGACATTATTTCGACTTTCTGCGATTTCTGGCGTTTGTTCATTCAATGAATTATATTGGATAATAAGATTTGTTCATTTATTTCTTGCACTGTTGTGTTGTTCACAGCAAGAGATTGCTCAATGCTGTCCACAATGTTCGGCAAATCTTTTTGCATAAATTGTCTTACATGCTTACCGTTCAC
Organism: Congeria kusceri; assembly: GCA_027627225.1. NCBI lineage: Eukaryota > Metazoa > Mollusca > Bivalvia > Myida > Dreissenidae > Congeria > Congeria kusceri. The sequence goes on from CM051027.1 coordinate 68,116,369, forward strand.
AAGACAGCCCGATTTGGTATGGTACAGATTAAGAGTGTAAATTGAGTTTTTTCCGGAAGTAAATTTTGTTTCAACAATATTGCCTTTCTGGTCTAGCACTGGAATTTTCTGACATTTGAATGGGTACTCACTTTTTTCTGAAGAGTAGTATTGCTCTGTTGCATTTTTCAAGAGCTCGTATAGTCCGGCATTCAACACAAATTTTATTCCTCCGCTTGTTTCTGTGATCGATATTTCAGATCTTGTTGTCGCGGCCATCTTCTTCCGAACAGCTTTTTTTCTCATTTAGTCTGTAATCACGTCTCTCATTCACCAGTGTTGATAGTCGTTCATATTGATCGGAAGAGTCCGTTAGTATTACAGCACTAAAAACGTCTGTCATTTTGTTGAAGAACCTTTTAGCACGATTAGACTTAGTTATATTTCAAGATTTTTTTGCTGATCTACATCTTCTTGGTGTATTTAGGAGTTTCACTAAAAGAACTTTTCATAAATTAAAATAAATAAATAATTTTCTTAACGCTATTTAAAAAAAGTTGTTTATGTCGAACCGGACGTGACGTCAATATGAATTGCCGCAAGATGGTTGTTTGCTGTAAAGTAAAATAGAATGCATATGACTATCAGTTTCTTGTATACAACCGACACATTCACAATACAGAACAGAACAATACCGATAAATTGTACTAATTTTACATAGGACACTCGTGTGCACGTCCCTGGCATGTACAATAAATGCTGGCGTCAAACTCGTTTCTAACAGTTGTTGTTTTTTTGTTGTTTTTTTTTTTTTTTTTAGTAAGCATGTATTCAAACGATAATACCAGGAAGAGCTTGCGAAATACATGTCGATGTACTAACTGATAAGTGCAGAGTATATTTCTTTTTTACTAAAGAAAAGAGCTGTTGTTTAAACAATTTAGTTCAACACTGACATAAACTCACACGTTGCAATTGATAATGTTATGAAACAACCGAAAAGCCAAATCTAGCCTGCACACCATGCCAATTTCCTGCTCCAGCTCTCTGACACTCTCGCATGACGGATCACCTACTTACACATTTTGTGCTAAACGTGGAGGCAAAAAAGCCTCTTATCAAAACACTAAAAGTGCAAGACGGTGACTGTGGCCTGACAGATGTCGGCGCCACTCTGGCATTCTGTCCCCAACTGTAGTCATGACCAGCGGTGTCTGTCTAATATTCCCAGGTCTGGTTGGCCTTTCAAGCGCAAGACGCTACTACAAATAAACTGTCTGTGCTTTAAAGCTTGAAACTGGTATGAAAGTTTTTTATTTATTTACAGCCCCCAGTGATCCGGTTAAACACGGTGTATTTATCGAGGGTACACTGTCCGGACAGACTTTTGTATACACAGGCCACGGTGTTGTCAGTGCATTACCAATCGTACATTTATGTAATATTAAATAATTGTACTGCCTTGCGATCGTAGTGCAATCGCATATTTCGAAAGGAGCATTAATTGTTCGTTCAGAGGTTCCGTTTTGTCACGTTTAATGTATTTTTAACGTGTTGTAAACTTCAGTAATAAAATATGGTTTGTTCTGTCGAATATTCAAAACACTAGCAAGTCTCAAGTTTGTCCGAGAAAAAGGACCTATTTACCTATTTACAAATTGGCAAATCGACGAGTTTCATAACTTTGTCGCCGATTCCCAAAAAAAAGCTTCACTATATAAAAATAGTGTATATAAAGGAGCGAAATAACACTCATCGTTTATGAATAAACAAAGATTTAAAGGGCAAAAATAAGAAAAAGAGCATTTGTAACGCATGTCGGCGATAGTTTTTCGAAGCACGTGAATTACTTAGGTACATATAAAATTACACACCGAATAATACGAACCACTTAAACCTAGCAGATAACGCGAGAGAACTTTAATCCGAAGGGCTTGGGTTCGAGGCACGACAGACGCATTGTGTTCTCATTATTGTTTTCAGAGTTTCTTTGCAGTGGATATATGAGTTTGTTAATCCAGTTGGTTTAATATTGAAAGTAAAGACATTTTAAGACATTTCTTTAAAATACGAATCAGTACCATAAATATTTAGAATTGTTCTCGTAATGGCAAACATGAAAATTTTACAACACTACACTTATTCAAAAATCTTTAATTCTTCCATGTATGACTTCATGTGTGAGTATATATAAAAGTAATAAATGAACTTTATACATGAATTCATTTTAGTAAAGAACTATTTGCATGGAATTCACATTATTCATCCTTTATTCTTCACAGCAGACGGCGATCCCTATTACAAGGGTCAAGAGCCTTCCAAACAATATATGTCATGGTAGGCAAATCACTTTAAAAACAGTTTAAAAATATAATTCGCTACCTTCAGTTTGACACATGTTGGGTTGTTTTTCTTTCCAACAATATTCATGTAAGTGTAAGTTGTCTCGTTGCATCACTTAATCTGTCATTTTAATGTATAATTCAGAGTTCAAGTCCACTGGGAAGCGTTTTCTTCTTGACCTCGGTCCTCTTGGCCACCTAAACGTCAGCAAAGACGGCGTCGCTAATAACAATGTAGACGTGGGGAAAATTGGGGTCAATGTTGATGTAGGCGGTCCTGTCAATCACGTCAATTTTGGTCCCGAGGGAGTTAATGTCGGCGGGAAACTAAACATTGACGGTGCTGAAATTGGTGGTAAACGTCGGTGTAAACAAGGACGGTAATGTAACAGGTAATGTAACTTTTGTTAGAAATATAAATATTTTACATATATTGTATTCAATTCAATAACACACAGTCATAATAAATAATGCCATACAGCAAGTACTACTTCTTTATTTAGTAATAAAAAGTAAACGTCGTGGTTCTAGGGGGGTGCCACAGTTGGGCTCGGTCTGGGTTCCGCCGGTGGTATACACTTTCATGTAACAGCGGGACCTGACGGCGTTAAAGCTGGTGTGGGAGGTCACGTTGACGTCGGATCACTGCATGGGTCTGCGGAGGTACACGTTGACCAAAATGGGAAGGCCGATGCTGGAGCCAAAGCAAATCTAGACTTGGGATCATCAGGTCAGATCGAAGGAAAGGTTGGTATTGACAGCAACGGCACAGTTACTGGTGGAGTAGAAGGCAGCGTCGGTTCTGGACCAGCATCACTCAGTGGCAGCATGGACGTTGACAGTAACGGTAAGGTGTCCGGATCTTTATCCGGCGGAGTTAACGCGGGACCGGTCAATTTGACTATTGAGGGTACTCTGAATTCCGGAAGCGCAAATAGTGGGACACTACAGGTTCGGGAAGCCCATCCAGTGGGAATTCTGGAGGTGTTAGCGGAACAAGCAGCACCGGAAGTTGCGGTTCAGGTGGAGCAGGAAGTGGTAGCGGCAGCGGTAGTAACACAAGTGGTGGTGGATCAGGAAGTGTTAGCGGTAGTGGATCAGGGAGTCTTAGCGGGATCAGCACCGGCAGTAGCACAAGCGGCAGTGGATCAGGAAGTGGTAGCGGGATCAGCACCGGCAGTAGCACAAGCGGCAGTGGATCAGAAAGTGGTAGCGGCAGCGGATAAGGCATTGGTATCGGTAGCGGAAGTTCGACCTCCACAGATTTTACAGGAACGGGCGCCGGAAGTTGAAAGCCTAACCTTTTCAAACCTGGTAAGATGATGAGCAATCTTCCGACCGGCGGACGTTAGATTACATTTCTACGTATTTTGTCTCACCTTATAATAAACTATTTAATAAAACTTATTTAAATCACGATTAAGCCAATACATATAGAATAGTATGCTAGTCACGGTGTTCTGAGAACTTGTATCAGCCGAGTTAGTTGAGTAAATATTAATCGAGCCGCTCTGAGGCGCAGCCTGAGTGTGATGCTACTTGACACAACCAACGAGACTGATAAAATTTCTCAGAACACCATACTAGTGTAATATTCCGTTTATTATATACCTTTTTCAGCATAATATTCTTTAAAATACCAAACCAAATCACGAACAAGTTTATGTCACGTAGGCTATGTTTTTCTCGGGAATGAGTTGTATAATAATCACATAATTAATAATAATGGTTGATTGTGATAAAACAGCCGTAACTTTTGTGGTTTGTTTCTTTCTGGATATGTTTAACGTTCAGGGGTGTCATTTCCCCCAAATCTGAAATCCTGAAAACTGGCCGGGTATATGGGGGCCGCTGGCCCTCAGCGGGGTTAAGGAGCAGCGCCCTTATGGGGGTACGGGGGGCGAAGCCCCCCCCCCCCTGATCCTAGCACTTTTTAGCTTTTTAAAGCCTTTCTAGATGCAATTTCGTTTGTTTACATGTGTTCATTTCATCACATATCAAAAACTGAATCTTTTTAAAAAATGTTAAAACACTTAAAATATTCAACAATTTTATTCAATCATAATTCCAACAAATCAAAATGACATTTCATAATATAACAATAAGAATGACTAGTCATCATAATATTGCATGTTTAACTGGTAAGAAACTGTATATTGAATAACTTGCATCATAGTGAGATCAATTAACCTATATCACAAATATGACTAAAGGATCGACCAGGAAACAAAATAAATAGTATGCATCTCCACTCATTTCTGTCAATACAAAATCAACATTTATCAAGAGTTTAAACGTTTTAAATATAAACATTACAAAAAGAGTATTTTAATTAATACATAACCACCTGATTCAACATCATAAGCACTAGCAAAATAGCAACGTTTTAGAATATAAACACATGCCAAAAAGCATTACTTTTATCCAACACCATACTCACAAGCAAAATGGTAATATTTTAATGTCATGCTAAAACAAATTTGTCGTACATTAGAAGCAAGAGGAACCAACAACTGCAAGTCCACAAAACATATGTATGATAACACAATGTTAGCACATGTATTTCAAATGTATTTTATATAGAAAAATGATCGACACTCATGAAATCTGTGGAACTATTAGTTCTACTTCCAAAATCCAAAAACCATTACAAAATCACCCGACCCGAAAAATCTGAGAACGAGGATCTGGGTCCTAACCAGGGCTTCATAAACCTGTAAACTTGTAATTAACAAGTCACTAGTAAATATCTCAGAAATGCCTGTTTTTATTTTTCACACAAGTTGTATTTATAATGCGTGCTACTAATTTACCATTTTAGTACAAAATGACTATACCCACATCGAGACGAAATTAATTAACAACAATTTCCAGTTGAAATATTTGTGGCGTTATTGTTTTAATTCCAAATGTTCATGAATGCAAAAACTTTGATCAATAAAAGATACTGAGTGTTCATTTTACAATAAAAAATGTTATATTTAAACATCGAAAATATATGTTCGCCGAAATATCGGAAATTATTAGTCCGAAAACAACAACAGATTTTGTTAATATAATACGCTAAAAATATACACAATATTTGTCTGTTGAAATGCAAACCTGTAACAAATCGCAAAGGCAATAATACTAAAGAAAAATTGAACTGTTTTACGAACCTACTTTGCAATTTACGGATCGAACGCAATCAAATTCTCGTTGTTGTTGTTGTTGTTGATCGATTTCGCCTCGATGTGGCTATGCTCACTTTGTACTGACTTAATAAGTCGGTGTCATCTAGGTGCGAATCCACTATGTAATTTATCACTTGATACTTTTTAATGTCACTGAGCTTGGATAGTTGTATGTTAATTTTTAATTAAACGTCGAGTTTTTTTCTAAGAATTGTCCGATTATATCCACAAATTCTCTTCTAGTGGTCTTAGTTACGCCCTCGATTTCTCCAATTAAGACCTTTAGATCTATGGAATCTCATATTAATTGATTCATGTCTAATAAGTGCGTTGTCGCTCTATCCCTCTCCTGTCTCTCTTTAGTATAGAGGTTACAGTATACTAAATATTTCAGGTGTGCAATGCTATACTCTCTAAATAAATCAACACCATTTATTTGAAGACACAATTTTCTGTATAGTCACTTGCCATGACTTTATTTTTGAATATTTCTTTGTACGTGTGGTAGGAAAAACATTGTTGTGTACTAAAAATTCACTGTTTCGCTTGAAGGTTGGAGACTACATGACGAGACGTTGACAGTTGGCAGTATACCTTCAACTGGAGAGTAGCCGGTAAAAAGATGGCCGTAAAACAGTGAACTTTGATTCGCGTCGAGTTCTTTCTTACATATCACATGACCTATCTTTTTTATTGTCTAAATCAATTCGGCTCGGAATGCTCTTTAAGAAAAGGTATGGTTATGAGGGTCTCTACGCGCAAAATGTTGAGTTTATATTTTGTTGAATTTATTGCTTTTACATTGAATTTGTTAAGGAATTCTTTTAGTATTGTGACCTAAACTGACTTTGGGTTAAAATAAAATATCGTCTGCAAGTGCAAAATATGGATGAGAAAGCAGATTTTTGGTCATTTCTGAGCAAAAGAGTAGAAAATAAGTGCATTAAATGCATCAATTCAGATTGTTTGATCTGGAATGGTTGTATTTCAAATAGTTCCTTACCCTATTATGGCCGAATGAGGGCTAAATTGCCTTCGGACATAAAATCAGAGACATACTTGGTTCACCGTGTAGCGTTAATGTGCTACATGAAGTCAGAATTGAACGCCAGGGACTCTGTGAGCCACTTATGCAACAATAGCTTGTGTGTTAAGCCTGAACATTTAAACATAGAGCCCCATTCCACCAACATGGAAGGGCGGACATGTTTACAGTTCGGACAGTGCAGCGGGCATGGAACTGAGCCAGCCTGCATATTTGGTAAAAACATGAATACAACAAGCTTTATCACTTCCTTTTATTCATAGAAATACACTTAAAATACATAAATGCATGTTTTTTTTCATTTTATATCTATTTCTATTGGGTATTTTTGCCTTTTTCAGGTAGAGGAACGCCTGATGCTGACGCGAGGGCCACTTGTTAGAGGTCTCTTATGCCAAAACAGGTAATAATAACAATTTATTATCAGGTACACAATCAACTAAGCATATTTATGATGCTTAAGGTGTGGAAGACTGTCATAATCAGGTTTGGGGTCACTCATGCCCTTGCCGTAGTGTAATTCCTCATGCAGTTTGTATCGATAATTCCGCGTCCTGGCACGTAAAGCTCGTGCTTTGTTGGTAGCGGATGTTTGCTTTCGGTTAAGGTCGTTGCGGTCCTCATATGCTATCTGCTTAATAATCTTTGACCCCTGGGTAAGGTTAGCATTTAGTTCAGTGGTTTTTGCAATTACAGAGTCAGCATAGCCATTGTTTAATTTGTGAACCTGCCCGTGAATTCGACCTACACAGTTGCGTGAGAAAGTCACAGTTTTAGGATTGACAGCTTGGTACGACCTGTTTACTGCTTCACATTTTGGGGTTGTGGTTAAAAGTTTGGTAGCGTCAAGAGCAGCTGGACCTAAAACCATTTCAATGCATTTTTTAAGGACTTGTTGGTCACTGTCAACCATTTTAACCTTGACATTGTCTGGCATGAAATTCTTAGCTTGCCTATTTGTACCAGCACAGACATAACTGTACTTTGCACAATGAGTACCGCAGTAACCACTGAAGCATAGAACAATGGTTGCGATTACATCAACCATGACCTTCTTTAGAACCTTGATGTCACCCTGGTGTTTATTGTGGGCAGCTTTAAGCTCAGCCATACATCTAGCTTTGACCGAGAGAGCGAACCGACTCCTGATATTAGACTTGGAATGACCCTTGAGCATGCCCTTTGAGAAAGGCGCTTTGTTGAGCTCGCGCTTCAGCGAGTTGCCTAGGTGCCTCAGATCCTTAAGATGACCCACATTGTGACCGTGAGAGTTACGAACACCTTGGAATGCCCTACTGTCCCCATCACAAGTGAAATTTGCTATTTTGATGTCCTTAGAGATCTGGTCACCTAACAACCTATTCCATTTGCCTTCATCACCTATTGGTTCCCTCTCTGAAACATTTGCAGAACAATGCCCCCTATGATTGGGGCACTGAACAGGTTTACCCTTATTCCTGAGCATTGATGCAGTCCTGCATAGTTTATTTGCTACTTGTACCCCTACAATTTGCTTGTTTCTGGTATTGTTTTCACACATAGTGCTTATGGCAATAGTTCCGGCTTGAAAGGGTGTCGCGTCAGAGTTAAAAATAGGGATCTTTTTGACCAATTTTGGCATTTTCAGCAACTAAGTTTTCTCTAATCTGGTACATGCTTCTCTCATTTAGGGATTTAAGGGCAGTATTGACCTTATTTGCTTGTTTTTGCATAGCAAGTGGAGAGGGAGCAATGATATTGGTTGTGTTGAGAATTCTGCGGGAACCTGTGTTCCCAATAGAAGTACTTGCAACACCTATTTGGAAGCCTACATTGATCTGAGTTGCCTTTCTGCCCCTGGTACTTGATGGAACCTCATTGTAAAGCTTATAATGCTTGCCTACATATCTGCATCTTGTACATTTTAACCTTTCCTCCCAGCCTAAGCCCCACTTTATGGAAGCACTGCCGTCAATTACCAAGTCGCCCCTACATTTATCACTTCTTAACCTATGCTTTCTATTTTCAGAGGACATCATAGACTGGAGTAGGGCGGGGACATAGACCTTGTTCGTAAGTAAGTCGGGATGGACTTTTGATGGAGCAGGAACCCGTAACAGGTCTACATAGCGAATCTTGTTCGCTCTCGGACGCAAGGGCTTAGCTGGGGTTTGAGAGCCGTCTACATCCCGAAAAGTAAGAACCTTGTCATTGTAAGCTACCCGTGCTTCAAAGGATGACCTTTCTAACCTTACATGGGTTGTGTTGGAATTTGACCTTCTTTCATAATTATGTTCTTTCCCCTTCACCGGACTAGTCCCACCTCGTTTAAAACCAACATTGAGCAACTTGTTCTTTTGCTTGGTTGTGAACCCCATTTTGACCAGATTGCCACCTTAAAAAAAGTCAAAGTACTTATTTTGTGCCCAAAATATGCAATTTTGTATTCCCTTAAACCTCTAAATGTGAGCAGGCAATGCAAATTGACCACCTGCTGCAGTTTAAAGGCACCCATGACATTATATACTAGAATATATAATTGGTGGCCTGTAATTAAAGAGGCTGCGACAAACAAGGTGCTTTAAAGATTTTACACTTTATTGGTTTGAAACAAGCAATTACTGGAAGCTGATTGATTTCTACACTTCAACGTATCTTTGATCTCCCATTTTGACTAATTTGTTCATTGTCTTGGATGAAATTGGAATTTTTTTTCTATTAAATTTACATTTTTGGGGTGATTTTTAAAAAAAAATACACAAAAAATACATTATCAAAATGGCTTAGAGTAAAAATATCTAACAAAGTCATTCTCTCCTCACCCCACATAAGCCCCCCATACACGTTTGTTTGGTTTGTTTGGGTATTTTGTCACAAATATTGCAAATATCAGCTTTAATTGTTAGAGGGACATTTAAGCTTCAAGACGCTTGAAATCACCGGCTTCCGACCAAAATCACCTGTGTTTGAAAATATGAAATAAAATGGCCAAATGGACAGATATACAAGCCAAACTTAATATATTGGTGCAATATGCATGGGAAGATAATTATATGCAAGAAAAACTAATTTTAATGAGAACAAATTTCTCTTATAGGTTACAGTATACTAAATATTTCAGGTGTGCAATGCTATACTCTCTAAATAAATCAACACCATTTATTTGAAGACACAATTTTCTGTATAGTCACTTGCCATGACTTTATTTTTGAATATTTCTTTGTACGTGTGGTAGGAAAAACATTGTTGTGTACTAAAAATTCACTGTTTCGCTTGAAGGTTGGAGACTACATGACGAGACGTTGACAGTTGGCAGTATACCTTCAACTGGAGAGTAGCCGGTAAAAAGATGGCCGTAAAACAGTGAACTTTGATTCGCGTCGAGTTCTTTCTTACATATCACATGACCTATCTTTTTTATTGTCTAAATCAATTCGGCTCGGAATGCTCTTTAAGAAAAGGTATGGTTATGAGGGTCTCTACGCGCAAAATGTTGAGTTTATATTTTGTTGAATTTATTGCTTTTACATTGAATTTGTTAAGGAAATCTTTTAGTATATTGTGACCTAAACTGACTTTGGGTTAAAATAAAATATCGTCTGCAAGTGCAAAATATGGATGAGAAAGCAGATTTTTGGTCATTTCTGAGCAAAAGAGTAGAAAATAAGTGCATTAAATGCATCAATTCAGATTGTTTGATCTGGAATGGTTGTATTTCAAATAGTTCCTTACCCTATTATGGCCGAATGAGGGCTAAATTGCCTTCGGACATAAAATCAGAGACATACTTGGTTCACCGTGTAGCGTTAATGTGCTACATGAAGTCAGAATTGAACGCCAGGGACTCTGTGAGCCACTTATGCAACAATAGCTTGTGTGTTAAGCCTGAACATTTAAACATAGAGCCCCATTCCACCAACATGGAAGGGCGGACATGTTTACAGTTCGGACAGTGCAGCGGGCATGGAACTGAGCCAGCCTGCATATTTGGTAAAAACATGAATACAACAAGCTTTATCACTTCCTTTTATTCATAGAAATACACTTAAAATACATAAATGCATGTTTTTTTTCATTTTATATCTATTTCTATTGGGTATTTTTGCCTTTTTCAGGTAGAGGAACGCCTGATGCTGACGCGAGGGCCACTTGTTAGAGGTCTCTTATGCCAAAACAGGTAATAATAACAATTTATTATCAGGTACACAATCAACTAAGCATATTTATGATGCTTAAGGTGTGGAAGACTGTCATAATCAGGTTTGGGGTCACTCATGCCCTTGCCGTAGTGTAATTCCTCATGCAGTTTGTATCGATAATTCCGCGTCCTGGCACGTAAAGCTCGTGCTTTGTTGGTAGCGGATGTTTGCTTTCGGTTAAGGTCGTTGCGGTCCTCATATGCTATCTGCTTAATAATCTTTGACCCCTGGGTAAGGTTAGCATTTAGTTCAGTGGTTTTTGCAATTACAGAGTCAGCATAGCCATTGTTTAATTTGTGAACCTGCCCGTGAATTCGACCTACACAGTTGCGTGAGAAAGTCACAGTTTTAGGATTGACAGCTTGGTACGACCTGTTTACTGCTTCACATTTTGGGGTTGTGGTTAAAAGTTTGGTAGCGTCAAGAGCAGCTGGACCTAAAACCATTTCAATGCATTTTTTAAGGACTTGTTGGTCACTGTCAACCATTTTAACCTTGACATTGTCTGGCATGAAATTCTTAGCTTGCCTATTTGTACCAGCACAGACATAACTGTACTTTGCACAATGAGTACCGCAGTAACCACTGAAGCATAGAACAATGGTTGCGATTACATCAACCATGACCTTCTTTAGAACCTTGATGTCACCCTGGTGTTTATTGTGGGCAGCTTTAAGCTCAGCCATACATCTAGCTTTGACCGAGAGAGCGAACCGACTCCTGATATTAGACTTGGAATGACCCTTGAGCATGCCCTTTGAGAAAGGCGCTTTGTTGAGCTCGCGCTTCAGCGAGTTGCCTAGGTGCCTCAGATCCTTAAGATGACCCACATTGTGACCGTGAGAGTTACGAACACCTTGGAATGCCCTACTGTCCCCATCACAAGTGAAATTTGCTATTTTGATGTCCTTAGAGATCTGGTCACCTAACAACCTATTCCATTTGCCTTCATCACCTATTGGTTCCCTCTCTGAAACATTTGCAGAACAATGCCCCCTATGATTGGGGCACTGAACAGGTTTACCCTTATTCCTGAGCATTGATGCAGTCCTGCATAGTTTATTTGCTACTTGTACCCCTACAATTTGCTTGTTTCTGGTATTGTTTTCACACATAGTGCTTATGGCAATAGTTCCGGCTTGAAAGGGTGTCGCGTCAGAGTTAAAAATAGGGATCTTTTTGACCAATTTTGGCATTTTCAGCAACTAAGTTTTCTCTAATCTGGTACATGCTTCTCTCATTTAGGGATTTAAGGGCAGTATTGACCTTATTTGCTTGTTTTTGCATAGCAAGTGGAGAGGGAGCAATGATATTGGTTGTGTTGAGAATTCTGCGGGAACCTGTGTTCCCAATAGAAGTACTTGCAACACCTATTTGGAAGCCTACATTGATCTGAGTTGCCTTTCTGCCCCTGGTACTTGATGGAACCTCATTGTAAAGCTTATAATGCTTGCCTACATATCTGCATCTTGTACATTTTAACCTTTCCTCCCAGCCTAAGCCCCACTTTATGGAAGCACTGCCGTCAATTACCAAGTCGCCCCTACATTTATCACTTCTTAACCTATGCTTTCTATTTTCAGAGGACATCATAGACTGGAGTAGGGCGGGGACATAGACCTTGTTCGTAAGTAAGTCGGGATGGACTTTTGATGGAGCAGGAACCCGTAACAGGTCTACATAGCGAATCTTGTTCGCTCTCGGACGCAAGGGCTTAGCTGGGGTTTGAGAGCCGTCTACATCCCGAAAAGTAAGAACCTTGTCATTGTAAGCTACCCGTGCTTCAAAGGATGACCTTTCTAACCTTACATGGGTTGTGTTGGAATTTGACCTTCTTTCATAATTATGTTCTTTCCCCTTCACCGGACTAGTCCCACCTCGTTTAAAACCAACATTGAGCAACTTGTTCTTTTGCTTGGTTGTGAACCCCATTTTGACCAGATTGCCACCTTAAAAAAAGTCAAAGTACTTATTTTGTGCCCAAAATATGCAATTTTGTATTCCCTTAAACCTCTAAATGTGAGCAGGCAATGCAAATTGACCACCTGCTGCAGTTTAAAGGCACCCATGACATTATATACTAGAATATATAATTGGTGGCCTGTAATTAAAGAGGCTGCGACAAACAAGGTGCTTTAAAGATTTTACACTTTATTGGTTTGAAACAAGCAATTACTGGAAGCTGATTGATTTCTACACTTCAACGTATCTTTGATCTCCCATTTTGACTAATTTGTTCATTGTCTTGGATGAAATTGGAATTTTTTTTCTATTAAATTTACATTTTTGGGGTGATTTTTAAAAAAAAATACACAAAAAATACATTATCAAAATGGCTTAGAGTAAAAATATCTAACAAAGTCATTCTCTCCTCACCCCACATAAGCCCCCCATACACGTTTGTTTGGTTTGTTTGGGTATTTTGTCACAAATATTGCAAATATCAGCTTTAATTGTTAGAGGGACATTTAAGCTTCAAGACGCTTGAAATCACCGGCTTCCGACCAAAATCACCTGTGTTTGAAAATATGAAATAAAATGGCCAAATGGACAGATATACAAGCCAAACTTAATATATTGGTGCAATATGCATGGGAAGATAATTATATGCAAGAAAAACTAATTTTAATGAGAACAAATTTCTCTTATAGGTTACAGTATACTAAATATTTCAGGTGTGCAATGCTATACTCTCTAAATAAATCAACACCATTTATTTGAAGACACAATTTTCTGTATAGTCACTTGCCATGACTTTATTTTTGAATATTTCTTTGTACGTGTGGTAGGAAAAACATTGTTGTGTACTAAAAATTCACTGTTTCGCTTGAAGGTTGGAGACTACATGACGAGACGTTGACAGTTGGCAGTATACCTTCAACTGGAGAGTAGCCGGTAAAAAGATGGCCGTAAAACAGTGAACTTTGATTCGCGTCGAGTTCTTTCTTACATATCACATGACCTATCTTTTTTATTGTCTAAATCAATTCGGCTCGGAATGCTCTTTAAGAAAAGGTATGGTTATGAGGGTCTCTACGCGCAAAATGTTGAGTTTATATTTTGTTGAATTTATTGCTTTTACATTGAATTTGTTAAGGAATTCTTTTAGTATTGTGACCTAAACTGACTTTGGGTTAAAATAAAATATCGTCTGCAAGTGCAAAATATGGATGAGAAAGCAGATTTTTGGTCATTTCTGAGCAAAAGAGTAGAAAATAAGTGCATTAAATGCATCAATTCAGATTGTTTGATCTGGAATGGTTGTATTTCAAATAGTTCCTTACCCTATTATGGCCGAATGAGGGCTAAATTGCCTTCGGACATAAAATCAGAGACATACTTGGTTCACCGTGTAGCGTTAATGTGCTACATGAAGTCAGAATTGAACGCCAGGGACTCTGTGAGCCACTTATGCAACAATAGCTTGTGTGTTAAGCCTGAACATTTAAACATAGAGCCCCATTCCACCAACATGGAAGGGCGGACATGTTTACAGTTCGGACAGTGCAGCGGGCATGGAACTGAGCCAGCCTGCATATTTGGTAAAAACATGAATACAACAAGCTTTATCACTTCCTTTTATTCATAGAAATACACTTAAAATACATAAATGCATGTTTTTTTTCATTTTATATCTATTTCTATTGGGTATTTTTGCCTTTTTCAGGTAGAGGAACGCCTGATGCTGACGCGAGGGCCACTTGTTAGAGGTCTCTTATGCCAAAACAGGTAATAATAACAATTTATTATCAGGTACACAATCAACTAAGCATATTTATGATGCTTAAGGTGTGGAAGACTGTCATAATCAGGTTTGGGGTCACTCATGCCCTTGCCGTAGTGTAATTCCTCATGCAGTTTGTATCGATAATTCCGCGTCCTGGCACGTAAAGCTCGTGCTTTGTTGGTAGCGGATGTTTGCTTTCGGTTAAGGTCGTTGCGGTCCTCATATGCTATCTGCTTAATAATCTTTGACCCCTGGGTAAGGTTAGCATTTAGTTCAGTGGTTTTTGCAATTACAGAGTCAGCATAGCCATTGTTTAATTTGTGAACCTGCCCGTGAATTCGACCTACACAGTTGCGTGAGAAAGTCACAGTTTTAGGATTGACAGCTTGGTACGACCTGTTTACTGCTTCACATTTTGGGGTTGTGGTTAAAAGTTTGGTAGCGTCAAGAGCAGCTGGACCTAAAACCATTTCAATGCATTTTTTAAGGACTTGTTGGTCACTGTCAACCATTTTAACCTTGACATTGTCTGGCATGAAATTCTTAGCTTGCCTATTTGTACCAGCACAGACATAACTGTACTTTGCACAATGAGTACCGCAGTAACCACTGAAGCATAGAACAATGGTTGCGATTACATCAACCATGACCTTCTTTAGAACCTTGATGTCACCCTGGTGTTTATTGTGGGCAGCTTTAAGCTCAGCCATACATCTAGCTTTGACCGAGAGAGCGAACCGACTCCTGATATTAGACTTGGAATGACCCTTGAGCATGCCCTTTGAGAAAGGCGCTTTGTTGAGCTCGCGCTTCAGCGAGTTGCCTAGGTGCCTCAGATCCTTAAGATGACCCACATTGTGACCGTGAGAGTTACGAACACCTTGGAATGCCCTACTGTCCCCATCACAAGTGAAATTTGCTATTTTGATGTCCTTAGAGATCTGGTCACCTAACAACCTATTCCATTTGCCTTCATCACCTATTGGTTCCCTCTCTGAAACATTTGCAGAACAATGCCCCCTATGATTGGGGCACTGAACAGGTTTACCCTTATTCCTGAGCATTGATGCAGTCCTGCATAGTTTATTTGCTACTTGTACCCCTACAATTTGCTTGTTTCTGGTATTGTTTTCACACATAGTGCTTATGGCAATAGTTCCGGCTTGAAAGGGTGTCGCGTCAGAGTTAAAAATAGGGATCTTTTTGACCAATTTTGGCATTTTCAGCAACTAAGTTTTCTCTAATCTGGTACATGCTTCTCTCATTTAGGGATTTAAGGGCAGTATTGACCTTATTTGCTTGTTTTTGCATAGCAAGTGGAGAGGGAGCAATGATATTGGTTGTGTTGAGAATTCTGCGGGAACCTGTGTTCCCAATAGAAGTACTTGCAACACCTATTTGGAAGCCTACATTGATCTGAGTTGCCTTTCTGCCCCTGGTACTTGATGGAACCTCATTGTAAAGCTTATAATGCTTGCCTACATATCTGCATCTTGTACATTTTAACCTTTCCTCCCAGCCTAAGCCCCACTTTATGGAAGCACTGCCGTCAATTACCAAGTCGCCCCTACATTTATCACTTCTTAACCTATGCTTTCTATTTTCAGAGGACATCATAGACTGGAGTAGGGCGGGGACATAGACCTTGTTCGTAAGTAAGTCGGGATGGACTTTTGATGGAGCAGGAACCCGTAACAGGTCTACATAGCGAATCTTGTTCGCTCTCGGACGCAAGGGCTTAGCTGGGGTTTGAGAGCCGTCTACATCCCGAAAAGTAAGAACCTTGTCATTGTAAGCTACCCGTGCTTCAAAGGATGACCTTTCTAACCTTACATGGGTTGTGTTGGAATTTGACCTTCTTTCATAATTATGTTCTTTCCCCTTCACCGGACTAGTCCCACCTCGTTTAAAACCAACATTGAGCAACTTGTTCTTTTGCTTGGTTGTGAACCCCATTTTGACCAGATTGCCACCTTAAAAAAAGTCAAAGTACTTATTTTGTGCCCAAAATATGCAATTTTGTATTCCCTTAAACCTCTAAATGTGAGCAGGCAATGCAAATTGACCACCTGCTGCAGTTTAAAGGCACCCATGACATTATATACTAGAATATATAATTGGTGGCCTGTAATTAAAGAGGCTGCGACAAACAAGGTGCTTTAAAGATTTTACACTTTATTGGTTTGAAACAAGCAATTACTGGAAGCTGATTGATTTCTACACTTCAACGTATCTTTGATCTCCCATTTTGACTAATTTGTTCATTGTCTTGGATGAAATTGGAATTTTTTTTCTATTAAATTTACATTTTTGGGGTGATTTTTAAAAAAAAATACACAAAAAATACATTATCAAAATGGCTTAGAGTAAAAATATCTAACAAAGTCATTCTCTCCTCACCCCACATAAGCCCCCCATACACGTTTGTTTGGTTTGTTTGGGTATTTTGTCACAAATATTGCAAATATCAGCTTTAATTGTTAGAGGGACATTTAAGCTTCAAGACGCTTGAAATCACCGGCTTCCGACCAAAATCACCTGTGTTTGAAAATATGAAATAAAATGGCCAAATGGACAGATATACAAGCCAAACTTAATATATTGGTGCAATATGCATGGGAAGATAATTATATGCAAGAAAAACTAATTTTAATGAGAACAAATTTCTCTTATAGGTTACAGTATACTAAATATTTCAGGTGTGCAATGCTATACTCTCTAAATAAATCAACACCATTTATTTGAAGACACAATTTTCTGTATAGTCACTTGCCATGACTTTATTTTTGAATATTTCTTTGTACGTGTGGTAGGAAAAACATTGTTGTGTACTAAAAATTCACTGTTTCGCTTGAAGGTTGGAGACTACATGACGAGACGTTGACAGTTGGCAGTATACCTTCAACTGGAGAGTAGCCGGTAAAAAGATGGCCGTAAAACAGTGAACTTTGATTCGCGTCGAGTTCTTTCTTACATATCACATGACCTATCTTTTTTATTGTCTAAATCAATTCGGCTCGGAATGCTCTTTAAGAAAAGGTATGGTTATGAGGGTCTCTACGCGCAAAATGTTGAGTTTATATTTTGTTGAATTTATTGCTTTTACATTGAATTTGTTAAGGAATTCTTTTAGTATTGTGACCTAAACTGACTTTGGGTTAAAATAAAATATCGTCTGCAAGTGCAAAATATGGATGAGAAAGCAGATTTTTGGTCATTTCTGAGCAAAAGAGTAGAAAATAAGTGCATTAAATGCATCAATTCAGATTGTTTGATCTGGAATGGTTGTATTTCAAATAGTTCCTTACCCTATTATGGCCGAATGAGGGCTAAATTGCCTTCGGACATAAAATCAGAGACATACTTGGTTCACCGTGTAGCGTTAATGTGCTACATGAAGTCAGAATTGAACGCCAGGGACTCTGTGAGCCACTTATGCAACAATAGCTTGTGTGTTAAGCCTGAACATTTAAACATAGAGCCCCATTCCACCAACATGGAAGGGCGGACATGTTTACAGTTCGGACAGTGCAGCGGGCATGGAACTGAGCCAGCCTGCATATTTGGTAAAAACATGAATACAACAAGCTTTATCACTTCCTTTTATTCATAGAAATACACTTAAAATACATAAATGCATGTTTTTTTTCATTTTATATCTATTTCTATTGGGTATTTTTGCCTTTTTCAGGTAGAGGAACGCCTGATGCTGACGCGAGGGCCACTTGTTAGAGGTCTCTTATGCCAAAACAGGTAATAATAACAATTTATTATCAGGTACACAATCAACTAAGCATATTTATGATGCTTAAGGTGTGGAAGACTGTCATAATCAGGTTTGGGGTCACTCATGCCCTTGCCGTAGTGTAATTCCTCATGCAGTTTGTATCGATAATTCCGCGTCCTGGCACGTAAAGCTCGTGCTTTGTTGGTAGCGGATGTTTGCTTTCGGTTAAGGTCGTTGCGGTCCTCATATGCTATCTGCTTAATAATCTTTGACCCCTGGGTAAGGTTAGCATTTAGTTCAGTGGTTTTTGCAATTACAGAGTCAGCATAGCCATTGTTTAATTTGTGAACCTGCCCGTGAATTCGACCTACACAGTTGCGTGAGAAAGTCACAGTTTTAGGATTGACAGCTTGGTACGACCTGTTTACTGCTTCACATTTTGGGGTTGTGGTTAAAAGTTTGGTAGCGTCAAGAGCAGCTGGACCTAAAACCATTTCAATGCATTTTTTAAGGACTTGTTGGTCACTGTCAACCATTTTAACCTTGACATTGTCTGGCATGAAATTCTTAGCTTGCCTATTTGTACCAGCACAGACATAACTGTACTTTGCACAATGAGTACCGCAGTAACCACTGAAGCATAGAACAATGGTTGCGATTACATCAACCATGACCTTCTTTAGAACCTTGATGTCACCCTGGTGTTTATTGTGGGCAGCTTTAAGCTCAGCCATACATCTAGCTTTGACCGAGAGAGCGAACCGACTCCTGATATTAGACTTGGAATGACCCTTGAGCATGCCCTTTGAGAAAGGCGCTTTGTTGAGCTCGCGCTTCAGCGAGTTGCCTAGGTGCCTCAGATCCTTAAGATGACCCACATTGTGACCGTGAGAGTTACGAACACCTTGGAATGCCCTACTGTCCCCATCACAAGTGAAATTTGCTATTTTGATGTCCTTAGAGATCTGGTCACCTAACAACCTATTCCATTTGCCTTCATCACCTATTGGTTCCCTCTCTGAAACATTTGCAGAACAATGCCCCCTATGATTGGGGCACTGAACAGGTTTACCCTTATTCCTGAGCATTGATGCAGTCCTGCATAGTTTATTTGCTACTTGTACCCCTACAATTTGCTTGTTTCTGGTATTGTTTTCACACATAGTGCTTATGGCAATAGTTCCGGCTTGAAAGGGTGTCGCGTCAGAGTTAAAAATAGGGATCTTTTTGACCAATTTTGGCATTTTCAGCAACTAAGTTTTCTCTAATCTGGTACATGCTTCTCTCATTTAGGGATTTAAGGGCAGTATTGACCTTATTTGCTTGTTTTTGCATAGCAAGTGGAGAGGGAGCAATGATATTGGTTGTGTTGAGAATTCTGCGGGAACCTGTGTTCCCAATAGAAGTACTTGCAACACCTATTTGGAAGCCTACATTGATCTGAGTTGCCTTTCTGCCCCTGGTACTTGATGGAACCTCATTGTAAAGCTTATAATGCTTGCCTACATATCTGCATCTTGTACATTTTAACCTTTCCTCCCAGCCTAAGCCCCACTTTATGGAAGCACTGCCGTCAATTACCAAGTCGCCCCTACATTTATCACTTCTTAACCTATGCTTTCTATTTTCAGAGGACATCATAGACTGGAGTAGGGCGGGGACATAGACCTTGTTCGTAAGTAAGTCGGGATGGACTTTTGATGGAGCAGGAACCCGTAACAGGTCTACATAGCGAATCTTGTTCGCTCTCGGACGCAAGGGCTTAGCTGGGGTTTGAGAGCCGTCTACATCCCGAAAAGTAAGAACCTTGTCATTGTAAGCTACCCGTGCTTCAAAGGATGACCTTTCTAACCTTACATGGGTTGTGTTGGAATTTGACCTTCTTTCATAATTATGTTCTTTCCCCTTCACCGGACTAGTCCCACCTCGTTTAAAACCAACATTGAGCAACTTGTTCTTTTGCTTGGTTGTGAACCCCATTTTGACCAGATTGCCACCTTAAAAAAAGTCAAAGTACTTATTTTGTGCCCAAAATATGCAATTTTGTATTCCCTTAAACCTCTAAATGTGAGCAGGCAATGCAAATTGACCACCTGCTGCAGTTTAAAGGCACCCATGACATTATATACTAGAATATATAATTGGTGGCCTGTAATTAAAGAGGCTGCGACAAACAAGGTGCTTTAAAGATTTTACACTTTATTGGTTTGAAACAAGCAATTACTGGAAGCTGATTGATTTCTACACTTCAACGTATCTTTGATCTCCCATTTTGACTAATTTGTTCATTGTCTTGGATGAAATTGGAATTTTTTTTCTATTAAATTTACATTTTTGGGGTGATTTTTTAAAAAAAATACACAAAAAATACATTATCAAAATGGCTTAGAGTAAAAATATCTAACAAAGTCATTCTCTCCTCACCCCACATAAGCCCCCCATACACGTTTGTTTGGTTTGTTTGGGTATTTTGTCACAAATATTGCAAATATCAGCTTTAATTGTTAGAGGGACATTTAAGCTTCAAGACGACCGGCTTCCGACCAAAATCACCTGTGTTTGAAAATATGAAATAAAATGGCCAAATGGACAGATATACAAGCCAAACTTAATATATTGGTGCAATATGCATGGGAAGATAATTATATGCAAGAAAAACTAATTTTAATGAGAACAAATTTCTCTTATAGGTTACAGTATACTAAATATTTCAGGTGTGCAATGCTATACTCTCTAAATAAATCAACACCATTTATTTGAAGACACAATTTTCTGTATAGTCACTTGCCATGACTTTATTTTTGAATATTTCTTTGTACGTGTGGTAGGAAAAACATTGTTGTGTACTAAAAATTCACTGTTTCGCTTGAAGGTTGGAGACTACATGACGAGACGTTGACAGTTGGCAGTATACCTTCAACTGGAGAGTAGCCGGTAAAAAGATGGCCGTAAAACAGTGAACTTTGATTCGCGTCGAGTTCTTTCTTACATATCACATGACCTATCTTTTTTATTGTCTAAATCAATTCGGCTCGGAATGCTCTTTAAGAAAAGGTATGGTTATGAGGGTCTCTACGCGCAAAATGTTGAGTTTATATTTTGTTGAATTTATTGCTTTTACATTGAATTTGTTAAGGAAATCTTTTAGTATATTGTGACCTAAACTGACTTTGGGTTAAAATAAAATATCGTCTGCAAGTGCAAAATATGGATGAGAAAGCAGATTTTTGGTCATTTCTGAGCAAAAGAGTAGAAAATAAGTGCATTAAATGCATCAATTCAGATTGTTTGATCTGGAATGGTTGTATTTCAAATAGTTCCTTACCCTATTATGGCCGAATGAGGGCTAAATTGCCTTCGGACATAAAATCAGAGACATACTTGGTTCACCGTGTAGCGTTAATGTGCTACATGAAGTCAGAATTGAACGCCAGGGACTCTGTGAGCCACTTATGCAACAATAGCTTGTGTGTTAAGCCTGAACATTTAAACATAGAGCCCCATTCCACCAACATGGAAGGGCGGACATGTTTACAGTTCGGACAGTGCAGCGGGCATGGAACTGAGCCAGCCTGCATATTTGGTAAAAACATGAATACAACAAGCTTTATCACTTCCTTTTATTCATAGAAATACACTTAAAATACATAAATGCATGTTTTTTTTCATTTTATATCTATTTCTATTGGGTATTTTTGCCTTTTTCAGGTAGAGGAACGCCTGATGCTGACGCGAGGGCCACTTGTTAGAGGTCTCTTATGCCAAAACAGGTAATAATAACAATTTATTATCAGGTACACAATCAACTAAGCATATTTATGATGCTTAAGGTGTGGAAGACTGTCATAATCAGGTTTGGGGTCACTCATGCCCTTGCCGTAGTGTAATTCCTCATGCAGTTTGTATCGATAATTCCGCGTCCTGGCACGTAAAGCTCGTGCTTTGTTGGTAGCGGATGTTTGCTTTCGGTTAAGGTCGTTGCGGTCCTCATATGCTATCTGCTTAATAATCTTTGACCCCTGGGTAAGGTTAGCATTTAGTTCAGTGGTTTTTGCAATTACAGAGTCAGCATAGCCATTGTTTAATTTGTGAACCTGCCCGTGAATTCGACCTACACAGTTGCGTGAGAAAGTCACAGTTTTAGGATTGACAGCTTGGTACGACCTGTTTACTGCTTCACATTTTGGGGTTGTGGTTAAAAGTTTGGTAGCGTCAAGAGCAGCTGGACCTAAAACCATTTCAATGCATTTTTTAAGGACTTGTTGGTCACTGTCAACCATTTTAACCTTGACATTGTCTGGCATGAAATTCTTAGCTTGCCTATTTGTACCAGCACAGACATAACTGTACTTTGCACAATGAGTACCGCAGTAACCACTGAAGCATAGAACAATGGTTGCGATTACATCAACCATGACCTTCTTTAGAACCTTGATGTCACCCTGGTGTTTATTGTGGGCAGCTTTAAGCTCAGCCATACATCTAGCTTTGACCGAGAGAGCGAACCGACTCCTGATATTAGACTTGGAATGACCCTTGAGCATGCCCTTTGAGAAAGGCGCTTTGTTGAGCTCGCGCTTCAGCGAGTTGCCTAGGTGCCTCAGATCCTTAAGATGACCCACATTGTGACCGTGAGAGTTACGAACACCTTGGAATGCCCTACTGTCCCCATCACAAGTGAAATTTGCTATTTTGATGTCCTTAGAGATCTGGTCACCTAACAACCTATTCCATTTGCCTTCATCACCTATTGGTTCCCTCTCTGAAACATTTGCAGAACAATGCCCCCTATGATTGGGGCACTGAACAGGTTTACCCTTATTCCTGAGCATTGATGCAGTCCTGCATAGTTTATTTGCTACTTGTACCCCTACAATTTGCTTGTTTCTGGTATTGTTTTCACACATAGTGCTTATGGCAATAGTTCCGGCTTGAAAGGGTGTCGCGTCAGAGTTAAAAATAGGGATCTTTTTGACCAATTTTGGCATTTTCAGCAACTAAGTTTTCTCTAATCTGGTACATGCTTCTCTCATTTAGGGATTTAAGGGCAGTATTGACCTTATTTGCTTGTTTTTGCATAGCAAGTGGAGAGGGAGCAATGATATTGGTTGTGTTGAGAATTCTGCGGGAACCTGTGTTCCCAATAGAAGTACTTGCAACACCTATTTGGAAGCCTACATTGATCTGAGTTGCCTTTCTGCCCCTGGTACTTGATGGAACCTCATTGTAAAGCTTATAATGCTTGCCTACATATCTGCATCTTGTACATTTTAACCTTTCCTCCCAGCCTAAGCCCCACTTTATGGAAGCACTGCCGTCAATTACCAAGTCGCCCCTACATTTATCACTTCTTAACCTATGCTTTCTATTTTCAGAGGACATCATAGACTGGAGTAGGGCGGGGACATAGACCTTGTTCGTAAGTAAGTCGGGATGGACTTTTGATGGAGCAGGAACCCGTAACAGGTCTACATAGCGAATCTTGTTCGCTCTCGGACGCAAGGGCTTAGCTGGGGTTTGAGAGCCGTCTACATCCCGAAAAGTAAGAACCTTGTCATTGTAAGCTACCCGTGCTTCAAAGGATGACCTTTCTAACCTTACATGGGTTGTGTTGGAATTTGACCTTCTTTCATAATTATGTTCTTTCCCCTTCACCGGACTAGTCCCACCTCGTTTAAAACCAACATTGAGCAACTTGTTCTTTTGCTTGGTTGTGAACCCCATTTTGACCAGATTGCCACCTTAAAAAAAGTCAAAGTACTTATTTTGTGCCCAAAATATGCAATTTTGTATTCCCTTAAACCTCTAAATGTGAGCAGGCAATGCAAATTGACCACCTGCTGCAGTTTAAAGGCACCCATGACATTATATACTAGAATATATAATTGGTGGCCTGTAATTAAAGAGGCTGCGACAAACAAGGTGCTTTAAAGATTTTACACTTTATTGGTTTGAAACAAGCAATTACTGGAAGCTGATTGATTTCTACACTTCAACGTATCTTTGATCTCCCATTTTGACTAATTTGTTCATTGTCTTGGATGAAATTGGAATTTTTTTTCTATTAAATTTACATTTTTGGGGTGATTTTTTAAAAAAAATACACAAAAAATACATTATCAAAATGGCTTAGAGTAAAAATATCTAACAAAGTCATTCTCTCCTCACCCCACATAAGCCCCCCATACACGTTTGTTTGGTTTGTTTGGGTATTTTGTCACAAATATTGCAAATATCAGCTTTAATTGTTAGAGGGACATTTAAGCTTCAAGACGACCGGCTTCCGACCAAAATCACCTGTGTTTGAAAATATGAAATAAAATGGCCAAATGGACAGATATACAAGCCAAACTTAATATATTGGTGCAATATGCATGGGAAGATAATTATATGCAAGAAAAACTAATTTTAATGAGAACAAATTTCTCTTATAGGTTACAGTATACTAAATATTTCAGGTGTGCAATGCTATACTCTCTAAATAAATCAACACCATTTATTTGAAGACACAATTTTCTGTATAGTCACTTGCCATGACTTTATTTTTGAATATTTCTTTGTACGTGTGGTAGGAAAAACATTGTTGTGTACTAAAAATTCACTGTTTCGCTTGAAGGTTGGAGACTACATGACGAGACGTTGACAGTTGGCAGTATACCTTCAACTGGAGAGTAGCCGGTAAAAAGATGGCCGTAAAACAGTGAACTTTGATTCGCGTCGAGTTCTTTCTTACATATCACATGACCTATCTTTTTTATTGTCTAAATCAATTCGGCTCGGAATGCTCTTTAAGAAAAGGTATGGTTATGAGGGTCTCTACGCGCAAAATGTTGAGTTTATATTTTGTTGAATTTATTGCTTTTACATTGAATTTGTTAAGGAAATCTTTTAGTATATTGTGACCTAAACTGACTTTGGGTTAAAATAAAATATCGTCTGCAAGTGCAAAATATGGATGAGAAAGCAGATTTTTGGTCATTTCTGAGCAAAAGAGTAGAAAATAAGTGCATTAAATGCATCAATTCAGATTGTTTGATCTGGAATGGTTGTATTTCAAATAGTTCCTTACCCTATTATGGCCGAATGAGGGCTAAATTGCCTTCGGACATAAAATCAGAGACATACTTGGTTCACCGTGTAGCGTTAATGTGCTACATGAAGTCAGAATTGAACGCCAGGGACTCTGTGAGCCACTTATGCAACAATAGCTTGTGTGTTAAGCCTGAACATTTAAACATAGAGCCCCATTCCACCAACATGGAAGGGCGGACATGTTTACAGTTCGGACAGTGCAGCGGGCATGGAACTGAGCCAGCCTGCATATTTGGTAAAAACATGAATACAACAAGCTTTATCACTTCCTTTTATTCATAGAAATACACTTAAAATACATAAATGCATGTTTTTTTTCATTTTATATCTATTTCTATTGGGTATTTTTGCCTTTTTCAGGTAGAGGAACGCCTGATGCTGACGCGAGGGCCACTTGTTAGAGGTCTCTTATGCCAAAACAGGTAATAATAACAATTTATTATCAGGTAC
Source organism: Congeria kusceri (assembly GCA_027627225.1). Classification (NCBI taxonomy): domain Eukaryota; kingdom Metazoa; phylum Mollusca; class Bivalvia; order Myida; family Dreissenidae; genus Congeria; species Congeria kusceri. The sequence continues at coordinate 68,142,082 of CM051027.1, forward strand.
ACAATCAACTAAGCATATTTATGATGCTTAAGGTGTGGAAGACTGTCATAATCAGGTTTGGGGTCACTCATGCCCTTGCCGTAGTGTAATTCCTCATGCAGTTTGTATCGATAAAACCGCGTCCTGGCACGTAAAGCTCGTGCTTTGTTGGTAGCGGATGTTTGCTTTCGGTTAAGGTCGTTGCGGTCCTCATATGCTATCTGCTTAATAATCTTTGACCCCTGGGTAAGGTTAGCATTTAGTTCAGTGGTTTTTGCAATTACAGAGTCAGCATAGCCATTGTTTAATTTGTGAACCTGCCCGTGAATTCGACCTACACAGTTGCGTGAGAAAGTCACAGTTTTAGGATTGACAGCTTGGTACGACCTGTTTACTGCTTCACATTTTGGGGTTGTGGTTAAAAGTTTGGTAGCGTCAAGAGCAGCTGGACCTAAAACCATTTCAATGCATTTTTTAAGGACTTGTTGGTCACTGTCAACCATTTTAACCTTGACATTGTCTGGCATGAAATTCTTAGCTTGCCTATTTGTACCAGCACAGACATAACTGTACTTTGCACAATGAGTACCGCAGTAACCACTGAAGCATAGAACAATGGTTGCGATTACATCAACCATGACCTTCTTTAGAACCTTGATGTCACCCTGGTGTTTATTGTGGGCAGCTTTAAGCTCAGCCATACATCTAGCTTTGACCGAGAGAGCGAACCGACTCCTGATATTAGACTTGGAATGACCCTTGAGCATGCCCTTTGAGAAAGGCGCTTTGTTGAGCTCGCGCTTCAGCGAGTTGCCTAGGTGCCTCAGATCCTTAAGATGACCCACATTGTGACCGTGAGAGTTACGAACACCTTGGAATGCCCTACTGTCCCCATCACAAGTGAAATTTGCTATTTTGATGTCCTTAGAGATCTGGTCACCTAACAACCTATTCCATTTGCCTTCATCACCTATTGGTTCCCTCTCTGAAACATTTGCAGAACAATGCCCCCTATGATTGTGGCACTGAACAGGTTTACCCTTATTCCTGAGCATTGATGCAGTCCTGCATAGTTTATTTGCTACTTGTACCCCTACAATTTGCTTGTTTCTGGTATTGTTTTCACACATAGTGCTTATGGCAATAGTTCCGGCTTGAAAGGGTGTCGCGTCAGAGTTAAAAATAGGGATCTTTTTGACCAATTTTGGCATTTTCAGCAACTAAGTTTTCTCTAATCTGGTACATGCTTCTCTCATTTAGGGATTTAAGGGCAGTATTGACCTTATTTGCTTGTTTTTGCATAGCAAGTGGAGAGGGAGCAATGATATTGGTTGTGTTGAGAATTCTGCGGGAACCTGTGTTCCCAATAGAAGTACTTGCAACACCTATTTGGAAGCCTACATTGATCTGAGTTGCCTTTCTGCCCCTGGTACTTGATTGAACCTCATTGTAAAGCTTATAATGCTTGCCTACATATCTGCATCTTGTACATTTTAACCTTTCCTCCCAGCCTAAGCCCCACTTTATGGAAGCACTGCCGTCAATTACCAAGTCGCCCCTACATTTATCACTTCTTAACCTATGCTTTCTATTTTCAGAGGACATCATAGACTGGAGTAGGGCGGGGACATAGACCTTGTTCGTAAGTAAGTCGGGATGGACTTTTGATGGAGCAGGAACCCGTAACAGGTCTACATAGCGAATCTTGTTCGCTCTCGGACGCAAGGGCTTAGCTGGGGTTTGAGAGCCGTCTACATCCCGAAAAGTAAGAACCTTGTCATTGTAAGCTACCCGTGCTTCAAAGGATGACCTTTCTAACCTTACATAGGTTGTGTTGGAATTTGACCTTCTTTCATAATTATGTTTTTTCCCCTTCACCGGACTAGTCCCACCTCGTTTAAAACCAACATTGAGCAACTTGTTCTTTTGCTTGGTTGTGAACCCCATTTTGACCAGATTGCCACCTTAAAAAAAGTCAAAGTACTTATTTTGTGCCCAAAATATGCAATTTTGTATTCCCTTAAACCTCTAAATGTGAGCAGGCAATGCAAATTGACCACCTGCTGCAGTTTAAAGGCACCCATGACATTATATACTAGAATATATAATTGGTGGCCTGTAATTAAAGAGGCTGCGACAAACAAGGTGCTTTAAAGATTTTACACTTTATTGGTTTGAAACAAGCAATTACTGGAAGCTGATTGATTTCTACACTTCAACGTATCTTTGATCTCCCATTTTGACTAATTTGTTCATTGTCTTGGATGAAATTGGAATTTTTTTTCTATTAAATTTACATTTTTGGGGTGATTTTTTAAAAAAAATACACAAAAAATACATTATCAAAATGGCTTAGAGTAAAAATATCTAACAAAGTCATTCTCTCCTCACCCCACATAAGCCCCCCATACACGTTTGTTTGGTTTGTTTGGGTATTTTGTCACAAATATTGCAAATATCAGCTTTAATTGTTAGAGGGACATTTAAGCTTCAAGACGCTTGAAATCACCGGCTTCCGACCAAAATCACCTGTGTTTGAAAATATGAAATAAAATGGCCAAATGGACAGATATACAAGCCAAACTTAATATATTGGTGCAATATGCATGGGAAGATAATTATATGCAAGAAAAACTAATTTTAATGAGAACAAATTTCTCTTATAGGTTACAGTATACTAAATATTTCAGGTGTGCAATGCTATACTCTCTAAATAAATCAACACCATTTATTTGAAGACACAATTTTCTGTATAGTCACTTGCCATGACTTTATTTTTGAATATTTCTTTGTACGTGTGGTAGGAAAAACATTGTTGTGTACTAAAAATTCACTGTTTCGCTTGAAGGTTGGAGACTACATGACGAGACGTTGACAGTTGGCAGTATACCTTCAACTGGAGAGTAGCCGGTAAAAAGATGGCCGTAAAACAGTGAACTTTGATTCGCGTCGAGTTCTTTCTTACATATCACATGACCTATCTTTTTTATTGTCTAAATCAATTCGGCTCGGAATGCTCTTTAAGAAAAGGTATGGTTATGAGGGTCTCTACGCGCAAAATGTTGAGTTTATATTTTGTTGAATTTATTGCTTTTACATTGAATTTGTTAAGGAAATCTTTTAGTATATTGTGACCTAAACTGACTTTGGGTTAAAATAAAATATCGTCTGCAAGTGCAAAATATGGATGAGAAAGCAGATTTTTGGTCATTTCTGAGCAAAAGAGTAGAAAATAAGTGCATTAAATGCATCAATTCAGATTGTTTGATCTGGAATGGTTGTATTTCAAATAGTTCCTTACCCTATTATGGCCGAATGAGGGCTAAATTGCCTTCGGACATAAAATCAGAGACATACTTGGTTCACCGTGTAGCGTTAATGTGCTACATGAAGTCAGAATTGAACGCCAGGGACTCTGTGAGCCACTTATGCAACAATAGCTTGTGTGTTAAGCCTGAACATTTAAACATAGAGCCCCATTCCACCAACATGGAAGGGCGGACATGTTTACAGTTCGGACAGTGCAGCGGGCATGGAACTGAGCCAGCCTGCATATTTGGTAAAAACATGAATACAACAAGCTTTATCACTTCCTTTTATTCATAGAAATACACTTAAAATACATAAATGCATGTTTTTTTTCATTTTATATCTATTTCTATTGGGTATTTTTGCCTTTTTCAGGTAGAGGAACGCCTGATGCTGACGCGAGGGCCACTTGTTAGAGGTCTCTTATGCCAAAACAGGTAATAATAACAATTTATTATCAGGTACACAATCAACTAAGCATATTTATGATGCTTAAGGTGTGGAAGACTGTCATAATCAGGTTTGGGGTCACTCATGCCCTTGCCGTAGTGTAATTCCTCATGCAGTTTGTATCGATAATTCCGCGTCCTGGCACGTAAAGCTCGTGCTTTGTTGGTAGCGGATGTTTGCTTTCGGTTAAGGTCGTTGCGGTCCTCATATGCTATCTGCTTAATAATCTTTGACCCCTGGGTAAGGTTAGCATTTAGTTCAGTGGTTTTTGCAATTACAGAGTCAGCATAGCCATTGTTTAATTTGTGAACCTGCCCGTGAATTCGACCTACACAGTTGCGTGAGAAAGTCACAGTTTTAGGATTGACAGCTTGGTACGACCTGTTTACTGCTTCACATTTTGGGGTTGTGGTTAAAAGTTTGGTAGCGTCAAGAGCAGCTGGACCTAAAACCATTTCAATGCATTTTTTAAGGACTTGTTGGTCACTGTCAACCATTTTAACCTTGACATTGTCTGGCATGAAATTCTTAGCTTGCCTATTTGTACCAGCACAGACATAACTGTACTTTGCACAATGAGTACCGCAGTAACCACTGAAGCATAGAACAATGGTTGCGATTACATCAACCATGACCTTCTTTAGAACCTTGATGTCACCCTGGTGTTTATTGTGGGCAGCTTTAAGCTCAGCCATACATCTAGCTTTGACCGAGAGAGCGAACCGACTCCTGATATTAGACTTGGAATGACCCTTGAGCATGCCCTTTGAGAAAGGCGCTTTGTTGAGCTCGCGCTTCAGCGAGTTGCCTAGGTGCCTCAGATCCTTAAGATGACCCACATTGTGACCGTGAGAGTTACGAACACCTTGGAATGCCCTACTGTCCCCATCACAAGTGAAATTTGCTATTTTGATGTCCTTAGAGATCTGGTCACCTAACAACCTATTCCATTTGCCTTCATCACCTATTGGTTCCCTCTCTGAAACATTTTCAGAACAATGCCCCCTATGATTGTGGCACTGAACAGGTTTACCCTTATTCCTGAGCATTGATGCAGTCCTGCATAGTTTATTTGCTACTTGTACCCCTACAATTTGCTTGTTTCTGGTATTGTTTTCACACATAGTGCTTATGGCAATAGTTCCGGCTTGAAAGGGTGTCGCGTCAGAGTTAAAAATAGGGATCTTTTTGACCAATTTTGGCATTTTCAGCAACTAAGTTTTCTCTAATCTGGTACATGCTTCTCTCATTTAGGGATTTAAGGGCAGTATTGACCTTATTTGCTTGTTTTTGCATAGCAAGTGGAGAGGGAGCAATGATATTGGTTGTGTTGAGAATTCTGCGGGAACCTGTGTTCCCAATAGAAGTACTTGCAACACCTATTTGGAAGCCTACATTGATCTGAGTTGCCTTTCTGCCCCTGGTACTTGATTGAACCTCATTGTAAAGCTTATAATGCTTGCCTACATATCTGCATCTTGTACATTTTAACCTTTCCTCCCAGCCTAAGCCCCACTTTATGGAAGCACTGCCGTCAATTACCAAGTCGCCCCTACATTTATCACTTCTTAACCTATGCTTTCTATTTTCAGAGGACATCATAGACTGGAGTAGGGCGGGGACATAGACCTTGTTCGTAAGTAAGTCGGGATGGACTTTTGATGGAGCAGGAACCCGTAACAGGTCTACATAGCGAATCTTGTTCGCTCTCGGACGCAAGGGCTTAGCTGGGGTTTGAGAGCCGTCTACATCCCGAAAAGTAAGAACCTTGTCATTGTAAGCTACCCGTGCTTCAAAGGATGACCTTTCTAACCTTACATAGGTTGTGTTGGAATTTGACCTTCTTTCATAATTATGTTTTTTCCCCTTCACCGGACTAGTCCCACCTCGTTTAAAACCAACATTGAGCAACTTGTTCTTTTGCTTGGTTGTGAACCCCATTTTGACCAGATTGCCACCTTAAAAAAAGTCAAAGTACTTATTTTGTGCCCAAAATATGCAATTTTGTATTCCCTTAAACCTCTAAATGTGAGCAGGCAATGCAAATTGACCACCTGCTGCAGTTTAAAGGCACCCATGACATTATATACTAGAATATATAATTGGTGGCCTGTAATTAAAGAGGCTGCGACAAACAAGGTGCTTTAAAGATTTTACACTTTATTGGTTTGAAACAAGCAATTACTGGAAGCTGATTGATTTCTACACTTCAACGTATCTTTGATCTCCCATTTTGACTAATTTGTTCATTGTCTTGGATGAAATTGGAATTTTTTTTCTATTAAATTTACATTTTTGGGGTGATTTTTTAAAAAAAATACACAAAAAATACATTATCAAAATGGCTTAGAGTAAAAATATCTAACAAAGTCATTCTCTCCTCACCCCACATAAGCCCCCCATACACGTTTGTTTGGTTTGTTTGGGTATTTTGTCACAAATATTGCAAATATCAGCTTTAATTGTTAGAGGGACATTTAAGCTTCAAGACGCTTGAAATCACCGGCTTCCGACCAAAATCACCTGTGTTTGAAAATATGAAATAAAATGGCCAAATGGACAGATATACAAGCCAAACTTAATATATTGGTGCAATATGCATGGGAAGATAATTATATGCAAGAAAAACTAATTTTAATGAGAACAAATTTCTCTTATAGGTTACAGTATACTAAATATTTCAGGTGTGCAATGCTATACTCTCTAAATAAATCAACACCATTTATTTGAAGACACAATTTTCTGTATAGTCACTTGCCATGACTTTATTTTTGAATATTTCTTTGTACGTGTGGTAGGAAAAACATTGTTGTGTACTAAAAATTCACTGTTTCGCTTGAAGGTTGGAGACTACATGACGAGACGTTGACAGTTGGCAGTATACCTTCAACTGGAGAGTAGCCGGTAAAAAGATGGCCGTAAAACAGTGAACTTTGATTCGCGTCGAGTTCTTTCTTACATATCACATGACCTATCTTTTTTATTGTCTAAATCAATTCGGCTCGGAATGCTCTTTAAGAAAAGGTATGGTTATGAGGGTCTCTACGCGCAAAATGTTGAGTTTATATTTTGTTGAATTTATTGCTTTTACATTGAATTTGTTAAGGAAATCTTTTAGTATATTGTGACCTAAACTGACTTTGGGTTAAAATAAAATATCGTCTGCAAGTGCAAAATATGGATGAGAAAGCAGATTTTTGGTCATTTCTGAGCAAAAGAGTAGAAAATAAGTGCATTAAATGCATCAATTCAGATTGTTAGAGGCTGCATTCTATGGTGGACATTTGCAACATCATCGGCTATTTCCGGAAAATAACGGAGACGGCTTCGTAATTTGCATGTTCTCCGCTTGCCAATCAGAAGTCGAGAAATAAATGCCGGACGACAGGGGTAATGAGCGGTATTATCCGGAATTCATTCGGATGTTCTTGGATATAATGATATTCGTACTCAAACTACTTCGACCGCAAGCAAATTCGCCCCCCTACCGCCCCACCCCTTAAAAAACTCAACGGATTTACATTGATCTCAAAATCGACCCCGGACGTCTCAAATCCGGATTTCCGGAATAATCCGGAGAAATGACACCCCTGTTAAAGTTGCTGAACCTTATCAGTGAAGAAATGCTGTATTGGTTGCCTTACGGAAAAAAGCACATTAGCCGGAATTGAGATAAGCAATTTTATATATTTCTTCTCTTTAATTTTTTAATTAACTAAACTATGCCAAACTAGAAGTCTAGATCTAACAATATTGAAGTTGTAAATATGCATTCCGATAATTGCCAAATTCGACCTAGTGTTTGTGTTAAAGTGTGTATGTACGATCTTTCATATCAATTATTTTCAAAATAAGCAGATAAAAGTGACAATAAAAATTGAAAGCAAACAGCACAAAAACCCATAAAAATAACGAAGGAAACACTTTAATATGAACTAAATCAACAAGTACTAGTGTCGATTTTTGCATCGTTTATTAGTGTTGTGTAACCTTAACCAACTGTCAAGTCAACGTATATACATGTATTTGAGTTCCGCTTGTACAGACGAAAACTATCTGGTGATTAAAAACTAGCTTATTTTGCATTTAAAAGCAATGTTTGTTCTTAACTTTTATTCCATTTTAAATATTAATATTTGTTAATTAACTTTATTTTGTTAACTGTATTTATGCCACTATACTGGCGCAGAGCCTAAATCCGCCATATTTGGGGGGTATTTTTACGATATTTTCAAAAGTTGTTTACCGATTGACATACACATTCACATAAATCAAGTTAGGTTTAATGTGAATTTGCCGGCGTGTTTTGGTTACATACTTGGTAAATGAAAAATATTTATTGCGATTGAAGGCCTAAACAGTGTAAAAAATGAGCCCGGGAGTGCCTAAATCCGCCAACCCTCTTTAAAATGTTCAAATTGCTGGAAAAAAAAATTATTTGATGAATTCTGTTTTCAAAATAACTTCTATTGACAAAACTCCCACCTGTGTTTATATAAGGTTCATTTTCTAGTGTTTAAAATAAAACACGGTGATCCGAAGTTGCTTGGTGAAAATCGTAGATCACGACCCGTAACATGCTTATTCCACATTTGACTATTGTTCTTATTTAATTTTCTATATTAAGCAGCTCGTTGTCTGTTGTTAATACAATGTTTCAATTTCTTCAAATTCTTTTTTTTCTAAAAATAGCACTGAAACTGAGGCCCTGCGTGCACGTGGGACAAATAATGAGGGTTTTTAGTAGCAAGACATTTACGCTCTTAATAAGCATTTTTTCAGCATTGTATTGTATGTAATGCCAATGAATAATGGTTATTTTTATGCTGCACATGCTTACATGGACATAATATTAAAACACGATAATTTTAATTTTATCATGGACACCATGCAGGGCCTCAAAATTGCGCATGCGCAGTAAGAAATAGATTCCCGCATGCAGTTTGTTTGCATTTAGGGGTTATGTACACAATAATTGGATTAATTATTCATTTATACACAGATTAAGATGAAAACTCGTCAGCGTTGTTAAGGGAAAGTATCTGATTGATCGAGATCAACAAAATAGAAATCGCCCGGTAAAAAACGCTTATTGGGATGGGGTGGCGGATTTAGGCACTGCGCCAGTATGTTGTAAGATCGTACATACACACTTCAACACGGGCTACTCGTACAATACGGAAAAAGAAAACGCTAGTAGGCTACAGTAGCGAATACAAATCCCGCATTTGAATGTTTAATACAGTGTTATAATGGCAGAAAAACCATATGTATATATGTAATAAAAAGGAATCAAATAACTTAAAAAACAGTTTGTCTCACTTCAGAATCCGGCCCTGGTAACAACCCAGCCACATTCTTCCAGCAAGGTACGATATAGAGTTAGATCACAACCCGTTTCTTTCTCTTTCCAACACCTTGTAAGACCATTTCAAACATTAAACATCGAGTAGCTTGCATAAGTTATCAATATCACTTGTTTGTAGTGCGGATTCCTTTAGATAATCCATTACACAACCTTTTCCGTTGCGAGCCGATTCAATACAAATAACTTAATTATAAATATGCGACTTATCCAATTCCCAGCCGGTGTCCAGCAGTTCATGTGGACGATGGGCTACGGCAGAAGACGCTGAATGTCACACGGACAAGGCGACTGTCTTTTTGGCATTATTACACATCGAAAATCATTGTATTGTAAATGTATACTATTACATATTGGAATGTAAACTTATTCATAGGATTCGTTTCCAGCTAAGCAGAATTGCGCACACATCAGCTTAGGAAACCAATTTACATCCAAAACATGCTGCACCACCGGTGGTCATGATGACACGTTAACAAGTCAAATCGTAATTAAACTCGTGTTCACTGCACTTATGTAAGTGGGTGTATCGTTGTTTAATATTGCAGCGGTTTTAATTAAACTAAAGTAAAATTGTGGGTAAATTAAAGACATAACCCTCTTTTACCCTTTCAAGAGATGTTAAATGTTACGGAAGTCCTGAAAACGCATTCTTGACTCACAGACTCGTGTCAATAATTCAAGGTTGGTATTCACAAAACACGTTTGTGGTTTAAAATCACATGTTCTGTCAAATTTTGTTTTTAAACGGATAGACCACTAAACATGCAATATTTATCAGTTTAGAACATTTTAATGTAAAACGACCGTTGTACATACAACAGCCATAACATAAAAGAATGTCTTGAATTCAAGAAATTTATTTAAGATTTCCCCAAGAAGTTTTGAGATTACGGGCACTGTTACCTGGCCCATTTAAGGGGCAGCCTTAGGTCAACCTTTGATCAAGCATGAAATACATGCAAACAACTTTATATGCTTTTGAACGGCCTTGCATTTATTTTTTTAAAACGATGTCTTCCAGAGATCTAGGTCCGTTTACCAACTTGATGCAAAACAAATCAACACTGAATGTATACCACACAATTTTCAGTTATTTTTTTTCTGATGTATACTCTACATTCCCACATATTAAGTACATTATTTACAACACTGAACAGCATTACTTTTTGTTAACAGAAAATGAATATCAATCCAGGGTTCCACCTTAACGCTTGTCCGTCGGTCCGTGACCTGTGAGTTTTTGCTCGGACTGGTTGTCTTCGAAGGACGACCGGTTAGGTGACCAGTTGTTTTTGGACTAGTTCCAACTGTGTAATTCGTGAATTATTTGTGGTTAAGAAAATAGGAAACCGTCCTATATGATATTATTTACTGTTATTTTACCACTAGCTCTCGTGTATAAATCGCACCTTTTCCAATTCCTCAACTTTCAAATCATTATGTTATAACAAAGTGTTATACGTTGGAAATTCATCGTAATTCCATTTCGACTTAAGAAATTACATCCGACGGGCAAGTTAATCACTTTTTAGAGAAGCAATTTCCATTTATAATAATTAACTATAGTCATTTAACAATCTTTTATTATTTTAATAGAAATTTAATCAAACAACAGATATTGTATAAAATAATGAGTTAATAATATCTTGGTTTTAAATTATAACGTACAACACTAGCAGTGTCAATAAAATTTGTTCACATGTTTGGTTGACTAAAAACCGAAATTTCTAAGTTTGGCTAAATACTTTATTCTCTTTTCAACACAGCAATAATGTATAATTGTTTTTGTTTTCACAACAGCCAATTTTAAACTGAATCTCTATTTAAAAAAGTAAACAAACTTCAAATCTAGGTTTCTGCATTGTGGGAATGATTGCAAAACGTTAAGGAAAGGACAGCCCAATCAAATAACAATACATAATTATCTTTTTAATTGCTCTTAGTGCATTTCGATCGCTTAGCACACGAAAAACACATGGATGTCAAATTTATGTCAAGTTCAAGAAGTTGATATATCATCTTTATTTAAGCACCAATGTTCATATCACATTATGTTATATTATTTACTGAATAATAGATGTTCATGTGTCTCAATATATCTTCCGATTTCAATTCTAAGAATATTTTTGTTTTTTAAACTATTGTATGCACTATGCAGTTCAATGTATTATGATTATCGGGACATGTTCATGCAGTATCGGACCAGTAGGCTTTGAATGTAGCCGGTTCCTGTGGACCACCACTTCCCAAAAGTTAATGTCAAACCCTGTAAATCAATTCAAAATGTTCTTTTGATATCAAACAGCTGTTAAATATTGTAACAAGATCACAGTTTGCAAAACCTAAAAATAATGATAATCCTCCGCCAAACTTTACAAGTTTGTCTTGTACATGCCCAAGTATTAATTTGCCACTGGATACAGGCTCTAAAGTCAAAGGGCATCTCACAAGAGCTTTGCTTGTTTATTTGTCAAATCATCCATTGGCAGTGACCTCTTGCGGGAATTGACTGCTTTCCCATCGGCATTAACAGCGTCTGTAAGATTTCTACAAGCCTCAGCATGATTGTGTTGTTCGGTCCCTGAAATCTGAAAACCAGATAAGTGACAATGTTTAACAAAATAACCTTTGTGGGCTAAAAATATCGGTATAATCATTTGTGTCCCAGACCGGATTTGTGGAATGATATTGTTGTAAATAATAAAACATAATACTTGATATTAAAATTCTTAAACTCAATATCTGAGTCTTTACAGTTAGCAGATGTCACTATCATAATAACCATAGGCATCAACATATATTTAGTGTTGCAAAAACAATTTTAACATAATAAGCATTGTTCAAAGGTGACAACGATATAACTTTTACAAACAAGAGGGTTTATCTTGACATAAATTTTATCAGACTGCTCAAACCCACATCCATAGCTACACCATCGGTTCTGCGGGATAAATGCACGCTACTTTTACCTGTTTAGCGTGTCTGTCTGTCCATTCTCTCGCTGTCTGCACATACAGGGCCCGGTTGTGTGTAAACTCATTGGACTGTAAAAATATCATAAATACATTATTAATCTAAATTGAAAATTGACATTTTAATTTTTATACTGCATAGGTAGTGTTTTCTTTGGAGCAATTACTGAATATAGTATAACATGTAAATTAGAAACTGTTCTTTAAGGTATAGTGACAATTATACAGTTATTCATTATAGTATAACAAAAATGATAAGAAACGTGATAATGTTCATTTATATATACTTGCAAGGGGCAGAAGCTAAATAGTACTGAATTGAAATCGAACATAAATGAGGCATGTCTTGGGAAAACCGGGCTTAATACATCTGCGTAAAGTGTCGCCCCAGATTAGCCTTTGCAGTCTGCACAGGCAAATCCGGGACGACACTTTCCACCTACAGTAGATTTATGTTTAGAAGAGACTTTCTTTAAACAGAAAATACCATAAAAGCAGGTGTCATCCCGGATTAGCTTGTGAATATGCACAAGCTAATCCTGGACTACTTTGCGCACATGCATTAAGCCTGGTTTTCCCACGACATGCCTCAAATGAAATTTTGTCACATTTGGGAATCCTATTATAGTGTCAAAACTGCATGGTTACTTTAAATAATTCTCATATATTATTGTACTATTTATAGCTTCGTATTAAACACATGACTGTGTGCAATTTCAGGGTAGGACACAGTCACACTACACAACTCCACCAAAAGTCCTCGTTTCAAGGAGTTGCGAATTTAACTAAACATTAAACAAGAGGGCAACGATGGCCCTAGGTCGCTCACCTGAGTTAAAGGCATCATAATGGCTAATAACAAGAGGGCCAAATGGCACTAAAGCACTTACCTGAGTATAAAGATCTGGGCCTTGCAGTTTCAGGAGTTGATTTGTATACATGTAGTCTATATAAACATTGTGACCCACAGGGCATGGCCAATTTCTACCACAGGGGTATAATTTGAACACTATTTGTAGAGGACCACTATACAATATTACATACCAAATACCAAACCATTGTGCAGTGCGGTTTCAGAGGAGAAGATTTTAAAAGTCAATGTGACCCACAGGGCGTGGCCATTTTTTACCCCAGGGGCATCATTTGAACATCTTTGTAGAGGACCACTTACAATATTACATACCAATTGAAAGACACATGGAAATTCCACGAAAACCAAATTATTCGAACAAAATGCATCAAAGTCAGCACAAAAATGTTTATGTCTATTTTTAGTAATGGTGACCTTGACCGCACCCACCCATCAGATATGCAATCCCAAGCAAGGTCTTGATATAAGATATCTATGTGTAAAGTTTCATTAAAATATCTCAATACATTCTCCAATTATTGAGTGGAAACTGTTTTTCTATTTTTAGTAACAGTGACCTTGATCCCACCCACCCAATATGCAATACCAAGCAAGGTCTTGATATAAGGTATCTACATGTACCTATGAAGTTTCATTAAAATATCTCAATGCGTTCTTAAATTATTGAACATAAACCGTTTTTTTTATTTTCAGTAAGTGACCTTAAGCCCACCAACCCCATATGCAATCCAAAGCAAGGTCTCGATATAACTTAAAGGTATTTTTGTATTAAGTTTCATTAACATAGCTGAATGCGGTTTCAAGATATTTAGCAGAAACCTTCTCTGTTTTTTTTAGTACAGGGAACTTGACCTTGACCCCACCCACCCGATATGCAATCCCAAGCAAGGTCTCGATATAAGTTATTTATGTATTAAGTTTCAATAAAATAGCTCAATGCATTCTCAAGATATTTAGCGGAAACCATTTATATATTTTTAATAACGATGACCTGGACCCCACCCACCCCATATGCAATCCCAAGCGAGGTCTCAATATAAGGTATTTATGTATTAAGTTTCATTAAAATATCCCAATGCTTTCTCAAGATAGTGAGCAGAAATCATTTTCTATTTTTAGAAACATTGATATTGACCTTGACCTCACCAAACCCATATGAAACCCCAAGCAAGCTCTCAATATAAGGTATCTATGTATTAAATTTCATTGAAATATCTCAATGTGTTTTCAAGTTATTGAGCAGAAACTGTTTTTCTATTTTTAGTAACAGTGACCTTGACCCCACCCACCACACATGCAATCCCAAGAGAGGTCTCGATTTAATGTATCTATGTATTAAGTTTCATTAAAATATCTCAATGCTTTCTCACGTTATTGAGCAGACCCAAGGGGCATCATTTGAACAATCTTTGTAGAGGACCACTATACCATGTTACATACCAAATATGAAACCTCTGGGCCTTGTGGTTTCAGAGGAGAAGACTTTTAAAGTAATTTTGCCAGTTAAGTCTATATAAACCATGTGAGCCATGGGGTGTGGCCAGTTTTGACCCCAGGGGCATCATCTGAACACTCTTTGTATAAAAGGCCCAGAGGTTTCATCTTTGGTATGTAATATTGTATAGTGGTCCTCTACAAAGAGTGTTCAGATGATGCCCCTGGGGTCAACACTGTCTGCAGAATGGGGTCAGCACCATAAACAAGTACCTTGAGTTTGAATTTAATGTCTTTGATAGTTATTGAGATATTTTATATTTACCAAATTTTTTTCAAAATATGCTGTCAAGTCCTAACAAGGGCAGATAACTCTGGAAATACAAATCACAGGGTTCACATTTAACGTCATGTTTCAGGGCTCACACTGCCATATGCCAAATTATCCAATGGCAATAAATCTGAATATCTGGCTAAAGAAAATTCAGCCTGGCTACAGTTTTTTTCACAAGAACCTATACATTTTGCAAAATTAGCATGGTTTCAACAAAATAGGGTAAATTTGGCTAAAGATAATTTTCTGCCTAAGGGAGCTATGATGTTGCATATGTACCAGACTTACAATGTCCGTCATGAGAGGGTCGTCAGGGTTGGGCTCAGCCATGAGGAGCTGTATGGAGGTCAGCACTGTGCTTATGTTCAGAATGGGCTTCCAGGCCCCCTATGGATACAACAACAACTATTCTCAAATCTCAGTGGATGGTTCCTGTATCAGGGTTGTGGAAATCCTTAATTTTACTGTTGGACAAGTAAACTTGACCTGTCTAGTTGTCCATAGACCAGTACAATTTCAGTGAGTGAAAATCATGTCAAAGCTGGAAGTGTATTATCATATTATTTTATACTTACATTATTTGAATAACAAATTGTGCTTTATAGATTATTTAAACACAAAATATATTTGGAGGGCTTGGAATAAAAACTATATTTTTGGACAAGTGACTGTTGCTTGCGGACAAGTAGAGTTTTTGCAATGAACTTGTCCATGGACAAGTAAACAACTTTGATACCCCTGCAATTATAGAATAACTTCAGAGAAATCTTAGTTATAAAAAGGCAAATCTGTTGTTTTCAGTGTTTACTGACATAGTCTTTTAGAGAGTGATACTTAGTCAAACGTTATTTGTTTCATTTTTCTTCCTACTTGCTAGATGGATAACTTTACACTTTAAAACTGTCAACAGTCATGCACGCATGGAGAAATCATCCCTGGTCATAAAATTGTAAGTACCTCAATCTTTTTCTAGCTTTTGGATATCAACACTCTCATTACCAAGTAGGACAACACAATCGGTACATTGTACATGAGACATAAGGCATGATTGGTATCCAAATGGTACATCTGGCAAATGTTTTGTAACAATTACACTTATGTTAACAAGTTGAAAATGGTCAGGTTTGCTGTATTGCTTTCAAAGGTAGTCTTGAATGGGCAGCAAGAAATAATTTAAAATATCAAAAATTGTTATTATTTACAGAGAAAATGACTAACAGATTTTGCATAAAAACTCTTCCTACAAGTGTTTACAGCTTATAAATTCAATATACCAGCTTCTTAATTCGAATTCATTTAACAAGCATTGCAATGTTACATACCTTAGGTGGCATCTTTAATGTGTCTAGACATATACGTCCTGCAGTATCGATGTTTGGATGGTAGATCGGTGTCACAAATCTAACTTTAGGTGGTTCGAATGGGTATCTGTATAAGTAATAATGCTCTGTAAATGGGCTAAAACATCACCGGATTGCATTCTTTAAAATGTAAAACAATCTGCCTTCAATGTACATAATTATGGTGATAAGACAGTAAAGCTTTCAAATGATCATTTGTCAATGCTATAAGATGTAAATAAAGACAACACTAGCAGAATAAATTATACATTGAATTGATAAATTGCTGAGATAAAAAGGATGCAAAATTCACAGATTGAAATTCACAGAGGATGCAGATCCACTTGACATAGCAAACAAATCCCAATATAATTACAGTGATTGTTTCCTTATTTTACAGGTCTGGTAAAAGGACCCATTCCCAATGCCAAAATGGTTGATTTTTCCCTAATGGAATGAAAAGTCCCAAATCTGAAGTAACAAAATCCCAAATACACTTAAATGTAAAGCTATATTGTTAATAATGAAATTACTTGTATGGTTATAATCACTAAGAAAATAGTTCAAACAATATAACATTGTTTTAAGTCATTTGTTAATTAAATATGTGGCGCTTCGTGAGAAAACCGGTCTAAATGCATGTACGTAAAGTGTCATCCCGGATTAGCCTGTGCAGTCTGCACAGGCTAATCCGGGATGGCACTTTCCGCTTTTATGGTATTTTCTGTTTCAATGAAGTGTCTTCTAACCATAAATCCACTTTAGGCGGAAAGTGTTATATCGGATTATCCTGTGCGGACTGCACAGGCTAATCCGGGATGACACTTTACGCACATGCATTCAGTCCGGTTTTCCCACGACGCGCCACATATGTTTCTGATATTTTTTCCCCACTGCAAGATTTCACGACATGCAATTCTCAATTTGATGGGTACCGGGCCCATTCTCAAAGCCGTGGAAAAAAAACAAAAAGGCTGAGAATTATCGAGTCAAAGGTCCGTGAATTTCCTTTATCAAAATCTGTTGTCGTAAGCTACTGTTAATATGAATGTTCAATGAATTCCATTTAGAGTTCAGCATATGGCTTTCAGAATCCTTCCATTGAAGTTAACCACACACTGGCAATGACAGCAAAATCATTATTAAAATATTTATAAACTTAATTATTATCAACTTAATAATTAAATATGTTGCATTGTTTAGCAATTCTGCAAAAGAAGTAATCCGACTGAAGATTTGGGATTTTATGAAAACAAATAGAATTACTACATTTGTTATTCATAAAATTGAAAGTAACATTTTAATTTAACTGTTATACTTAGGTTACAAATAGCTACAGATTGCCTGAAACATATTCTGATATAGTGTTTACAACTTGCAAGACCCCACTAACTTAAGGACTGGAGATTTGTTTTATTTCTCTGTACAGCAATGGTATAGCAATTACCTGTACCGCAATTGTATAGCAATTACCTGTACCGCAATGGTATAGCAATTACCTGTACAGCAATGGCATAGCAATTACCTGTACAGCTATGGTATAGCAACTACCTGTAAAGCAATGGTATAGCACTTATCTGTCCAGCAATGGTATAGCAATAACCTGTACAGCAATGGTATAGCAATTACCTGTAAAGCAATGGTATAGCAATAACCTGTACAGCAATGGTATAGCAATAACCTGTACAGCAATGGTATAGCAATAACCTGTCCAGCGATGGTATAGCAATTACCTGGCCAACGATGGTATAGCAATTACCTGTACCATAATGGTATAGCAAGTACCTATACAGCAATGGTATAACAATAACCTGTACAGCAATGGTATAGCAACTACCTATCAGGAATCTGAATCTCAAGTTTGAAGACTCCACCTGCATATGGGGTGTCGTCCCCACCGAGGATCTCTGCAACAAACATAGAAATAACTGAATATATTAATATTATCTGCAATAACTATTAGATTTTACAGAAATAAATGTACATTATCAGTCAGTTTTACATATTAATATTACTTTGATCTTTAACCTGCTAAAAATTCCTTAGAAGGAAAAGCAGGAATGATAGCACCTTTGTCTAATGTACATGATGTATATAAGGGGTGTAACGATATACCATTATACCGATATATCGCGGTATCAAAGGTAATATATCACAATATGTTAATGACATACTGGTATTTAATGATATATACTGTTTTGTTTTGTGTTGAAAATGTCTTTTCATGAAAAATCATTATATTATTGACGTTTTATTTAGCGTGTTTTTCTTAATTAACCTTTATCACTTTTGTAATAATTTTGCATTTTTGTACACTCTAAAATACAAGGCTGATACTATTGGTGTAATCGGACTCTATCGAATGTAATAGTTAAATTGTTGGTTTTGGAAATGCAATTTGTGAACAGATTGCATTGTCACAAATTATCATTTCATTATTAACTGAATTATAGATCGATTTTTGGATAGTTGACAGAATATGACTTTCTGGAAAAATAAGGGTATTCTAAAAATACAATGAAGGCTTTTTTGTGGAAAATATCTTTTTTTTTCGAAATGGTACTATTGAAAATTTGTATTGATTCAAAATGTTATTCAAAAATTCATACTTTTCTGACTAAATGTTCTTACAGTTTATTTGACAGACAAATAGATGCTGGTCATATTTATGGTGTTTCTGGTTGTGTTTGTAAAATAATAAACACTGATACCCATGATGTTTTCACAAATAAATTAAAGTTGAACAATGAACAGAGCGTGCAGTGGTTATAACAATTTGACAGCCATAAAGCTTATTGTAAAAAAATGAAGTTTTTTTTTAGATAGGAAAAGAAACATGTGCATTTTAGTATGGGTGATATATCACGGTATATATCACGATATATTATATAAATATTGACTTCCTTGAGGGTGACAGTGCGTCTTGTAAACCCAAGGCAACACTGTCGACCAAGGCTTTTGTCGAGGGTTGACGAGACGCACTGTCACCCTCAAGGAAGTCAAAATGTATTTTATTATACCGAACAATCCCATATCATTTGCGTAAAAGGGCGACATAGCGGTACTGGGTGACATTGCCGGGCGACATATCAAATTGTTGCCCGCTGCAGTTTATATGCATTATATAGAGAAATAATCAAGTGAGGTATAATAATTCAAAATATTGCGATAAATCGCAATATCAGTCTGTGATATCATTACACCCCTAATGTATATACAGTTGAATACTAAGAAAACCAATACTAACATATGAAAGGACAATAAGGTGGCAGGTTCAGTCAGTTTCCCTTATATGTTTAACTAAACAAGAGGGCCATAAGGCCCTAGGTCGCTCACCTGAGGGGCTAAGGAACTAAACTGTTTTGAGCAAGTTTCGGCTAAAAATGTGGCCTCTAGAGTGTTCACAAACTTTTTTCAATTGGCCTCGTGACCTAGTTTTTTGACCCCATGTGACCCATTTTCAAACTTGTCCACGATATTGAAACAAATGTTCTGAGCAAGTTTCAAAAATATTGGGCAAAAAATGTAACTTCTCGAGTGTTCACAAGCTTTTTCTTCAATTTCCCAAAGTAACCTAGTTTTTAACCCCACATCAGGCCACATGACCCAGTTTCGAACTCATCCGAGATATCATTGGGGCAAATGTTCTGAGCATGTTTTATAATGATTGGGATACAGTGTTCACAAGCTTTTTCTTCAATTTTTTCCGAATGACCTCGTTTTTGATCCCACATAACCCAGTTTCGAATTCGTCCGAGATATCATTGGGACAAATGTTCTAAGCAAGTTTCATGATGATTGGGCTCAAAATGTGGCCTCTAGAGTGTTCACAGGCTTTTTCTTCAATGTGGCCTGGTGACCTAGTTTTCGACCCCATGTGACCCAGTTTCAAACTTTTCAGTGATATAATTGAAACAAATGTTCTCAGTGAGTTTCAAGAAGTGTAAACAAGCTTATAATTCAATTTGACCGAGTGACCTAGTTTTTGACCCCACATGACCCAGTTTCGAAATTGTCCGAGATATCATTTGAACAGATGTTCTGGGCAAGTTTCATGAAGATTGGACAATAAAAGTGGCCTCTAGAGTATTAACAAGCTTTTTACAGTTTTTAATATATCCATATAAGGAAAACTGCCCGCCCCCTGGCGTCCATGTTTTTCAACGGAACGGAACCATTTTCGAACCCAGCTGAGATATCATAAGAGCAAGTGTTCTGAGCAAGTTACTTGTTGATTAGGCAACAAATGTGACTTCTAGAGTGTTCACAAGCTTTTTCTACACCCATATAAGGTAAACTGCGTGCCCCCTGGCAGCCATGTTTTTCAATGGAGCGGAACAATATTCCAACTAGGCCGAGATATCATAAGAACAAATGTTTTGAGCAAGTTTCAAGTTAATTGGGCAAAAAATGTGACTTCTAGAGTACTAGGGGCAATTCGGCGAAAAACGGACAGTAATAACTAGTACTACGGACAACTGCATTAGCAGACCGACTTTTCTACATGTTTTCAAGTTAATTGTAATGATTTTGACTTATTTTAGAAGAGAATTGTTTGGGATAATACATGTCTAAAAATAGCAAGTGACACTCTGCAATGGTAACTGTAAATGCTGCATGATGTCAGCAACCTTGACTGATTCTGTCCGAGCTCTCCTGAATTTTATGTATGAAATAGTGTCTGTAGTTTTCCAATGTAATTTGGAATTGCAAAACTATTACTGTCCATATTTTCCTACTATGTCCAAATTTACACGGTTTTGGATGGCCTCATTTCTGATGTAGTTTAAGAATTTTCAAATTAAGAAAGCTCAATAAAATCAACAATAAATCTGAAGAAGACGGGGTTTCTCCAATTACGCCATCAGCATACGCAGATATTCTACAGAGCTAGGCGCAACGTATTGATAAGAGGAGTCCTTGTAAAACTGTCCGTATTTCCCCAGATTGCCCCTAACAAGCTTTTTCTTTAGCCATATAAGGAAAATAGCCCCGCCCCCTGGCAGCCATGTTTTTCAACAGATCGGAACCATTTTCAAACTTTGTCAAGATATCATAAGAACAAATGTTCTGAGGAAGTTTCATGTTAATTGGGCAAAAAATGTGACTTCTCGAGTGTTCACAAGCCTTTTCTATAGCCATATAAGGAAAACTGCCCCGCCCCCTGGCAGCCATGTTTTTCAACCGAGTGGAAACATTTTCGAACTCGGCCGAGATATAATAAGAACAAATGTTCTGAGCAAGTTTCATGTTGATTGGGTAAAAGATTTGACTTCTAGAGTGTTCACAAGCTTTTTTTTTAATTTGACCTAGTGACCTACTTTTTGACCCTTCATGACTTAGTTTCAAAAATATCTGAGATATCATTGGAAAAATGTTCTGAGCAAGTTTCATGAAGATTGGACAACAAATGTGGCCTCTAGTGTGTTGAGGTAAATGATGACGACGGACAAAAGGCGATGACAAAAGCTAAAAAAAATGTGATACGACAAAATCATGATTTAACGAAAGACGCATTCCTATGAATGAAATTTCTGGTCCCATCATATAATGATACAGTAGTAATGTTTACGATAAAATGTTTACACGCGATTATGAATCAGACTTTTCACAAAGGTGTTCTCAATGAAGATTTCACACCTCTGACAAGTCAGTCTTGACAGGAAACACCAAGCTTGTTTGTTTGCAACATGTACAAACACAAACACAATTGTTAACAAGTTACAGTACCATTTTAAGCCACTTTAATGAAGCATGTGATGTGATTTTTTTCCTAAGGCTAATTTTCGTAAATGCTACAACACGCCGCAAATTAACAATACATTAACATTAAATGTAAGAATTTTACATTATTACATTATTCCCATACTTAACATAGAAAAAAAGCAATAATATGAACAAATCAGTATTTCCCTTTTTGACATTACAATAAGGGGAGATCACTCTGTGTAGGAGATTGAGGTCAGGGGGGGTTACTATTGATTTGGTTACTTCTGCATGTACTGATAATCAATGTTGACGAGAGCATTTTTGCTCATTTAACTCTATATTTTATACATATTTATGCTTTATATGCACTTTGTTATGTTTTAAAAGGTGAAAATGTAACATTCCAAACATGGGTGGGGTATGGGCTTGAAAAATCGTAAAATTCAGGCACCATATCTTATTTTGGCATTGGATTTAATACCTTTCTTTCAAAATGGTTATGAAATAAAAAAGAGAATGCCAGTGTATTTATTTTTATGCACGTTATGTTTATCCATAAAAGTTCTTTAAAAAGTCATCAGTGTTTGTCAATGGAAAAAGAATGTTACAGTAGGCAATATTTAGAAGTTTTAAAGTATATAAAATAGGAATTGCATGGAGTAGCCAGTTCAGTATGTTTATACATAATATGATTGTGTGTTTATATTACAGTACATCTTTGCAAAGGTAAAATTAATATTAATATATTAATTGAACTTTATTTGTTTCAGGTAACTATCAGGAACAGAATCTGGGACATCTCGCCCTGAAACAGTGTTCATTCTAGGCTGCGCATTTGTGGGATTCCCGCCAAAAAATAATAAATGGGCGCAACAAAAATACTGTCAGTGGGCCATTTGGGCGCATGATAAATTTAACTAAACATCACATAGCCGGATTGTTAGTGGAAATTAACCGTTGCTAGGCTACTGTGTGCGCACTGATTTATAACCAGTGATTTTATTGGCTGATAAAGGTCACACACCATTTGACCTCGCTTACATCATAACAAATTGCTAACAGTGCTGTCTGAAATTTGCATGCGATTGCAGTTGATTTTAATAATTAAAAAAATGATGTCAAAGCAACAAGCAGATAAAGAGAGCATTGAGGGACAACATCTTTTGAATTTTCCACCAAAATTCTAAGGCAAAATGAGAACACTGTCGAAAAATGAGGGCAAGAAAACGTCAGTTGATTCGACCGTACCCGTAGTGCCAAATCTTCCACAAAGGTTGACAGTCACACATTTGAGAAGGGTTGGCAAGATAAATTTTCGTGGTTATCGTACAATAATAAGAGTAATTTAATGTTTTTGACATTTGTTAAAAAAACTATAATAAAAGAAACATGAAAAATATTATATTGTTTGTCGTCCCCCCCAACACACACACACAAAGAAAATCCTTAAATGGCGCACTGATTTTGTGGCTGATGGGCCATTGGCTGACCTGCAACTCGGCCCAGAATGAACACTGCCCTGAAAGATAATTTTCCAGGGGATTTTTCACCGGATTGTAGTATTTCTTCTTGAAATAGCATATTGTGACACATAACACCACTACTGTAGTTACATTTATAAAAAAATATATAAATATTATGTAATGTGTGTTCAAGTTAAGTAATATTATTGTCCAAATTCAAGTGAATATATTTAAAATAATAATGTTAATGAATTGTTGATATCCTAACAGATGGTTGTTAAAGGATTGTCATAAGTATTTAGTAATCACACATCTGTGCGCATACAAAGTTCTAAGTCGAAACATTTTCCGGCAAAACATCCATTGGGGTGAAACATTCCGGAACCCGCAGACAGTGGAAAAGCTACCCATTGGTTACATTAAAAATTTTCTTCGGCGATTCAGTCCGCCGGGTTTATGATGACTCTTGACCGCTTTGTGATTTGCGTGACAAACCAGTAGATTAGCTATATATATGCTATTGAAAAATTGTTCATTGTGACATTGGAACCAGCATTAACTGTGACTGTCCAAGTTGCTGTTCAAAATAGTTACATTGGTAGCATCTGGGGTATCAGCCCAACTCAAAAGCTGGTGATGAACCAGCTTGGTTTTGACTGAAATGTACTAAAACTTGTGAAAAAGTGACTAAGTATTAGTTCTACATAGGAATATACTAATTAAAAGATTTCCATGCTTTGAGCATTACTGATGTATTTTTGTGATACTTTTTCAGTATAATTGAATATGTTATATAATTTTGTTTAATAGTGTGCTGTGGATGTGATTTTGAAATGCTTTATATTTATTGCTTATGATGAAAAGAGAACACATAGACATTTTTTTTTCTTGTTGTGTTATTAAGTGAAGAAAATTAAGCTGCATACATTCCTTACGATGGTACTAGTAGGACACAGGTCTATTATTTGGAACTGCAGCAAGATCTACTACAATTACAAACTTTGATGTAAGTTTGTCTGTTGCTTTTGGGATTTTGCGACTTATTCAACAATATTTCAGTCATATAACGGTGGTCAGCTAACCTACTTACTTTTCCTGGGCAAGCTCAGCCGATCTAAGCAGTTTACCAGTACCAAGTATATATACTTTAATGCCAGTAACTACTGCCCTACTTGAATCAGAGGTAGGGAGAGAATGGCCGTAGAAATTTATTTTATGACCAATCCCACACAAGTTTAATGAAGTTATGTGGCCGGGCTGGGGCTCGAACTCGCGAACACCCCGTGTGACAGTCCAGCTCTATACCAATTGAGCTAGCTGGGCATCGTTTGTATTCAGGTTGCAATTGTCAAAAGAACATAATCATTTTAAAATTATATATACTTTAACTTAATATATCTGTGAGAAACGACACTCACCAAATCAAATAAAACTAATTTTTCTGGGTCTATAAAAATTTACTCAATGTTGTAGGCTATTTTTACACATTTAGTACTATGTAAATCATTCAATGTGTACAAAATAAACCAATTAAATGTTTTAACAGTCTTTGAAATTAACTTTCAAAAATTACTTGCCATTCTGGCCAGAAATTTCAGAATTTTTTTCTTGCCCCAAACATTTTTTACAAGCTAGAACTTTAAAAAAAAGAAAAACTGCACAAAACTTTGTTGAAATTGACGCAAATGCGGAAGCGAAAATGAGGTACTCGATTAAATTAACGCAGAGGATATACACGATCCAGATCTGGTTACTGTGAAATCATTATTATAGTGATCATGATAACGTTTATGAATGGCCATAACCTAATAATAATCTAATATTACGCATCGGTCGGAAAGCATTACAACAATGTGTCACGAGCAGGTGCGCGTTGTAAGAGTGTAAACAAATCGAATTTGTGTTATATTTTAAGAATTTGCAGCTACATATTTGTTCGCAAATGAAAGATTTCTGATCATCAGGGTGTTCAGTAGACTGTAAATTTCAAGGGTCATTGACCCCTTGACCAAAATTTTCAAGGGTCAAAATTCAATTTCGAAGAGTCAAATTCAAATATTCACAAGTCACCAAAACAAAAACAAGCAAACTCAAGGTTCACATTATACTAATAAATATAATTTATTACAAAATATTACTAAAATAAAAAATCAACCTGGTGCTGATCATAATATTAAAAATTAGCCTTTGTAAGTTTGTGTTAGGTGTTGTTGTTTGTTTTTTCATTCAATGTACAATTCTTTAGAAAGACCCAAAAAGGTAAGATTTTGCAATAATTGATCAATAAAAATAAAACACAAAACTTTATGCTGCTATTTTTTTGGGTTACTTAACAAATATCCAAAACTGTTGTCGGAAATAATTGACAGTTGTACATTTTCGGCCGATTTTTTTTGTAAGTGTTTCTGGTGTTTTTTATCAGTATTGTTTTTATATTATTATATTTTATGTGAAATATTGTTATTATTTAACATTTTAAACATCATTTCATCTACAATTGAACATGTAAACATCAGAACTATCCAGGTTGACAGTTCACAAATGCCGTAACAAAAGGTATAACACACTCAAATTCACAACAAGGCTAAAGTTGCATACTGTAATGGAAAATGTTTTCATTGGTGGAACGGTAAAATACATACACTGATAACTTCCATGAAAATCACGGGTCAAAACCTGGGAGCTCGGGTCAAACGAAAACACTGGATCATGTTTATGTTTTGTTTAGTCACTAAATAGATGTTTTGTTAAATAACCGTATTTTTGGCCACAATATTTTACTACCCAGGCAGGGGAAATACTTAGAATTTATTCTGTGCCTGACAATAGTTTTACTTGCCACGGGCAAGTGCTAATTTTGAAGATTGTTTTAAAAATAGGTGGGTGGGGTTTTTCTAAGTGGCATGTCAAAAGAGTTTGTATGGTTAACTTCTAACCGTAGGTCGTGTGTGGTGCTTCATTTTTGACTATTTTGACACACTACTTGTGTGATTATTAATACTGTTATCCAGCCAGGTCTTAATTCTGTGTGTGAACCATACATGCCATACGTCCCGGTCTCACCGGCATTGTCCCTGTTTCGCAAGGTCTGTCCCGGCGTCCCGGTGAGATGCATTTTGTCCCAGTCAATCACAAAAATCGATGATAGTGTACCATAAAACTTACATTGGGCCAACAATTAACTTCAGATCTTAATCCCTTTATCGTTCTCTATGACAACAATACCCGCTAGCCGCGTGTCAAAGAGGAGCAGTAATGATACCCCATTAGCGATTTATTGATTGTTTGTCACACTTTCGCGGGATGGGGGTCATATATCCGCAGTCGCTAATTGCTGCTGATTGTTGCATTGTTTCCAAATAAAAAAGGAACTATGTTTGTTGTTATTTTGATTTTAAATGGAATAGGTGTTATAATTAGTTTGGTAACGTTTGAAGTTAAGTATGAAAATAAATTGAGAACTTTTAGAGAATTAAAGACGCAACAACAATCATTACTTTCTTTAAATTCGTAAAGTTCACATCGCAAAATTTGACGCAGTGTATAGTGGAACGTAGCATAGGTATAAGTCTGGTGGAGTAGTCTCCCTTGTAAACGCATTTGTTTATTTGACAATCAGTGTTTATATTTGCGTCTTTCGTATAATTTCTTTGATGTCATAATTAAAAATACATGTTCTCATCTATATTATTGAATAAATATAATTAAAACTTATGCGTGCGTATGTTTGGGTTATTCATTTTGGGTGTTTATTGTTCGAACTATAACTATATAGACCACGAAACGGAATAGGACCTAGGTTAGATACGATAAACTATTATTATTACTAGTTTTTTTTCGGACAAACTGACAATATTAATGTGTCCTGGTAAAAATGTCAAATGTCCCCGCAATTTTTTGGCAATGTCCCGTTTTGGCCTGAAAAAATTATGGCATGTATGGTGTGAACATTAAAAATTTTAATTACCATATAAAGCAATATGTCTTCATATAACATTAATTAATTGTTTTATTTTAGTTTTTATAGCAGTTTATGCTGCATCAGCAGCTGATCGATGTTTACTTTAGAGTGAGAACACGGACACCCCTGACCTCAAAATCTCACCAGTCTCGTTACATGTTTTTTGACAATGTCGAAATCGTTAATCCCTTTTGCCTAGCGCCATAAAGTAGTTGGCACTACTGGTGAGCGAGTATTTGTCGGACGAAATATGCATTTGTTTTGGGACAATTTTAATTCATGAACAAACTCAACGATGAAAATTCGCGTGTAACATCCTGGGTTGATCACCCGCTTGCGTATCATATGTAAACAAAATAAGTTTCACTTGTGCACATGCGCAACAATAGAGGCCCTGAAAGGGGTACATAAAACACGGTCTTTTTCACATTGACAGTAGTATTTTCCGGACGTTTTTTTTAACAGAGAAATATATGGAGGAATGCTTTATAACTTTATTTTATCTATATTAGACAACAAATAAATAATCAGATGCGTAATTTATATCAAAATAATACCACTTTATCAAATGATTTAATAATGACTAGAGAATTTTAAGTAAGGCGTTGAAACAAATACAGAAGCATGACGTTTTAAAGAGTTTACCAGACGTTACCTATCTGTGTAGCTACTACGCATGTCCGTAACGTCGTAGCGGGTTAAATAATGTTCTGCCAGAGTTCGTCTGCTATAATGACCAAAAGGCCAAAACTATCACAAAACTGGGCCCCAAATTGGGATTTTATCGCGCATGCGCACGTCATTTTACTTCCCCAGATGACAGTTGCATGTGTGTCAGACTATCAACGTAAACATTTCAGGTTTTACCACCAAATATACTCACTATTTTCGAAGAAAAACGAAACGTACTTAAAAATATAAGGGTTTATTTGTATGACGATGATAAAATACGAAAAGCGGTTACGAAACGCGAATATTTAAAAACATCCCGATAATACTACTGTCCGACAAATACTCGTTAACCAGTAACATTTATGTGATTAAATAGCTAAATGGCTACTTTTGACTGGTATTTAATACGTTTCAATAAATGTGCATAAAATCTTAGTTGACACTGTTAACTTAATACTGTTAGGTTTCTTCAAGTGTCCGATTTGTTCAATCCGAATTTATTGCCATAGCAAGACATTAAGTTACTCACGAGCCTCCAAGTTAAACAGGGTGTCGTCCTTTGTCCAGCACGAGATTCCGTGCGGTGGCGACTCCGTTAGCATCTGCACTTCCTTCTTCATACGCGCAGATCGCTGCATTATTCAAATTTCGAGATTTCTTGTTTATTTTCAC
Organism: Congeria kusceri; assembly: GCA_027627225.1. Classification (NCBI taxonomy): domain Eukaryota; kingdom Metazoa; phylum Mollusca; class Bivalvia; order Myida; family Dreissenidae; genus Congeria; species Congeria kusceri. The sequence goes on from CM051027.1 coordinate 68,170,616, forward strand.
TCTCGGTTTTCCCGCGAGTACAGCTAAATAACGTCTATTTTGCACCCCTGCTAATAAATCCTGTCTTGTTGCAACCAAAAAACATAAACCAACCTCACGTTTGTATTTTTAACACCGATTAAAACGAGACTCAAAACAAGATGTAAATGGTATTAGCAGCCTCAACAAAAATACCACGATGACCATGAAAAGGCTAAATCCTAAATGAGCAGTTTAAGTCTGTCTTAACTCCAAAATCCCCGTGATCACTATACTTGCACTCTAATATGAAATTACAGGACAACTCGGACATAAGTATGACAGGTGCAATGTAAATGAACTCTGGAATGAACTTGAAAACACTATTAATGAGGCTGTAAAGAAACATATACCAACTAAAAAGCCCTCAACCAAAATTAAATTCCCATGAATAAATCTTAACCTCAAAAGACTATACAGAAAAAGCATACACAAATATAAAATGTAAAAAAATACAGAAATCTGAAACACTTCTGTAAGAAAGATATAAAACTCTCGTACCAAAATTACCTAGAAGACATACTCAATGTTAATCCGGACAACACCAGTAGGGACACACTATCAAAACCAAACAATGAAAAAAAATCTACTCCCTACTGAAACATTCAAAACAAGATGTAAATGGTATTGACAGCCTCAAAAACTAAACAAAATATTCCACGATGACCATGAAAAGGCAAATATCTGTAACAGCGTCGTTATTATACCCGGGTCCTATATGTTCACCTTAACGAAGGTTGTAATAAAAGGGACCAAGATGTTGGATGTTTTAACACTGCAATTTTATTATTATTAATTCTTCAGTTAGAGGTAAATTCAAGGAAATGAAATAGCGATATATTCCAGGATTCCAAACCCGTCACTATATCAAATGGTTTATCATCTGCGACTACTCATTGGGATCAACCCAATTACCTTGCCCAAAAGGTGGGAAGGCCGACCTGTCACTCAATACATGAAATATTATTATACAAAATAATATAAACATACAAGCAAACAATTAAACATTATGTGTATTTGAAACAATGCTTATAAATAATAGAGATACACATAGAAAATATTATTATACTGAAATATAAAGGTTATTTATAATAACGCATCCTAAAGGGAGGTAATAGTTATATCAAAATAACAGGGAGATAATTCGCCCTGTTACATTCCCCCCTCCTAGCTGAAAAAAAAAATGAATGTAAAGAATTTTTTTTTTTTTTTTTTTTTTTTATACGTCCCTTTAAAATGCTAATCCATCATTAACGGCATCAAATATAATATCTATTCAATTTCAACTTCTTCGTAATAGTCCAGATCACTATGCGGGAATTCCTCTCTAGTCAACTGCCGGGTGACGTCGGGATTGATCTGTAATTCCCGTCAATGCCGTGACTCCGCCTGCGCCTCCCTGATCATCTGTTCCCTCTCTTCCTGGTTTGGCTTTCGTGCCTTCTGAATAAGGCCAGGGATCCGATATAACGGGTTGACTGTTCTGACTTCCGAACACAAATGTCCGGACCTCCCCCTGGCGTTCATGTAATTGAAATGACGACGGGTTTCATTCCGTGACTTCACCACCATTCTGCAACTGACACACTGATCGTTCATCCAGAATGGCGTATGGAATTTATCCCAATGTTTTTGGTAACGTCGTAGCTTGGTGAATGGCCTCTCACCGCGAAGGACACACGCCTCCACCCTGCACGTGTATGGTTTGAATAACGGAAAAACGTCCCTACAAGACATGTTGCGTGCCATCTGAAGGTGGATAAGATTATTGTATATAATCACTATCAATATGCATTTATATAATCAATGAATTAGATGCAAACATTATTTAATATATATCCGTGCACCCATGTGTTAGATGCATAACACCTCACATGCACTGAAAGCAATATTTATTTTATATGTAATGCTATCATATTTTGAGTATGTTTAAAATGTTCACACTGAGCACACCATGCAATGTTAATGTCTCAAATCATGTTAAACTTCCAAAACATACTTAGTCTTATGCAATGATACCTAATCACTGGATTGCAACCAGTTCTGAATACTGCTCTCAGCATCTACTTTGGGAGGGGGCCCATAATGTATACCGCAAATATCTGCATAACCATGGAAGCATTTATTTGTGTTAAAGGATTTTTTCCTTTTCCAGGTCCCGGTTTTCCTTGTGCACACAGATCGCACTGGCGTACCCATAAACTTACATCTTTGGACAACCCGGGCCAATAAAATCTACGTTTGATGGCTTCAAGTGTCCTATCCCTGCCAAGATGACCGGAATACCTCTGACCTCCACCGCTAGCCAATCAGAAATTAAGGTTGGGATGGACTGGTCCCTATACAGTGTTGGAGAAAATAACTGGGCTAACTTACAGAGTACAGAAGAACCTGACTCACCAGTGCTAGTTCTGCATGTTGATCAATTGAAGCCCTATGAAAGGTCTAAATTGTCGGAAATTGGGGAAGAAAGACAGTTGGATCCAAAACCAAGAGAAATCATCCTAGACGAACCTTACGTGCCCTGGTCACGAAGGGAACGTGCAATAAAGTCAATGCAGATATTTGACCCTGGTTAATCTGAAACATACTGTAGCCAGTTAATATGAGGAAGTGGGTGGTCGAAACAGTGAATCCTTGTATATAGTACCCTTGCAGTGTGTATGTTGTAAAAGTGTTGATGTTGAGATAATATTATTAATGTACATATCATGCAGTGACTATGTATTTAACAAATACATAAAGAGACAATGATTTGAATGATCATTACGATTATACATGAGATAATACATTTGGGGGCTCGTCCGGGATTGTTCAGTGATAAAAGGGGTTAAAAAGTTAAGGAATCGAAAAATTAAAGGAGACAAGTAATATCTCAAGCAAATGGTCTCTTGATTTTTGTAAATTACTTTACTAGCCTAAGTAAGGATAAGTAAACATAGTTAGCTAGTACAAATAGTACACAGTTAACATTGTATAGCTTTTGGATTTGTAAATCCTAGGCAAGGATACTTAGTTTAGATAGTTATTGTTTGTGCACTAGGCATAAACCTTATTTATACAAACACAAGTAGTGTGGTAACCGTGTACCACAGTGCAAATTTTTTTTGTAGATTAGTTGATTGGGTTAACATCACATTGGTACATATTAAACAATGGATCCTCATGTTCCCCCTGACAATCTCAGTAGGCACAGTAGTATGCCATTTCTTGCAAGAGAACGGAAAGGTGAGAAGCTTGATTTTACAAGAGGTCATGTACAATTTACGAAGGATGATAGGTTCTTAGATAGTGGAAGAAGTTTTGATGAGAGTTATAATTACAAGCAAAGTAGAGCAGATAGCACTATGTACAATAACCTTCCCTCCAGTACTCCACTCAAATTAGAGTCTGAAGTAGTACCTCCCCGACCACCTCTTCCTACATCCTATCTCGGATTCCATGAGCCGGAGTCAAGATCAAATAGACCAAATTATGAATTTGAATCCATAAACCCGGACTTCACTGGTAGTCAATTTAGGTCTGCTCCTGCTAGTGATTTGAGAACATATGGCAGGACTATGAATGAGGGCTTCCATGAGGTAAGTTACCCTCAAAACCTGCAAAAACCTATGGAAGTCTTGCCAGAGAAATTCGATGGGAAAACAGGTGAATTTTCTGATTATATAATACACTTTGAACAAGTAGCTCTTTGGAACAGGTGGTCTGAACAGGAGAAAGCTTGTATGCTAAACATTAGTTTAAAGGGGGAGGCCCAGAAATTGTTGTCTTCTCTTAGGCCTGACCAACTCTCAAATTACCAAGAAATTAAGTATGTCTTGAATCAACGTTTTGCTCCCATAGAAAGGGGTCTAGCATACCGGTGCCATTTCAGAAATAGGAAACGCATGGCCAATGAATCTGTCTCTGATTATGGTTACGAAATTCGGAAGTTGGGGCAAAAAGCTTTTCCAAGTATGGATGCCCGCTCCCTGGAAATGTGTTTAGTGGATCAATTTATTCATGGACTTGACCATTTTGATCTTCAAAAGCATGTCCAGTTTGCACATCCTTGCAATCTAGACGTTGCAATCAGCGCCGCCATCGAGTATACCTCATTGTTGGGTACATTAGATAGGGTTAGGAAACCTGAAGATAGCGAGATTCATGCATATGTAGCTACCGTAGAATCTCAAGGAATTTCGGATAGGCAGAACAAATTCTGCATGGAAAATTTAAAAGAAATATGTTCAAGCTTAATAGACAAAAAGCTTAAGGAAAAAGAGATTGGCCTACAAACAAATCAAAACGAAACCCGAACCTTTACACCTGTCCAAAGAGAGAGGGGTTATGCTCAATATTCTAATGGAAACCCTAATAGAGCCGCATCAGGACCATACAATCAGAGAAAAGCGTCTGTCAACCAATCAATGTCTAACTTCGATAGTTATTTAAATGACAATAGGGGTTCAAGGAGAGGAAATCCATATGGGAATAATGTACCTCAAATTGTGTGTTCCTGCTGTGGGGAGGCAGCACATGTAGAAAGTCGATGTCCCTTTAAAAACATCTTAGACGCCCAGGGAAACGGGCAGTAACTGGGTTTGAATTGGCCGAAACTCCAGTTAATGATCAAATAAGGCCTCAAGGATTAGAACCGTTGGACAGCAACAAATTTAATAAAATAGTCCCTCAATTGTTCAAAGTGCGGAGCACTGAAATGCATTCCGTTCAGCTTGATGCTGAGACTAGTCTAACCGAGTGTAATCCGGTGATAAATAATGAGACATGTATTCGTGATAAAATATCATATATTGATCAAACAAGGCCTCAAGGATTAGAACCATTGGGCAGCAATAAAATCAATAAAATAGTCCCTCAATTATCCAAAGTGCGGAGCACTGAAATGCATTCCGTTCAGCTTGATGCTGAGACTAGTCTAACCGAGTGTAATCCGGTGATAAATAATGAGACATGTATTCGTGATAAAATATCATATATTGATCAAACAAGGCCTCAAGGATTAGAACCATTGGGCAGCAACAAAATTAATAAAATAGTCCCTCAATTATCCAAAGTGCGGAGCACTGAAATGCATTCCGTTCAGCTTGATGCTGAGAGTACAATAACTGGTCGTCATCCAGTGATAGGTTGTGGGGCAGAGTTTGCATTAAATAAATCCAAAGAAGGAAGTTTGGGTACAGAATATTATGGCCATAAATTAGATGTATATAATCAGAATACCACGTCATGCCTTTATGTAAAGTGTGCCATTAGTTCGTGTGTAAAAGGAAGTTTGTTTGTAGATAGTGGCAGTCCTGTGTCCTTATTGTCCAGGCGTAGATTTGATGCATTGGACATTAAACCTGAGTTAAGGCCCCCTGATAGACCCCTTTTAACTGCGAATGGGAAACAATTGATAGTCCACGGAAGTTGCATGCTGTCGTTTGAGATCGAGCACCTTTCGTTTGAGCATAGTTTCGTCATTGCAGACATTTCTGAAGCGTATGGCATTTTAGGAATAGATTTTCTAGAAAATGTAGATGCTGTTCTTAAAATAAGTAAAAGACAATTAAAGACTAAAAGTGGCAAACTTAAATTACACAAACAGAGTTCCATATATTGTGCTAAAATTCAAGTTGCAGAATCCGTGACAGTGCCTGCCAGAGCAGAAATGTACATTCCAGCATTTGTAAATGGTAACTGCCTTAGCCATACTGTCTTCCTAGAGCCCAGGCTAAAGACTGTTGAAGGGTTGTTAGTAGCGAGGAACATAATTGACCCACTTGATAGCAAATGTATCGTTTCTGTTATGAATATAAATGATGAGCCTGTCAAATTAAATCAACATACCGTGTTGGGTTATTTAAATGCTGCTGAGGAAATTAAGAAGGACCTTGATTCAAATCAACAATGTGATAGCGGATGTCCAAGTCACTTAAGATGTGTATTAGACTCTGTTTCTAGTTTCTAATGATATTACTGCTGATCAGAAAAAGCAAATCAGCAGATTATTAAGTGAATATAGTGACACATTTGTTGGCCCTGATGGAAAGTTTGGTCGTACTAGTATTGTAGAACATTGTATAGATACTGGAGATGCACAACCTGTTCAGTGTAAATCTAGGCGTATTCCCATGCACATGCAAGAAGTAGTAAATGTTGAGTTAGACAAAATGTTAGAACAAGACGTAATTGAGCCATGCAATAGTCCTTGGGCATCAGGAATTTGTCTAGTTAAAAAGAAGGATAATTCTATAAGGTTTTGTGTTGACCTAAGAGCTCTTAACAATGTCACCGTTTTTGATGCATATCCGTTGCCCAGAATTGATCAAACTCTCGAACAATTAGCCAAGGGAAGGTTTTTTCATACCTTGGATTTAGCGTCCGGCTATTGGCAAGTTGAATTAAACAGAGACGATGCTAAGAAAACTAGTTTTAGAATTCCAGGTAGAGGGCAATATATGTTTTCAGTTCTTCCAATGGGTGCAAAGAATGCGCCAGCTAGTTTTCAACGGCTGATGGAACATGTTTTGGCAGGATTACACTACGACAAATGTTTAGTGTATTTAGACGATGTCTGTGTGATGGGTCAGAATTTTCAGGAAGCATTAGAAGCCCTAAAACTGGTGCTCGAAAGGTTTAGACTAGCAAACTTAAAACTGAAACCTTCGAAATGTAAAATCTTCCAGACTGAGATTATATTTCTGGGGCACAGAGTTACTGGAGATGGTATTTTTTGCGATCCTGAGAAAATTGAGTCTATAAAAAGCTGGCCTGTTCCTCACAGTAGGGGTGATGTGAAATCTTGGTTGGGACTTTGTGGCTACTATCGCAAAATGATTAACCAGTTTGCAGAAATTGCACTCCCATTAACAAAATTGACTAGGAAAAATGAGAAATTTCAATGGACCCGTTTGCAACAAGAGGCATTCGAAAAATTAAAGGTGAGCCTCACAAATCCGCCGGTGTTAGCCTTCCCTGATGAGAAGGGTGGAACCTTTATACTAGACACTGATGCTAGTGGGGATACTATATCGGGAATTATATCTCAAGTACAAAATGGTCAGGAAAAAGTAATTGCCTATGGTAGCAAAACTCTTAACCAAGCTCAAGCTAATTATTGTACCACCAAACGTGAGTTACTGGCTGTAGTGCACTTTGTGCAAGCATACAAACACTACTTAATGGGAAGAAAATTCACTGTACGGTCTGATCATAAGAGTTTGACATACTTGGAAAATTTTAACGAACCAGATGGTATTTTGGCCAGATGGATCACTATTCTTGCGGCCTATGAGTTTGAGATAGTTTACAGGGAAGGCTCGAAGCATAAAAATGCTGATAGTTTAACAAGAAGGAGTAAAAGATCCTGTCACATAGAGCAATGTAAGGAATGTAATAAGATTCAAGATAAGCCTGATATAGAAACTAGTGACCAAGTTAGTCGTCCAGATCCCCCTCAAGTAGTAAATCCGATTTCGGAACATAAACATGAGAATACAGATAACAACTCACAGCCTAATTGGCTAGATGTTTGGAACCGGAAAGAGTTAAAAACTCTGCAACAAAAGGACGAGTCTGTAAGAGAAGTTCTTAGATTAAAAAATAGTCACACTGATAAACCACCACATAGTGCTGTTAATGTTCCCAATGAAGAGGTCTACAAGCTGTTGCAGTCTTGGGAATCCTTAGTTGTCTTAGATGAACTCTTGTATTACATCGTGGTTGATAAGTCAGGTTCCAATTCTATGTGTCTGGTAGCGCCCTTTGAAATCCGGTCTGAGATCTTTGCTCATTTGCACGGTCAGAGGTATTCCGGTCATCTTGGCAGGGATAGGACTCTTGAAGCCATCAAACGTAGATTTTATTGGCCCGGGTTGTCCAAAGATGTAGGTTTATGGGTACGCCAGTGCGATCTGTGTGCACAAGGAAAACCGGGACCTGGAAAAGGAAAATATCCTTTAACACAAATAAATGCTTCCAGGGTTATGCAGATATTTGCGGTAGACATTATGGGCCCCCTCCCAAAGACTAAGAACAACAGTGAATATATATTAGTTTGTGGCGATTACTTTACAAAATGGAAAATGGCATTCGCTATACCCAATCAAACTGCTCAAACCGTGGCTGAAATCTTAGTTACCAAAGTATTTTTGCTGTTTGGATTTCCTTCTCAAATTCATACCGACCAAGGTCGCAACTTTGAGTCCCAGTTATTCAGCTCAATTTGCTCATTGTTAAACATTAAGAAAACCCGTACTTGTGCATATAATCCAAAATCAGATGGGATGATTGAAAGATGTAACAAAACCATCATTTCCATGTTAAAACTGTTTGTATCTGAGACAGTAAATTTTCGAGATTGGGATGACCATTTAGACTATGTCATGGCCGCTTATAGGTCGACACAACATGCCAGTACTGGTTGCTCTCCAAACCTCCTCATGCTGGGAAGGGAAGTTGACAAACCCTTAGATCTGATCGTAGGGCCTCCTCCATCGCAAACTGAAATAGAATGTCCAGTTCAGTATGTAGAGTGGGTAAAAAATGCATTTAGAAATGCACACCAATTTACATTTACACAGTTGTGCATTTCTGCATCAAGGCAGAAGAAATATTATGATAGAGGTTTGAAACCTCGAGAATTTCAAAAGAGCGATTTAGTCTGGAGGTGGTATCCACCGCTAGCCAATCAGAAATTAAGGTTGGGATGGACTGGTCCCTATACAGTGTTGGAGAAAATAACTGGGCTAACTTACAGAGTACAGAAAGAACCTGACTCACCAGTGCTAGTTCTGCATGTTGATCAATTGAAGCCCTATGAAGGGTCTAAATTGTCGGAAATTGGGGAAGAAAGACAGTTGGATCCAAAACCAAGAGAAATCATCCTAGACGAACCTTACGTGCCCTGGTCACGAAGGGAACGTGCAATAAAGTCAAGGCAGATATTTGACCCTGGTTAATCTGAAAGATACTGTAGCCAGTTAATGTGAGGAAGTGGGTGGTCGAAACAGTGAATCCTTGTATATAGTACCCTTGCAGTGTGTATGTTGTAAAAGTGTTGATGTTGAGATAATATTATTAATGTACATATCATGCAGTGACTATGTATTTAACAAATACATAAAGAGACAATGATTTGAATGATCATTACGATTAAAAGTAATTTCAGAGGATACTCTTTAATTACATACGGATATACTGTAACCCTAGTATAAGGGTGTAGTTACATAAATTAGTGTAGCATTTAATGTGTTAGTTGTACCGTTTGTATCATTGCGTAATATTGGACTTATTCCAATATTCAAAGTGCAGAACACTGAAATAAATATTTAGCTAGATGCTGAGAGCAGTATTCAGAACTGGTTGCAATCCAGTGATTAGGTATCATTGCATAAGACTAAGTATGTTTTGGAAGTTTAACATGATTTGAGACATTAACATTGCATGGTGTGCTCAGTGTGAACATTTTAAACATACTCAAAATATGATAGCATTACATATAAAATAAATATTGCTTTCAGTGCATGTGAGGTGTTATGCATCTAACACATGGGTGCACGGATATATATTAAATAATGTTTGCATCTAATTCATTGATTATATAAATGCATATTGATAGTGATTATATACAATAATCTTATCCACCTTCAGATGGCACGCAACATGTCTTGTAGGGACGTTTTTCCGTTATTCAAACCATACACGTGCAGGGTGGAGGCGTGTGTCCTTCGCGGTGAGAGGCCATTCACCAAGCTACGACGTTACCAAAAACATTGGGATAAATTCCATACGCCATTCTGGATGAACGATCAGTGTGTCAGTTGCAGAATGGTGGTGAAGTCACGGAATGAAACCCGTCGTCATTTCAATTACATGAACGCCAGGGGGAGGTCCGGACATTTGTGTTCGGAAGTCAGAACAGTCAACCCGTTATATCGGATCCCTGGCCTTATTCAGAAGGCACGAAAGCCAAACCAGGAAGAGAGGGAACAGATGATCAGGGAGGCGCAGGCGGAGTCACGGCATTGACGGGAATTACAGATCAATCCCGGACGAGCCCCCAAATGTAACAGCGTCGTTATTATACCCGGGTCCTATGTTCACCTTAACGAAGGTTGTAATAAAAGGGACCAAGATGTTGGATGTTTTAACACTGCAATTTTATTATTATTAATTCTTCAGTTAGAGGTAAATTCAAGGAAATGAAATAGCGATATATCAGGATTCCAAACCTTCACTATATCAAATGGTTTATCATCTGCGACTACTCATTGGGATCAACCCAATTACCTTGCCCAAAAGGTGGGAAGGCCGACCTGTCACTCAATAAATGAAATATGATTATATACAAAATAATATAAACATACAAGCAAACAATTAAACATTATGTGTATTTGAAACAATGCTTATAAATAATAGAGATACACATAGAAAATATTATTATACTGAAATATAAAGGTTATTTATAATAACGCATCCTAAAGGGAGGTAATAGTTATATCAAAATAACAGGGAGCTAATTCGCCCTGTTACATATCCTAAATTAGAGTTCCAGTCTGTCTTCACTCCAAAATCCACATTATCACTACACTTACTTTCTAATATGATATTATAGGACAACTCGGTCATAAGAGCAGGGAAACCGGATCAGACTACAAGTACCAGCTCTACATACAGTCTCTATAACAGAATGTCAGACACACATGTCTCGGCAAAGGGAATAGAAAAACTACTACACAGCCTAGATCCCCACAAAGGTGCCGGTTCCGATCAAATGATACCTATTATCCTAAAAAATATTAGCAAAGAAATTTCTGTCATCCTCCAGATTTTGTTCACCAAAATCCCTGCAAACTGCACAATCCCAGATATCTGGAAACAAGCCTAACTCCCATCTACAGAAAGGGCCCAAGACCGACCCAGCCAACTGTCGCCCAATATCACTCACATGTATTCTGTGCAAGACCCTTGAGCATATTCGTATCTTCCAGCATTGCAAAACATTTCACTGCAAATAATCTCTTCATGAACTGCAACACGGCTTCAGAGAAAAAATATCCTGTCAGACCCAACTTTTAATGCTCGTCGAAGATATTCTTAGAACTTAAAATAACAAAAGCCAAGTTGACCTGATCCTAATGTATTTCAGAAAAGCCTTTAATATGGTAAATCACGGAAAACTCCTTTACAAATAACATTTCTATGGCATCCGTGGCAGTACACTTTCCTGGATAAAATCTTTCCTAAATAACAGATCACAAACCGTAGTCCGTAATGGATGCAAATCTCACACCATTCCGGTGTCCTCAGGTGTACCTCAGGGCTCAGTCCTAGGAACCTACTTTTTCTAATTTACACAAATGACCTCCCCGATCACGCAAAACACTCCAACGTACGAATTTTCGCAGATAACAATATACATGTCTCTTTTAGTGGCCTTTCAGTGGGAAGCTGACTGGGATATGAGCTTTAACCGCCAGAAATGCCAGGTGTTGAAATAACAAAACGCAAAACAGTAATAGAATCACCTTATTCATTACACAATACTATCCTCGACTCTCAGCGCTCTGCTAAATATCTTCGAGTCACTATATCAAATGATCTATCCTGGAACAAACACATAGACAACACCACCAATAAAGCTAATCAAACCTTAGGCTTTCTCAGGCGTAATCTCAAAGTTCGTTCAGAACAAATCAAATCAAATGCCTATAAAACACTAGTCCGTCCACAGCTTGAGTGCTGTGCACCCATCTGGGTACCTCACACAGATACAGCCACAAATCAATTTGAAGCTGTCCAAAGAAGATCGGCGCGATTAGCAAAATCGGACTACAGCAGGCTTTCTTCAGTTACCGACATGCTGGAATCCATAGACCGGAGACGTCTAGACCTCCGACGTATTGACCAACGACTTTTTCTTTTTTACAGTGAAGTTAAAAAGCAGGTTGCCGTAACAGCAGAAGATTACATACATCTCAATTAACGGCCAAGTAGAAATCAACATCCTCTCACATACAGACAAATTCAGATAAACACAGACTACTACAAATACTCATTCTTCCCTCGAACTATAATTAATTGGAACTCCCTGCCAGCTGTTATCGTTACCCTACCACCGACACTGATCGATAATTGCTGCAGTCAGCCGCATTGGACCTATCTACCCATATATTACAGTAAACCAGATCTGTTTTTATCTTTTAAGTTAAATATTGTAGAGTCTCCGGATCTGTTTTATCTCTTAACATTGCAGATATTCCAGCATTACTAGAAAACCTTTTAAGCAATGGTTCTTTTATTATTATCTAACAAACTGTGAGTTGACCGCGCAGAGGCTAAGTCCTCGAAAGGGGTTTGACTTTATGGAAGATAGCTAAATACTTAGTAAGTCAATATGAAATATCTTTTACAGCAAATCGATTTTTGTTGTGTCGACAGAAAATCGTTATTGATCTGTAGCTCTACCATTGTAGGTCTGCCTCCCTGACCCTGTATATATACATGTAGTGAACACAACAAACATATACTAATTTTATAACGTGACAAAATATGCAGCACTATTGACGATGATTAGATTGTAGATATACATGTATACTATTCTAATTTAACAGGATTAACAAAAAAACAAAACAAATAAGTATAACAGATAAAAGATGTTTTTAGTTTATAAAGGGAAATAATTCTAAACAAGAGAGAAAACCAGTCCTATTCTATACCTTCCCCACTAACGGATAATAATTGAACACAGTGAATTTATTTTTAAAGAAACACACTTTTACAAAATGTAAAAACAACTAAATATAGCATAAATTAACAAATGTATCAATGTTAACACATCACAATCGAGTTCACTCCAACGTTCATAAACTGAGCTCCATTGTGTTCGGTAGTGTAAACAGCCAAAAAGACATCCGGACAGGTGGTATGAACATGGACCATCAGGCAAAATGTATATCGGCATATACGTAATTAATGTTTTAATGGCCCGGTGTTTGCGCATAAACAAGAGTCAGGTGATTGAATTTTGTCATTCCTGGACGAAACATGGAGCCAATTTTCTGCATAATGCAATATTGCAATTAGAACAGTACGACAATCAAAGGTAAGTGTAGTTTACATGGTAAATAAACTGGATGCTATGATAAGTAAACTTATCAAGACATAGTATTATACATTTTATTTCATTTATCTCTCAGATCAACGGCAAAATGACATAGAAACAAAACAACATTACAATTTTAGATAAATCCAAATGAGTCGTATTAACCTATTGTACATAAAACTTATAGTTCAAGACTCCATGTAGTCAAACTCGTGAACGGCCGCCCACTGCTGAGTAAAGTACTCCGCCAAATCCTGAATCTGAACGGTCCGCTCACGCTCCTGTCTAGCCACTAATCGCCGTTGCTCTACCTCTACTTTTGCCTTCTCCTTTGACGGTCGCATCATGTCACCGGTTGGGTAACAATCGAACATTCAAAACGTCGGTGGATACCCCGAAATCTGGTGTGCGTCTCTGTTTTGGTACGTTCAAACGTGAAGAATGGACATAACAGACATTGACAGCGCATGTACTAGTAGGCACATGATTGGTCTGCCGTGTCGGTAATACTGCTTTAACGACTGAAAAGTTCCAGGTGTGCACATAGGGACATGGCAAGAATAGGGACCGCAATCAGGAAATATAGGTCGGGCTAAATCCTTTTTTTTTCAGGCCAACAGCAAATGGCGTTAGCAAAAGGTAGCCGGTTACAGTTTTGGTACTCCAGTTAAAATCTAATGAACCAACAAAATAATATACAATTAAGCATTTTTGTGCATTAATATGCATAAATCCAGAATCCATCTGGATGCCAATAATATGCAAGTAAGTATAACTATTAAACCCACAAATAATAATGATGTACAAGTCTCTTGGAACCTCATAATTAATTAATTTTCCCACTATTTAGCCCGGATCAAATATTTTCCGAGGTCTAATAATGCGATAACGTCTTAATTAAGGAACATAATTATGGAATATTATCTTTGTCTTCCGAAGCAAACATTTCCCCTTCAATTCCTTGTTTGGAAGCAAATACATGAAAGCGAATAAAGCGACGACGTGCATAGTTACGCGTCCAATACTATATGACACGTTGGATTTTTAATGTTGAACTAGCTCCATGGATGGAAGGTTTCTACGAAAGACTAGTGGGTTAAGTTAACAGGTCGATTAGAAAAACCATTGGTAGAAAGTTGTTTACAATCATTCAAATGCAAACACTTTTAAAGGAAGTGGACTCCATACTTAACTCAATACCACTAGTTTACGTTGATGACGATGTAAATTCGAATATACCACTAACCCTGTCGCATTTCCTAACACTTAATCCTAAAACAGGTATTCCAGTTACGGACGTGTCAGATGACGTTGATTATAAACGTATTGAAAGCACAACCAATAAAGTACTTTAAATGTGGACAAAAGTCTAAAGTCTTTTAGATATGTTTTGGTCTACATGTATGTGGCAAAATGAGTATATCACCAGTTTACGAGAGAGATACCAATCATGTCTAAAACCTGGCTTCGTTTACCCCGAATGTGGGCGATTCAGTGTTAATAAAAGAAGACACCGCCAGGGAAAGCTAGAAATTTGGAAAAATTACTAAATTATCTAAAAGTTCTGATGGTCTTGCGCGGTCGGTAAAGGCGTTATCTCAACGGGCAAAGAGATCAGACGTCCACTTAATTTACTGTATCCATTGGAAATTTCAGGACAGGACAGTGATGTGACGTAAGACAACAATACAACAACCCAGAAAAAGTGAAGCAAACATTCAAACCTAATAGAGCTGCTGCACAGAAAGCTAAAACAAAGACCAAATAGTTATTTGACGGAGAAAAATGCTAGTGAATGCAAGCCGTAAGATATGCTGTTTTTATCAGTGAACAAACTATATAAAATGCATAACTTTATTTGTACAAAGCAGTTAGCCTACGGTGCTTAGATGACATTTTTAACGGTACCTTGTTTGTTTGTTTTTTCAATTATATTCCTGTGCAACGGTGCCGTTCCCCGTGCAACGGTGCTGTTCTTCGTACTACAGAGCTAACTAAACGATACCGTACATCGCACGAAATCGACGTGCAAAGGTGACAAATTGTGTATAAATTCAGTGTATATTTTTGCAGTGGTTGGCTGTGCAAGCAGGGTGTGAATTTTACGCGAGAAGACTTTAATACGAAGAAATCTTCGTTTGTGATACGTGTTGAAAGGAGTACAAAGTAAAGAAGAGCTTGTTAAGACACATCAAGGATAAACACGTAATTGGAAAATACTACACATGTGCTATTGCGACGTGCAATAAAAAGTTTATTAGGAAGAATGAAGTGTTTGCACATTGAACTAAAATTCACAAAATTGAAAAGGGACGTGCCAAATCAATGGTTTATAACAGAGATTTACAGTCAAAAAACCTATAGGAATTGGAAGATATTAGTAAGGATGAGTCATTATTCGACGCATTACTGCGATCACCATATCAACCTGTATTGATGGAGTTATAAAGTGATGAGGACTTATTCTCTTTAATCGATAACTGTCCTCTCGTCTCTGTAGACCCGAACAATAATGTATCGGAAACACTCATTGATAACACAGAAGATGTTGTCGATTACGATTCTTGCACCGATATCGGCAACAACGTTTCCAACATAAACGAAGACGGTTGCGTATGCAAGGACGGTGCCAGCTCTATCGACGATGGTGCCAACGTTTACAAAGTCGTTGCCTGCGCGATTGCCGACGTTGGTGAAAACGATGGCGTTTCCGGTGTTGATGAGAACGACGGTGTTTCCGGCGTTGATGAAAACGATTGCGTTTCCGGTTGTGGTGATAATGACGGCTTTTTCGGCTTTGGTGAGAACAACGGCGTTTCCGGTGTCAGTGATAACAATAGACATCGTGAGGACGAGGGGATTCACATATCGAGTGATGAGGAGGCAGAAGAAATCAAAATAACTTCTGTAAATTAACTCTAACAAAAACTGAAAAATTTAAAAACGGTGTAATAACTCCTGTTAAAAGAAGTTCATCTATCGGCTATTCCCAGAATCTTTCGCAATACAATGCAAGATTAAACTTTCATGATATATTTGATTATATATAAAACAAAGTTCAGGAATACGCTGATTTTTACCATTTTAATCCCAAAAAGTATGCAACTTTACCAGTCAATAACTGTTTTCCTGGTTCTTTACTAGGTAGCGACCACAGTACCTACAAAATATGTGTCTGTTAATGTATGGAGGTTGAATGTGACCATAACAAGCTCATATGATCAAACACAGTGTCAACGTTTTAACATGCAACGGTAGAATGACGGTACTTCTATTTATGGGACAAACCATTTATTTTGTTGAACGAGGGCAGTTCCCAGGAATGGCTGTATACAAAATACAGTCACCAACAGTGGAAAATGCTAGGATCAATGTGAGGAGGGATTTTCTCTTACAAGTGATGTAAATAGAACGCTGCAAAACATATCCAGGCATTGCAGTGAAATTTTAAAGCCAACAATGCTGGTTTTTTATTCGTATGTCCTAATAAATATGTTAAATCCACAATAATGATGGCCACAGTATTTATGACCGCTCCATTTAATAGCATATCATGTAACACTTGTGAATTAATAACTGGATACAGGGCATTTAGCTTTGCAACTGAGCTTGAGAACCACACACGATGGACAGTCGGGCCGATTCCACACAAACAATAACAACCCAACAACAAATTTGCCAGTTGTGTCCGTCGGATTTATGATTTGTATCGATATGTAATCATGTTTGACCAATTATGATTGTATGAATACACTTACTAGTGCCAATGGAAGTACTCGCCCTACACGCTTCAAACTTTGAAATGTCTTCCATTGTACTGAATTCCCTATCCTTTGTACATGCTGTAAGGACGGCTGCCTACTCCAAGATCTGAAAGACGCCCGAATCGTCGTGCACCGATACAAAGGCAGACGCAAAGTCCAGTAGTAAGAGCTATCGTGGGAGCTCTCTTCTGAGCATTGCAGGCAAGATACTTGCCAATGTCACTTTAAACAAGGTGAATACCCATCTGCTTGATAAGCCTGTACCAGAAAGTCAGTGTGGTTTTCGCCATAATAGAGGATTGTCGACATGATATTCACTGAAGACATATCTAGGAGAAATGTAAGGAACGCAATAAGGATCGCTACCTTCGTTGTGTTGACCTCGTTCAGGAATTCGACACAGCGTCACGCCCGGGACTGTGGACCATCTTCTCTGAATTGGTTAAGATTTTCAGAAACTTTCAGCACTGCATGAATGCAAGATTTGCCAATGGCAATGAAGTTGAAGAGATTCCCGTCACAAATGGAGTCAGGCAATGTTGCTTCTTGTACCAACACTCTTCAGCTTCCTGTTGAGCACGGTGTTTCCATCTGCATTTACTCTGACCCAGGTATCCAGATCACATACAACAATTGTGAAGGTTTCTTTAAATATAAGAATAATGAAACTCCAGAAACATCACCAGGAGAGATACCCTTATCAACATCCGCTAGTCATTTAAGTCACCAATTGCTTATACAATATGCACAACACAACGCGAAACATTATTAGTACTCAACGTCTGAAGGAAATGTTACAAAAGTCACTAAATCACGTGTTTGTGACTTTCTGTATGCAGATGATTGCGCCATCTTTGCCTGTTTGAGAATGATCTTTAGAGACTTGTTTACATCCAACCATTGAGTAATTAACTAGTAATTAAACTGAACAAGTATTATATTTTAATGTTGTTTATTTTGAATTGCGATGCTATGAGGTTAATATTTATTTACATTTACATGTATTATGAATAAATATGTGCCAAGTGTGAGGTTCAGGCGGCCGGTATCCGGTTTAAACTCCAAATGCTTTGCATTCACCGTTCTAACGCGGTGACCCCAGCTTTATTCATATTTGTGTTTTATGTTTGTGACGTTTTTTGTATTGCGCTGTGTCATAATGGCAATTGGTCACTTGCCGTCTGTAAATGAAGGACCTTGTACTGTTAATAAGAGTTCTCTCCTGCTTGCCGTCGGTAAATGAAGGACCTTGTACTGTTAATAAGAGTTCTCTCCTGCTTGCCGTCGGTAAATGAAGGACCTTGTACTGTTAATAAGAGTTCTCTCCTGCTTGCCGTCGGTAAATGAAGGACCTTGTACTGTTAATAAGAGTTCTCTCCTGCTGATGCAGCTGGATTTTCACTTTGTTTATATTTACCGATTCATTATATGTGACCACCAAGCGCTTTGGGCGCGCAATATACATCAAGAAGACAAGTGATGTTTCGGCAAACCTGAAATAACTAGACCGTACGGTTCTCAAAATATCAAAACCTTCATCTATCTCGAGGTATCTCGAAGTAGTCTCTCCTACACCACTAGTATGGACAAAGAGATATCCAGTCCTACTCAAGAAGCGCAGATGGTGTTCTCTGATATCAACATAACAGTAACATACATCAGGAACAGGCTAAAAGTTGACTCTACAAACTTTTACTGGAGCACAGATCTTCTGTTATTGTTCAATAACAAAATATGTTTTCTATGTAAGCTGCAGCTTCTCTGCAGCTGGAGTTCACATATTTGATATGTAAATAAAGCTACTGGAAAAAACAAATTACCAACGCTGCATCCTTATCATCAAATAGTTCCACAGAATCCCAAACATGAAGGTTCTTGAGTCAGCCAAAATGCAAAACATAGACGCTTGTAAACAAGGGCTCAGCTAAGATTTGCCTGAAGTCTAGTACGCATGCAGAACAACAGGCTACCAAAGCAGCTCTACTACGGCGAATTAATGGAGGGCCATCGACAGGTGGGGGGGGGGGGGGGGCAGGCATCCTGAAAAAAAAGCCTTCGGAAAAGACCTAACTGGATGCAAAAACACTAAAACAATACGCAAGGGAACTGCAGCCTATGAAAACGAAAGAAGAGTCAGTCAAATCGAGTAGCCGAAAGCAATGGTGGAACATCAACTCAAGTATCAAGTATGTGGCCGCCAACGTGCATCTGAGTCACAGATTCCACATGAGAGTACATAAATTAATAACGATAGTCTGCCATATCAGTCTCAATCTGAATACAGATATTTGCATCTAATTGTCAGAGCAAAGACATTCTAACACCATTCTAATATATATCTTCCTCGTAAACGTTCGTTTCAGTGGGAACTATGTAAAACAGAAGATTGCAACAACGATAACTAGAACGCCGCGAGACGGATGTGTCGCCAGACGGGGCATAACTCAAGTACGGTAAGAGCAATTATGCCGAACACCAAACGTAACCGTCATTTTATGCCTACTAACACTTCACTTAAGTTTCATAATGATTGCACAAGAACTTCTCAGGTTATTATCTGTACAAGCCTTATTTGAACTTTTTAAAGTGAGGGCATAACTCAAGTACGATTAGAGCAAGTATGCCGAAAACTGAACTTGACCTTCCTTTTATGCCTATTAACACTTCCTTAAGTTTCAAAATGATTTCACAAAAACTTCTCAAGTTATTGTCTGAAAAAGCCTTATTGAAAATACATGTATTTTTAAAGGGGCATAACTCAAGCACGATAACAGCAATTGTGCCGAAAATCGAACCTAACCTACTTTTTATGGCTACCAACACTTCCATAAAGTTTCAGAGAGATTGAACAAAAACGTTTTAAGTTATTGTCTGCACAAGCCTTTTTAACTGTTTTAAAAAAAGGGGGCATAACTCAAGTGCGATATCATCAATTTTGCTGAGAACCGAACTTGACCTTGCTTTTATGATTACAAACACTATTGAAAAACATTATGATGATTGAACTAATTTTTTTTTCAGTTATTGTCTGCACAAACCTTATTTGAACTATGTTTTTAAAAAAGGGGGCATAACTCAAGAACGATAAAAACAATTACCCGGTATGCCGAAAATCGAACTTAAACTTCCTTCAAATCTGTATAATAAATTTGGATATTTTTCTTCATTTGGTGTCTTGAGAAATTGTTCATTTTCTTTTATTTTACATCAATAGGATTATAAGGATAAATGTCATGGTGTCTGTTTTCCTGACGAATCACAATGGCTTGAATGAACTTGGTAAAATCACGTGTGTCTCAATGAATATTTGAGTAGAAGATTCTCATTGTTTCCATTTATCATATAATACATTTCTGGGAACTTATTAAGCAATCCCATACATTAATATGGGAAATATTCCATTTGTTTGGGATTTCATGGCAACCAGATTTCCGTTCGTATAAACGACATACAGAAGAGACGTTGAAGGATTCAGAAGAGACGTTTTTGACGGAAAGATGTTGCCGATGACCAACAAATTGACAACAGCTCATCTATGAGCAGATAGAGCATGATTATGCATTTCGAAATTTGTGTGACGATGCTATATATATTGTGTAATTTGTTCTTGTCTTACTATGAACCGAAATATGCAATAACTTTACAGAATGATTGTTCTTACCCAAGCGTTTACGTCCGTGTTTTGTATGTCACTGATACCTCACACATTCAGTTCTGCCAATGATATATGTTAAATATTTAGCACGAATCATTTTTACACAAATAATGCCATTCACCACTACTGGTTTGTTTAATAAACTAATAATCTACTACGTACTAAGTGTAACGATTGCACTTTTGAATACGAGGGAGATAGAATCAATGAATTCTGCCTGTTAAATGTAATGTATTTCACAGAATATATAGGAATAATGAAACCCTAGAGACATGATCAGGAGTGAAACCCTTATTACCATCCGTTGGTACTGTATTTGAGGCGTGTGACCAATTTCCTATGCAATACAGGACAATACATACATGTACAACACAACACTAAGCATAAAATTGAAACCATGATACAGAAAATTCACGGAAAATGTATTTGGCGTAGCTTTCTAAGATTCCTTTTTGACCTAGATTTTTTTGTAAAAGTGGACCAATGAAAAGCTATAAATTTGGTTTATTATGCAGCGGTAAAATTGAATACCATTATTCTATTGGGCAATTTTTCTTACGCGGGAGAATTTTAGGGAAGGCAAACTTACAACACTGGTTTAATCCCTACCAATAATTGTTGCATAATTGTTGGGATTAAAATTTACAAAATTGTTTACATAAGTGGTTAAAATAAAGTTATAAACATATCCTCGACATACACTCTAGAACTGAGCATGTTATGAACATACTTTCTCATTTTATGTCATTAACAGAATATAATATTTATTCTCAGAATGAAATAACTATTTAGCCTAGCGGCACACTCTATAAATAGCAATTGTACACTGCTCCCATGTATTCAACACATTCCAGATTATTTTAAAAATAGCGCGCTTTATCAGTTGGTGTATAGCTGTATTAATATACATGCATCAGTAAGCATCCAGAGAATCATAAGCTCGAACAATTATTTCAATAAATGGGGAATTTATATTTATAAACTTACTGGGCGTGTTATTTTGAATTGCACTTGCGTTTGATTAAGAATTATTTAGAATTGCACCTTGCTATCAACTCTTTCAGTAGATGTTATTCAATCTATAAAAAGATGTTCATTCATCTTTCTTTAAGTAACAAGCAATGTCTTAAAAAAAGACAATCGGCGTTGAAATAATATTGAGATGTCATTTTTTACGCGAAACATAATACAAGAGGGACAAAATGATTGGTTACGTAACTTCTCGGATCCCAGCTTTTTTTGTCCCCACTAAGAAACTTATCGGACCTAAACATAATTTGAGATACAATCAAACATTATTACCCGGTAATCTGTGTACCGTTAATAAACCGATCATGCTTTCCACGTTTTAACCGGTGATAAATTAATAACCCAAAATGCTAGCTAGTAATTTAAGTTACTATAATTGTTACATGCATTTGGCAAATTTCACAAGTTAGCATTGTCAGAAAAAAATTGCGCAAATGAATGAAAATTATTATATATCAGACGAGTGCACATAGTTATGTTAAATAATACTATACGTATCATTAGTTTTGCAAATACATTTAGTGTATTCATGCTACGCAAATGAAGTAAAAGTAACTTGAACAACATTTCGTCGTATTACGAGACTTCACCACATTTTATTTATAGACAGATGTTAAATATTTTTACAGATTGAATCTACAGGAAACGTTGATAGAAAGGTGCAATTATAAATAATTCTTAATAAAACGCAACCGCAATTAAATATAAAATAACATACACAGTAAGTTTATAAATATAAATGCCTTATTTATTTAAATTATCGGGTTTATGATTCCCCGGACGTTAACTGATAAATGTTTACCGCGCGCTATTTTTAGAATGATGCACCGCCCTTTCTCTGAAGTGTGTTGAATACGCTAGAATTATGCCATTCCATACCGATCTTCGCCGAATATCTACGTATGGCTCCGTTCTGTTCATTACATACAATGAGTAAAATTGTTCATAATTATGTTCAGTTCTAGTGTTTATGTCGAAGATATGTTTATAACAGCTTATGTACATAATTATGCAAATTTTAATCCCCCAAAATATGCAACAGTTATTGGTAGACATCAAACCATTATTGTAAGTTTGCATTCCCTAAAATAAGAGAATGTGCCCAATTCTATTGGCATTCAGTTTTCCCGCTGCATTAAATTATCGCAAGAAATCTTGGTCAAAAGTGATATTAGACAGCTACGTCGAAAAGTGGGGAAAGAAGTCTGATTTTTGGAATACATTGAAATGTTATTCATGTTACTTTTACTTCATTTGCGTAGCATGAATACATTATTTGCAATACAAATTATACACAAAAACAGAATATAATTTTAAATCGCCATATTCTAATGAAAGTTTATGTTTGTGTTACCAAAAATGAAGTCATCATTATTTCAAGTGCGCTGCATGTTCCTTGAAGATTGGTTTTCATTAGGATACACAGTATAAATGATTATTTGACTTGAAATGTTTATGTAACATGATTTCTAATTTGCCGGACAAATTTATATAACAATTATGTTAAAAACGTAAATTATGTCGATTATCAATGCATCATGTATGAAAACATGGGGCGGTATGATCGGTTTATTCACAGTACAGATATTAATAATGATTGAAATAATCTCAAATTAATGTTGGGGTTTGAGTTTTCTTATGGTGTCTGAAAAATCTGAGGTCCCAGAAGTCTCTTGATATAGGTGGGGACCGAAAGATCTGAGGTCCGAGAAGTCACGTTACCGATCATCTTAGCCCTCTTGTATTATGTTTAGAATAAAAATGATATATTATCTGAATATTAATTTCAACGCCCACTGTCTATTTTAAATACAATTCTTGTTTACTTTGTTACTGTGTACTCTACAAGAACAAGTTAATCAATGGTTAAATGCGATTTCACCTGACACAAGTATTCACTGTTAAATTATACACTCACATGCATGTTACATTTCTATGAGTAAATACAACTGTCTCTTGACGATTATTAGCTCACCTGAGCACAACGTGTTCATGGTGGGCTTTTGTGATCGCCTTTTGTCCGTCGTGAATCGTTCGTCGTCAACATTTGCCTTGTGAACACTCTAGAGGCCACATTTGTTGCCCAATCTTCATGAAACTTGCACAGAACATTTTTCGCAATGAAACCTCGGACGAATTCGAAACTGGGTCATGTGGGGTCAAAAACTAGGTAACTAGGTCATATTGAGGAAAAAGCTTGTGAACACTCTAGTCATATTTTTGCCCAATCAACGTTTGGTTCTTATGATATCTCGGCTGAGTTCGAAAATGGTTCCGTTTCGTTGACAAACATGACCGCCTGAGGCGGGGCAGTTTTCCTTATATGGCTATAGAAAAGGCTTATGAACACTCCAGAAGTCACATTTTTTGCCCTGGCAACATGAAACTTGCTCTGAACATTTGCTTTTATGATATCTCCGCCGTGTTCGAAAATGGTTCCACTCCATTGAAAAACATGGCCACCAGGGGGTGGGGCAGTTTTCCTTACATGGCTATATTGAAAACTTTAAAAAGCTTGTGAACACTATAGGGCCACATTTATTGCCCACTCTTCGTGAAACTTGCCCAAAACATTTGTTCTAATGATATCTCGGACGAGTTCGAAACTGGGTCATGTGGGGTCAGAAACTAGGTCACTAGGTCAAATAGGATAAACAGCTTGTGAACAATCTTTAAGTCATATTTTTTACCCAATCTTCTTGAAACTCGCTCAGAACATTTGTTTTAATAATATCTCAGATGAGTTCGAAACTGGGTCACATGGGGTCAAAAACTAGGTCACCTGGCCAAATTGAGGAAAAAGGTTGTGAACACTCTGGAGGCCAGATTTATAACCCAATTATCAAGATACTTGCTCAGAACATTTGTCCCAATGATATCTCAGGCGAGTTGAAAACTGGGTGATGTGGGGTCAAAAACTAGGTAACTAGGGCAAATTGAAGAAAAAGCTTGTGAACACTCTAGAAGTCACATTTTTTGCACAATATTCTTGAAACTTGCTCAGAACATTTGTTTCAATGATACCTCGGAAGAGTTCGAAACTAGCTAATGTTGGGTCAAAAACTAGGTCACAAGGACAAATTAACAAAAAAGCTTGTGAATACTGTAGATGCCAGACTTATGGCCCAATCATCATGAAACTTGCTCAGAACATTTGTCCAAATGATATCTGGGACACGTTCGAAACCAAGTCACATGGGGTCAAAAACTGGGTCACCAGGCCAAATTACAAAAAAAGCTTGTGAACACTCTAGAGGCCACATTTTAGCCGAATCTTCATGAAATTTGCTCAGAACAGTAGTTCCTAAGCCCTTCCGGTGAGCCAGCTAGGCCCCATGGCCCTCTTGTTTCAATATAAGGCTGAAATACAAGGCTGATTGCATTAGTTTTATTTATTAATAAATAATCTTTACAATAAAATACATCCAAACATTTAAACAATGACACAACAACATCTTAAAGACTTTCCTAACGTGAATATATTTACATGGATAATTGTCACAATACAAGCCAAACATGCACACTTTCAAAATGCATGATGCTTTCACACTTCCGTATTCCAAAGATGGTAAATAAACATAAATATATGAAAAAACCCATTACTTACGGTAGATAATATGCAGACCACATAACAAAACCCATATTTAAACATAAATCATAGGTCATTTTTAAATGAACATCATTTTTGTTTCAGGTTAGACAATTATTATGAATTGACAATTTGACACAGATTTTTATTAGTCTTGTATGAATAGTAATATTTAATTATGTTGTGCTATATAAATTAACTAATTATTATCTGAAAGATTGTGTTTTAACAAATTTGGTATTTTGTTCCTCTATTACACATGCCTTTTATGAACATAACTTTAGATGAAAAAAAAACAAGTACATGTAATAATATTCTATTTGATAAAAGTGCATGTACAAGTACAAAAACAACACAAACAATTGAGAATGAAGTAATAAATGAATAAATAAGTCTGTGATAATAGTTTGGCCTTCCATGAAAACCATCTGATGTATAACCATAAAATTTTCAATTCAAACAGAAAACATCAATCACATTATAGTTATCTCCCTTAAAGCTTTCACAAGGAAAGGATTGATCCCACAAGTATGACTCAAGGCCCACAACTCCTGATGACATCGGCAGATTTCAGTGTTTTTTCATGCACTTGTTTTTGCTGTGTTCATTTGGCTTGTGTCAGCGTATTGGATAACCTGAAACATGCAACATTAATTAGGAAATTCCTTCATCAGAAACAAACATAATAATTTATATCGGTAAACAAGATTCTGTGTTTGATAAACACACATGCCCCCGGTTGGTGCTGAGTTGCCCATTTCGTAGTCCAAATTAGGTCAAGGTCAAAGTGAGGTTGGGTGATATGGGTGGATTGGGAAAGGTCATAAGTAAAAACTGCGTAAATATTCAAGTGTTGTAGTAAGCGGTGTTGGAGGTAGACGAAACGGTAAAATCTAGTTAACCAAGAAATGGCACTGTTGAATTATTATAAGTCCAAATTTGTTCAAGATCAAGGTTAAAGTAAAGTTGGGTGATATGGGTGGATTGGGGATGGTCATAAACAACAACTGTGTAAGTATCCAAGTGTTGTAGCAAGCAGTGTTGGTTTCTAGATGAAATGGTAAAATCTAGTTAACCAAAAAACAGCCGATTTGAATTATTCTTAATGCAAATTAGGTCAAGGTCAAAGTAAGGTTGGGTGATATGGGTGGATTGGGAACGGTCATAAGTAACAACTGTGTAAATATCTAAGTGTTGTAGTAAGCGGTGTTGGTGCTAGTTGAAACGGTAAAATCTAGTTGACCAAGAAATGGCACTTTTGAATTATTATAAGTCCAAATTAGGTCAAGGTCAAAGTAAGGTTGGGTAATATGGGTGGATAGGGAATGGTCATAAGCATCAAAGTGTTGTAGTATGCGGTGTTGGTGCTAGACGAAACAGTAAAATCTACTAAACATTGTCTCGGACGGAAGGACGTTAAGGACAGAAGGGGGCATAAAAAATACATTAGCATATACAAAGAATTTAATGCAATGAAAGATGGAATTCTTGTGAAGACCTTGTTTTTATCATGAAGAAGAAGATCAACAAATATTTAGAACACACTATTAGGTAACAAGAGCTGTCAGAGGACAGCGGGCTCAACTATTCGAAGTATTTCAGTTGGTACACATTTTGGAGAGTGGAAGGGGCATACATTTGTTGAAATACAAAACTGAGTTATGGCAATTATTTCATCAAGTTATTCCAAGTTTCAACCTTATGTAGTTAATAACTTATGTAGTTTTGAATTTGTTAAGTTTTAAATATAAACTTTAACCAGAAAATCTATGTGAAAAGGGGCATAACTCTGTCAAAAAATGCAAAACAGAGTTATAGGGAGGTTGGCCCTGACACTGGAGTTGATGACAAAGGTATGTTCCTATTTTAAAGTGAATAACTGTAGTTCTGAAGTTACAAACGTTTTGATTATAAACTTTAACCAGAAAATCTATGTGAAAAGGGGGCATAACTCCGACAAAATACAAAACAGATTTATATGGAATGTTGCCCTTGACACTGGAGTTGATGACAGATATATTCCAATTTTCAAGTGAATAACTTATGTAGTTCTGCAGTCACAAAACTTCTGAATACAAACTTTAACCAGAAAATCTAAGTGAAAAAGGGGCATAACTCTGTTAAAATACAAAACAGAGTTACATGGAATGTTGCCCCTGACACTGGAGTTGATGACAAGGTATATTCGAATTTTCAAGTGAATAACTTATGTAGTTCTGAAGGTACAAAACTGTTGAATATAAACTTTAACCAGAATACCTATGTGAAAAAGGGGGATAACTCAAAATACAAAACAGAGTTATAGGGAATGTTGTCCTGACACTGGAGTTGATGACAAAGGTATATTCCAAGTTTCAAGTGAATAACTTGTGTAGTTTTGAAGTTACAAGACTATTCTTCTATAGTCGAGCTAAAAATTACATAAAGACATCAAATATAGATTAGACATTAACCATTCAAAATTAACAAGTTTTGCAAAGTACTTAGTTATTGTACAGTAGACAACTACATAACTAAATGCTTCAGTGAGATCAAATTGATTTTACTGCCCATCTGTAAACTTGTTTGCAGGGACAATTTTTTACACTAAAATTAACGTTTTACATGCATGAATGGACACAGTTTGTAAAGACAGTAAAACACTGACACAATCAGTTTTAATGAACGAGTAATGTAAAAATGGAAATTATACCAACCATATCTGAATACTTAAAGAGCATGAAATGTAAAAAAAACATTACATGTCCTTTCCATATTTGAAGTCTTATACTACTTTATATGATGATGTTCTAGAATCACAATTTAACAAGTGCTGTCACTATCAGGTGACATATGCCCCCGAACACGCATTCAGTAAGTGCCACATTGACAACAAAATGAATCTTTGTAAATACAAGAGGGCTCTCAGGGCCCTAGGATGCACACCTGAGACCTTGTGACCCAATTCGAAACTGCATGCTCGAGGTGTGGCTTATTTTTATCCCAGGGGCATAATATGAACAATCTTGAACGAACCACTGGGCCTTGCGGTTTCAGGTAAAGATTTTTAAAGTAACTTTGCTATTTAAGTCTATATAAAGCATGTGACCCCTCTGGGTGCCACAAGATATGACCCCAGGGGCATAATTTCAACAATCTTTGGAAAGGACCACTATGCAATGTTACGTACCAAATGTAGGAAAGCTGTTGGCCTTGCCGTTTCAGAGGAGAAGATTTTTAAAGTCATTTTGCTATTTAAGTCTATATAAAAACACGTGACCCCCGAGGCGTGACCAGATTTGACCCCAGAGGCTTAATTTGAACAATAATTGTAGAGGATGTTACATATCAAATATGAAACCTCTAAGCCTTGCGGTTTCCAAGGAGAAGAAATTTTAAAGTCATTTTGCTATTCAAGTCTATATAAACCATGTGACCCCTGGGGTGTGGTCAGTTTTGACCAATGGGGCATAATTTGAACAATCTTAGAGGACCACTTGAGGATGTTACATACCAAATACGAAACCTCTGGGCCTTGCGGTTTCAGAGAAGATTTTTTGCTATTAAAGTTGATATAAACCATGTGACCCCGGAGGCATGACCACATTTGACCCAACGGGCATAATTTGAACAATCTTTGTAGAGGAATACTATATGATGTTACATACCTAATAAGAAACCTCTGGGCCTTGTGGTTTCTGAGGAGAAGATTTTTTAAGTGATTTTGCTATGCAAGTCTATATAAATCATGTGACCCCCGGGGCATGGCCAGTTTTAACCCCATGGGCACCATTTGAACAATATTTGTAGAGAACCACTATAGGATGTTACATAGCAAATATGAAACCTCTGGGCCTTGCGGTTTCAGAGAAGAAGATTTTTAAAAACATTTTGCTATTTAAGTTTATATAAACCATGTGACACCCGGGGCGTGGCCAGTTTTGACCCCAGGGGCATCGTTTGAACAATCTTTGTAGAGGACCACTATAGGATGTTACATACTAAATATGAAACCTCTGGGCCTTGTGGTATCAGAGGAGAAGATTTTTAAAGTCATTTTGCTGTATATTCTATATAAAACCATGTGACCCCGAGGATGTGGCCTGTTTTGACTCCAATGGTATAATTTGAACAAACTTGGTTAAGGACCACTAAAGGATGTTACATACCAGATATGAAACCTCGGGGCCTTGCGATTTCAGAGGAGAAGATTTTTAAAGTCATTTTGCTATATATTCCTTATAAACCAGGTGACCCCCAGGGCGTGGCCAGTTCTGACCCCATGGGCATTATTTGAACAATCTTTGTAGAGAACCACTATAGGATGTTACATAGCAAATATGAAACCTCTGGGCCTTGCGGTTTCAGAGAAGAAGATTTTTAAAAACATTTTGCTATTTAAGTTTATATAAACCATGTGACACCCGGGGCGTGGCCAGTTTTGACCCCAGGGGCATCGTTTGAACAATCTTTGTAGAGGACCACTATAGGATGTTACATACTAAATATGAAACCTCTGGGCCTTGTGGTATCAGGAGAAGATTTTTAAAGTCATTTTGCTGTATATTCTATATAAAACCATGTGACCCCGAGGATGTGGCCTGTTTTGACCCCAATGGTATAATTTGAACAAACTTGGTTAAGGACCACTAAAGGATGTTACATACCAGATATGAAACCTCGGGGCCTTGCGATTTCAGAGGAGAAGATTTTTAAAGTCATTTTGCTATATATTCCTTATAAACCAGGTGACCCCCAGGGCGTGGCCAGTTCTGACCCCATGGGCATTATTTGAACAATCTTTGTAGAGGACCACTATAGGATGTTACATACCAAATATGAAACCTCTGGGCCTTGTGGTTTCAGAGAAGATTTTTAAAGTCATTTTGCTATATATTTTATATAAACCATGTGACCCACAGGGCGTGGCCCATTTTGACCCCAGGGGCATAATTTGAACAATCTTTGTAAAGGGCCACTATAGGATGTTACATACCACATATGAAACCTCTGGGCCTTGTGGTTTCAGAGAAGAAGATTTTAAAAGTAATTTTGCTATATATTCTATACAAACCATGTGACCCCCAGGGCGTGGCCAGTTCTGACCCCATGGGCATAATTTGAACAATCTTTGTAGAGGACCACTATAGGATGTTACATACCAAATATGAAACCTCTGGACCGGAACGATTTGAACAACTTAGAAAAAGGTTCACCAAAGGATCATTCCTGTAAAGTTTGGTGAAAATCTGCCAAGGAGATGTTGTTTGAATGAAAAGTTGACGACGCACACACACACGCACGCACGACGGACAACGGGCGATCACAAAAGCTCACCATGAGCACTTTGTGCTCAGGTGAGCTAAAAAGTGAATGAACAAAGTATTAATTACTTTATTACTTCACTCAAAATGGCTGCTTATGAAAAACTTTAAACAAAATATTTGGATCATTCCTGTGAAGTTTGGTGAAAATCTGCCAAGGTGATGTTGTTTGAATGAAAAGTTGACGACGCACGCACACACGCACGCACGACGGACAACGGGCGATCACAAAAGCTCACCATGAGCACTTTGTGCTCAGGTGAGCTAAAAAGTGAATGAACAAAGTATTAATTACTTTATTACTTCACTCAAAATGGCTGCTTATGAAAAACTTATGAAAAACTTTAAACAAAATATTTAAGTTAAAACAAGAGTATAAATCTGTCAAAATACAAAACAGACTTATGGGGGTTGCTTTCACTGGTAAAGATGTTGTTACTGGTAGTAAAGAAGTATTTTAAGTTGCAAGTAAATACCTTTGATGGTATTCAAAATATTGGACTTGATGAAAAACTTTAACCACAGCGTAGAAGTTAAAAAATACGCATAAATCTGTCAAAAGACATAACAGAGTTATGGGGGTTGCTTTCCCTGGTGGTGAACTTTGATATTAAATAAGTATTTCAAGTAAATACCTTTGATAGTATTCAAGATATTTGACTTATTTAAAAAACGTTAACCTTGGCCAGACTGACTAATGGACGAACATACGGTTCGATTTTAATATGCCCTTCTTCAGGCGGCATAAAAACATGGGTCATAGATTACAGAAGCAATTCTTAGTCAATTGCCAGAGTTTCGATTATCGAATTTCACATACATGTATCTTGCCAATACAGCAATGAAACTCCTTCAAAAATAGTATGTCTTTCTAGATAAGCAACTATGACAAAACAACATTAGATTTCTGTTTTTCAATAAAACTTTACAGTGATAAAACATTATAATTACATCGAAATTCATTTGTTAAAATACCTAATACTGTTATAAATCTGTGTGTCTGGTGAGCTGAATCTCACTTCTCAAAATAAATACAAGGACCTACCATTCCATGGCCTCGTCTAAGCCAGTTCCCTTTATTGCGGATGTTTTGAAGATCTGGTATTTGTTAGTCTTGATGTTTGTGAGTCCGAGGGCGTTGGCCACCTCTGACACAGTCATGGCGCCCTCTATATCCTGCTTATTGGCGAACACAACCAGCACTGCCTTCTTGAGCTCATCTTCCTGCGAGAATGACAAATGGTTACGTGTACAAACTGATCAAAGGGCAAAATGGTGACTTATCAATGTGACCAAAGTGCAAAATAGAGAATGACGAATGGTTACTTGTACAAACCGATCAAAGTGCAAAATAGTGTCTTATCAATGTGACCAAAGTGCAAAATAATGTCTTATCAATGTAAACACAGTGCAAAATAGTGTCTTATCAATGTGACCAAAGTGCAAAATGGTGTCTTATCAATGTGACCAAAGTGCAAAATAGTGTCTTATCAATGTGACCAAAGGGCAAAATGGTGTCTTATCAATCTGACCAAAGTTCAAAATGGTGTCATATCAATGTGACCAAAGTGCAAGTAGTGTCTTATTAATGTGACCAAAGTGAAAAATGGTGTCATATCAATGTGACCAAAGTGCAAATGGTGTCTTATCAAAGTGACCAAAGTGCAAAATAGTGTCTTATCAATGTCACCAAAGTGCAAAATGGTGTCTTATTTATGTGACCAAAGTGCAAAATGGTGTCTTATCTATGTGACCAAAGTGCTAAATAATGTCTTACCAATGTGACCAAACTGCCAAATAGTGTCTTATCAATGTGACCAAAGTGCAAAATGGTGTCTTATTTATGTGACCAAAGTGCAAAATGGTGTCTTATCTATGTGACCAAAGTGCTAAATAATGTCTTACCAATGTGACCAAACTGCCAAATAGTGTCTTATCAATGTGACCAAAGTGCAAAATGGTGTCTTATTTATGTGACCAAAGTGCAAAATGGTGTCTTATCTATGTGACCAAAGTGCTAAATAATGTCTTACCAATGTGACCAAACTGCCAAATAGTGTCTTATCAATGTGACCAGAGTGCAAAATGTGTCTTATCAATGTAACCAAAGTGCAAAATAGTGTCTTATCAATGTAACCAAAGTGCAAAACGTGTCTTATCAATGTAACCAAAGTTCAAAGTAGTGTCTTATCAATGTGACCAAATTGCAAAGTTGTGTCTTATCAATGTGACCAAAGTGCTAAATAGTGTCTTATCAATGACCAAAGTGCAAAGTTGTGTTTTATCCATCAGAACAAGGTGTACCAACTTTATGTTGACCTGATGAGGATTCATTATGTATTATTTGACATTAATTTCTCAGAAAGCCACTTATTCACAGGTATCTGCAAATAAAGTATGTTTTGTTCCACCACACATTCGTCTTCGTTTGGGAAACAGTGAAGTGTTTGCACCTTCTTAATTTTCAAACTGGAAATTGTAAAACTTGAAATAAGTTTATTCAGTTTGTTCCAATGATTCACTACATACCGATAACAGAAGTTATCACCAAATTCCGAATCATAATTTTTTAATTTAAGCTATAACTGGTTTGCCAGATTTAGTTTTTCATAACTGCTCCATTTATAGGTGATTTTGATCAACATGTGCCAAAATCATGTAAATGTGAATAACTGAATAAGTTACTACTATTACATGCATTTGTATTTAAAATTAGCCGTACCACACAATAATGGGTTAAGATTTTTTTATGATAAAGGACACGTTTGTAACATCACCAGTTCAAAGCCTTATCAACTAAGTGTATCTACCTAATACATATTAAAAATGTTGTAGGTCTTACAGATTTTGCTTTTTTGTGTGATTCACAAGAGTTAAAAGGATATTCACATTTTACAATCAAAAACAACATCTGACTGATGCACAAACACTCATACTGCATGCAGTTACACACACAACAAACAAACCAACCTCTAGCATGGAGAAGAGTTCCTGCTTAGAAATGCCTATTCTATCCCTATCCATGCTGTCCACTACATAGATAATGGCATCTGTGTTTGAATAATAGCATCGCCAGTACGGTCTGAAATGTAAGGTCAACAACTTAGTTAAACAGTCCATGCTTTCTGTCAAAATCTTTTCCTGTGGACCCAATTAAATACTACCATAAGCGTTATAAGCATTACTACTAGTGATTTTCTTATCAAAGAATGGCCTTACCATTATATCTAAGGATACTTTATAGGATACTTTAAAACAAAACATATATTTAAAAGAACCATTAAATAAGCAATGAATTCAGAATTGGCTTGTGTTTAAAAAAAAAAATATATTAAGTGTTTGATATGCATACAATCAGAAATTCAGAATATATATATCAATAGAAAACCAAAAATATCTTACTCTCATATTGTTGTACCATTAACAGTAACAAACTAAGCACACTATTATTTGATTTGTAAGTTTAAGCTATGTTTTAACCAAGATGAACTTGTTTTAACGATTATATTATGCATCTTGTGTACCTGATGCTTGTCTGTCCTCCCAAGTCCCATACTTGAAACTTCAGGTTTTTATACTGAACTGTTTCTACATTGAACCCGATGGCTGAAAGAAAAAGCAAAATCATATCCTTAATTAATGTTGAGAACAAGTTGTAAATTTATACAATTTCATCAACCCAAACTGTGATCAATTTTGCAATCAATCTTTACAGATTTTTTCCAGTACTCAAAGCAACAATGACAAGTACATTTCTTAAGAATATCACATGTATTTGTCAATGAACATCTTCTGGATTAAACTGGAAGAAAGAACAAAATATGCTGTGATAACAAAAAACAGGAATATCCTGACTCCTTACTTGGTATTGTCGTCACAACTTCCCCAACTTGTAGGCGATACAGGATGGTTGTCTTCCCAGCTCCATCTAAACCCAATATAAGGATTCGCCTTTCCTTGCTTCCAAACAACCCAGAAAAGTAACTTAATAAACCACCTGCAAGAACATTTACAGTTACTTTATAAACGAACACTTCTCCTGATTTAGTACAATACAGCTTAAGCAAAACAAATATTTTACAGAACTGAGGGCTTTTATTTGGCCAATTTTATAGTCATTATTGGATCATAATCCCAATGGCAAAACATATCTTTTTTCCCAAATCCAGTCCCAAAATTCCTAATTGATGGTTTGAATTTCAGATGTTTGGAAATAAGAGGTGTTCAGTGTAGAAATAAAGACTGTTGAAGTTGTAATAACTGTTTTACTGATTTGTTTTTGTTCAGAGCATTCTTTTTCATGTAGTTATCTATCATTATTCAAATTTTATTAATCAAACAATTATTATTTGTCCCATTTTTAGGTGAACTGACGCTAAAATTCCCAATTTCATGGGTATAGGTCATATTCCCAAAATGGCAAAAAAAAGCCCTGTCTTAGGCCAACCTTAAAAACTTGTCTGTTTGCCATTGCCTACCCAAGGTTGTTGGTAACGGGTAGGTAGGAAGGCAAATATTTTTTTGTGGAAAAAAATAAAAATTTATTAATGATCCATTTAGCATCAAAATATAGCGTATAACACACACATTGCTTTTGATAATAATTATAATAAAGTGTCTGTTGATATAATGAGAACTTGCTAGCAATCATGCTGACAAACAGCCCGTTGTTTTCACAAGTTTGTTAAAACATGACTAGAATTGCATTTTTATATTTTCAACACGACGAAACCAGGGCCCTCAATCAGTTTTTGGGGAAGGGACCCACTGCCCTCTGGAGGGGGCATTTTGACTGACCGGAGGAATATTTTAATATGGAAGTTTTTACAGATAACTTGTTTGAAAACTAACTCAACCCGAACAAACTCGCGTCTTATTGTCGTTTGGTAAAAACGTCATGTAATCTTTACAGCAAATGAAACTCCTATAAATATAAATTTGATTATTTTTTAGCACAAAAACCCATAGCTCAGATACCAATAAAGCTTTAAATTTGGACTAGGCTGCGGTATACATGTAACATTTAGCTATACACGCGTCATTTCCACGAGATTTTCGTGATTTGCCTGCGTTAATAAATAGTTTGCGTGTTTTTCTAGCCCAGCACGATTTTATAATGGAGATATGAAACTAAAATAATTCAATATGCAACACATATTATTTTGGTAAAAGTAATTTGCAGTCCCACTTTTAAAATTATTAATTAATTTAATGTATTCATTTTGAAGACCGAAAACGGAAATACACTACAACTCCATTATATCGCGATTCGCGGGGTCCATGGATCGCAATCTCGATATATAACTTGTTAGGTCATTCATGTGCATACACATGTAAACACAAGCCTATTTTTGCTATCTCAAAAGTAAATGTAATTAAATCACCTTTTCATTGTTGTTAACATCCATAATGTGTTATATCCATATGTAAAATATTCTATCTGTATATAAAAATATTATATAGTTCCTTGTCATTAATATTAAATCAGTTATCACAACACATATACTGAATCGAAATGTGAAACGCCTATCCGAATTTTACTGTTCACACGTCATAAACGCAAATTTTATTTACAGTTAAAATACACATGTACTTCCTGAAAAGCCTTTGTTCGGCTAGAAAAGCGCGCAAAAATTATGCTGACATGTACAACGTCCTGTCATCAGCATGGAAAGCGTGGGTGCATTGATGGCCATATAAAAACTTTGTAGCGCAGAGAACTGCGAGATCTTTACTTTTGAATAAAAGTTTTGTAGCACATACCAACCAATTTTTTTTTATCGCCATTGATGTACAGTTAACATTACCTCTTAAACAAAAAAATACTTCTGCCGTATCGATAACATTATTGTCGTTCAGATAGATCAGTATTGATTTATGACATACAGGTACTGTGTACACCCTCCACGTGGACAGCGTGTAATTCGGTTGCTAATTAAAGCGACAGCAGTGAAAGGACGTTGTCATGGGTGGCTCTCGCGATATAAGCTGATGACGTCAAACTGTTTAACTTTGATGTTGAACAGATCGGTTTATTGTTTATCGCACATAACATGTGTCAATGAAATATTAGCGATGTAGAGATCTAGACCAAAACGGCTATACTTGTGATGCGGACGATTATTGGCATCTTAACTAGATTTTCTTGTATTTTTTTGCAGACCTCCAAGGGGGAATTTTTCCATTTTTTAGGTGAAAAACACATACTTTTCAGGCGGGGGAATGGGGCCGATATTCGGCGGCAAAAAGCGTAGATCGAGGGCCCTGGAAACTGACCTAGTATTTCATTTACAATATCTTGTAGATAGCCGATTTTAAAGGTGAATATTCTGATATAATTTATTCTAAGACAATTTTGCCAGGCTAATTAATGTCTGGTTTATTTGTTCATTCAGAAATCGGCCATTTCCACCTTTCGTGCGGCTTTAACCGAAGTACAAACGTGTTCGCCTGAATGCGTAGGAAAGCTCACCATGGCACCAGCATCTCAGACAGTACTCCTATATATAAGAGGTCGGTATACACAGACCTCATATCGGTAAGTGTCATTTTCCCGTAGCATTGTTCCGACATGAATTAATGTCGGAAGCTTTACAAGCTGCAAATTAATATTTTACCACTGATTATTTACTTAACAATGCATTAATTAATTAACCAATTGCATGCCAAAAAGTCAACATAAAACTTACTTTTACACTTAATCCTTATCTTTAAACAAATGCACTGTTCAAATTCTACGTGTAAAGTCCTCCATATTGCACTGAGTAATAATGTGAAACTTGCAAACTGCTTTTTAATTGGTCAGTAAAAATACGGATCGCATATACCTACAGAATCAAAGTTTTAGACGAAATATTTTACCATGTGCACAGTAGAAATCTGTGTCAGCTATTAATAGACGCTTTCGGTTCAAAACCGAAAGCGCATTGGAATAACCGAAAGCCACTTGATATAATATTCTGCTTATGAGTAATGAATTGAATAAAATTATATGAATATTTGATGTGTTGTTGTAGTGTGTGCTTGCTTAGTACTGATTTCTCTTAATTATTTTGCAGTATATC
Source organism: Congeria kusceri (assembly GCA_027627225.1). Taxonomy (NCBI): domain Eukaryota; kingdom Metazoa; phylum Mollusca; class Bivalvia; order Myida; family Dreissenidae; genus Congeria; species Congeria kusceri. The sequence continues at coordinate 68,208,128 of CM051027.1, forward strand.
CTCGTTGAACTTGCAACACTTATTCACACCTGATTATTAACGAACAGCCCACAATCAACAATCACACCTCATTGATACCAAAAATTAAATTGACAGGTTGTTCATGCTTGTAAAATGCGCTACAGAATTATCACCCACCAAAATGATTATCACGGTCTTTAATGATGATTGTAAAGGATGAAAACTTAAATTTGTCTGAAGTCTTAAATCAAAGAAAACAAATCGTTTCAAATCAAATCAACGTTTATGATATTATAATTTAATGTTAAAAATGACCATATTCTTCTTTAACCAGTGTACAGTGTATCAATAAGTAATGTATATGTTATGAGGCTTCTGATTAAGAAAAAAAAGTTCACCACAACATTTTACAGAATTTGGATGATAATAGCTCAATGTGATTTTAATATGCATGCCTCGTTATCAGCAACAAAGATAAGGTGATGAATAGGCACGTTATTAATGAATTAATTTTATTATTCAGAAGATTATGTACATGTTTAAAATCTACGAATATAGTCTGAACATATACTTTATATGATAGAATTGGTAGGTCACCATTAGATGGTCATACAAAAATAGCTACTCAAGTAATAGCAAGTTAAAATTGTCAATATGGTCAACAATTAGCTTTACAGTTAGCATTAACTTTAAGTATGTGGTTATTCATCACCACCGTTTTAACGTTGCGTAAATCTATCAGTGTCTATTGCTAGATTAGGCGTTGATGCTCTAAACCTTGCTAAAGCAAATATAAATTTCTTTTCGTGTATTTTCGTGTATTATTAATCAACTATGTTTGCAGTTTTAATTCGTCTTTGAATAAAAATATGTCCTTAGTTTAATGGTAATTTGAAAGACACTAATTTAAAAACGATGGCCTATACATGAAACTGCCAGATACTTACGAAATTATATAAGAATGTTTGAGGTCTAAATTGGGACTCTACCCGTGGGTCAGGTATTAATTTTTATGTTGCCGATTATTACGCTTCTTGGGCATCAATACTGTTACTAGCTACTAGTTTAAAGCTTTTAGGTATGTATAACTACTGCCAAAATTATAGTTTGTTATATTAGCCAATTAAACATCACTTAATTATATAATAGTCAAGTCAATTTTATTCGGCATATACGCAACATAACAATCTTTATTCGGGATAAAATATCACAATGCATACGTATAGCCTATTACATAAAATTAGCGTCTCGGTGAGAAACATGGAAAACATGGAATAATCAGAGAATGATTAACAGATGAAATATACATACACAATATTGTATAATTTTAAAAATATGATTTATATTAAGTTTATTGAGTATCTATTTTAAATGTTAGATTTGAATTAAAATCTACTTTAGTTATTAGCTGCTTCAAGTCAAATTGAAAATTCAGTCAAAACTTCATACTTAGCAGTTTACAAAATGATAAATGATCAGTTAAAACATACAGCTAAATACAGTGCGATTGTTTGCAGAAATATAAAAACAAAACAAAAACAGAACAAATGAAACGCAGAGCAGTTAAATACTATGCTTTTAACAAATGTGTTAAGAGAAGATAGTCCTTTCAAACATTCATTAGCTATAACATTGTGCTTTTGTTTATTCCAATGCGCTTTGTGCTTTAGGTTATTCTAGTAACCCTGTCCAAACCAATATTGGTGTATTACCGAAATGTGTAAATGCAAGTGTAATTTGATAACATTACAAGGTTTTGTTGATAATTGCTCGATTTAAGTGCTGTTTTCTTTTACAGTATGGATTAATAACATTATTATATGCATGATACTATTGATATTTTGAAGTTTGACCAGAAAAATCATAAGTTTATGTGAATTACTTTGCTACAGGAAATTGGCATAAACTGTTTAGATGTAGTGTGGATTCTGCCCATACAAAAAAAGCTCAGAATCCACCGATTACATCTAATTATCACTCAGTAAAATAAAAGAGTACAAACCAGGAGAGTATTTTTTCTCTAATTTGGTATAAAGGCGTTTTTGAAATATGTTTTGATATTGAATTTGAGAGTTGAAACATCAATTCTGTGTTTCAATTTCGTATTTTATTTTTATATCACTGAAAAGCAAACTATTGCTTTGCTATGTCTTATCAAGATGTAATAAGCTAAATCATAATGACTGTAAATCCATTTAAAAACACACTAGGATCTAATGTGACAGCGTATTTAACTTACCCATTTTGTTTATTGACTTGTGTTGTTGTTGTAGACAAATTCCAACGTGTAATCTGCGTCTACGCATGCGTGACATTGATTATGTATATATTCGAATTTGAATGCAGTTATATACTCGAGTTGATTTATTTAAAAATAAGCTATAAAATAAATTTATTGTATTTACATAAATTGCTTACAGCTCTAATTAACATGTATTTTATTTATATTCATATTTTTCAAATACGAAAAAGTGGGTATATAAACAAGTACGACGCCATTTTGTATTTGAAACGACGGAAAATGTCCAGGAGACATTCATCAGAAGGGAGTCTTTTCGTTGGAAGACTGAGTAAAAGTTGCAGAGTTAGAGACTTGGAAGATGTTTTCGAACCATATGGCCGGATGTCAAGATGTGAAATCAAATATGGTAGGTTAAATGTCCGCATCTGTCGATTCAACTCTTGCCCATTGGCATTGCCATTTTCGTCCCAAAAGATTTAATCCCCCAAGAAGTTTCGCCCCAAAACTTTTTCCTGTATTAAAAAAAAAAAAAAAACAATAACAACAGATACATCTTTGGATGTTTTTGCAAAGGTATTTTATCCTAAATTTACGTTTTTTATGACAATTTATTCAAGTTTTAGATATGACCTGGTAAATTCTGATGAAAAAAAAGAGCAAATGTTACAGTAAAAAAACCCTAAAGACCTGCAGGGATTGAACACGGTGTGAGAGACAGATACTAACCTCAGTGCTAAAAAGCTAGCTCAATGGCGAGACTGTTTATAGTTATAGACCAGTCACTACACTTCTCGGGTCCGCCTTTACTTTTTCATTAGCTAATTATTTGTGTGTGTTAAATATTGTGTGTGTGTGTGTTAAATATGTTATTACATGAATATTAAACATTTACTGGAAGGCAATGAAAATGTGATATTAATCATTGTTTTATTTGCTTATTTTCAGGTGCTGAAATGGGTATGTTTACGAACATGATTCATTTAATATAAAGTCAAAATTCGATTTCTGTTAAATAAGTCTATTATATATACATACTTCTTGTTTTCTTGTTAAAACTTATTAAAATAATTAGCATATTAATTCATGTTCATTTGAATCCACATATTCAGTCAATTACACTATGCAGCTACTGCTAAAACATTGCATGGTATTAAAGGGTCATAAATTGCTATTGTGCTGTACTGGTATATTCTTGTTCTAGCCTATGCCTTTGTGGACTACGAAGACAGACGAGATGCAGAGGTAAGAGTTTGTTTTTTGTCTTAAATAAATCTGTCTCTTGGGATGTATATGGGCATTGGCATAAGTGGTTAATCATTACAGCTGTAGCAGATGAAATATGAAATAGAGTATTGGTGTTTTTCAATCAAAGTTACATAGTAAAATACCAATTCTTATAAGTGTATACTGTATAACAAGTATATCTTTATATTTGTTCTTGCATGAAATTGTACCATTGCTATTGGTTCATGTATTTGTGTCATTGCTGCAGTGAGTTTGCCATACCTAGACCCCAGATCCATTCCACCCCCTTGCCACTGCCCCATAGCCAGGTTTAAGGAGCCTAGCCACTGCCCTATAACCAGTTTCCAGGAGCCTAGCCACTGCCTATAGCCAGGTTTAAGGAGCCTAGCCACTTCCCCATAGCAAGGTTTAAGGAGCCTAGCCACTGCCCTATAGCCAGGTTCCAGGACCCTAGCCACTGCCCCATAGCCAGGTTTAAGGAGCCTAGCCGCTTCCCCATAGCCAGGTTTAAGGAGCCTAGTCTCTGCCCCATAGCCAGGTTTAAGGAGCCTAGCCACTGCCCCATAGCCTGGTTTAAGGAGCCCAGCCACTGCCCCATAGCCAGGTTTAAGGAGCCTAGCCACTGCCCCATAGCCAGGTTTAAGGAGCCTACCTACCGCTCCATAGCCAGGTTTAGGGCGTCTACTGAACCCTACCAAGCATTGGGATCCTTGCCATTTTCCGCTCATTGCCAGAGTCTGGAAGCATATAGCTCTACTCCATACCAGTAGCCATGTTTAACACAAATGCCATACCAATGAAGATCTTGTAAAAGAAAACAAGTCTGGTGCCGTCTAAATTGCGACACTTGACAGACAAATTGACCATGACCTTAGGCGTCCAGGCAGCCTTGCCCAGTGTGGGTTGTCGAAATGTAAGCAGTCGACCCCTTGACACAGAATGACTTCATTCTGCCTTGACCAATATGCCAATTGTTGTAGTTCCACACCCTAAGAGATCTGCGGTGTCCCGTCATGAGTAGGTTCTAGTGTTCATTTCTTCTAGTGTAACCGACTATTGTTGAATGTAGAAGTGTAATGTAATGTAAATAGTCAATAAAGGAAGATTTTCATCAATTTGCATAAATTATGCAGAAAGAGTAATATGTTATTGTCTCAACAAGATACATTAAAAAAACGATTGTCAGCCGTTTTTAAGGCAGTACAATTTTTGCAATTACAAGGATGCTGTTCGCTATGAGAACGGGCGCGAAGTGGCAGGATCAGCCATCATAGTGGAGTGGGCCAAGGGAGCACCAAGAAGACCTGGTGGTGGTAGAGAAATACGCGAACGCGGTCGGGTCAGTGTTATACACTTATAAGTTTATGTTCTTTATGCTTAACAAGTTTTACGATTTTGTATCATAATTGTTATTTATACTGTTGACTGAATGTTGGTTATTACAAATTTTAAGTGTTAGCACATTTTGCAACTGAGTACAAGTATTGATTGTTGAGTAGTAGAAAATATTCAATCAGAGGATCTGGATCTTAGCGTAATTTGCAGATACAATTTTAGTTCAGTAACATTACTTATAAACCACTTGAAATGGGTTCCAAATGGTTAGAATACGCCTTGCAAACATGTTTTTCATTTTGAAGCAAATTTTATCCACCTCAAAATTTTCCAGTATTGTAATTTGTGGCTTAAATTTATGTAGGTTTCAATTGACTAAACACTATTGGATTTATAACCATGCCTACTCAGGTCAATCTCCGACAAACACAGTATATGAATGTTTTTATAAGACATCTCCGTCAAACAATGAAGTCATGGCTATCTGAATGGATAAATGCATTGTCAATCAAATCTCAATGATTGGTCAATTTAGGAACAGTTGTCAAGTAGTTTTGATGTAAGTCTGCTTGTGTGCTCACATTTATACTTTACTGGTAAGAAACAAACTGTTCAGCTTGTTTACACTGTCTGCTTTCACAGGGTATGGACGAGTGCTACAGGTGTCATCGGTCAGGCCACTGGGCGCGGGACTGCCCTGACGACCGTAACTATGGCTTCAGACGAACCAGCGCTAAGAGGTCACGGTCAAAGTCACCAAAAGCCAAAAGGTGTGAGCAGTGCTGTAGCAATGGTGTTGCATAAGTTTATAAATGCCTCAAATATCTTTTGTTTAACAGTTATATAATATTGTTTCTTTTAAAAAATTTTGTACAGTAATTATAGGATTGACCGTGTTTTTAGCTCACCTGAGCACAACGTGCTCATGGATGGTGAGCTTTTGTGATCACCTTTTGTGTGTCGTGCGTCGTGCATCAACATTTTCATTCAAACAACATCTCCTAAACCGCTGGGCAAATATTCACCAAACTTCACAGGAATGATCCTTGGGTGACCCTCTTTCAAAATTGTTCAAATTGTTTCGGTCCGCTACATATGTAGGTCACCAGAGCTAAAAATATATTTAAAAAGTGAAAACTTTAACAATCTTCTTCTCTGAAACTGCATGGCTTACAGCTTTCATATTTGATATTTGGCATCCTCTAGTAGTCCTCTACAAAGGTTGTTCAAATGATGCCCCTGAGGTCAAAACTTGCCAGCTCCGGGAGTCACATGGTTTAAATAGACTTCATAGCAAAATGACTTTAAAAATCTTCTCCTCTGAAACCGCAAGACCCAGAGGTTTCATATTTGGTATTTGCATAGTGGTCCTCTACAAAGATTGTTCAAATGATGCCCCTGGCGTCAAAACTGGCCACGCCCCGATAGTCACATGGTTTATATAGACTTAAATAGATAAATGACTTTGAAAATCTTCTCCAAAACCTCAAGGCTCTGAGATTTGGTATTTGGTTGGTAACATTGTATAGGGGTCCTCTACATAGATTGTTCAAATGATTCCCCTGGGGTTAAAACTGGCCAGGCCTCAGGGGTCACATTGTTTATATAGACGTAAATAGCAAAATTACTGCAAAAATCTCCTCTGAACAATGTCAAAACTGGGATGTCTTAAACTTAGGTGAGCAACCTAGGTCCATCGTAGCCCTCTTGTTTTTCCAATACAAACTTGTATTTTATTCCAGATGGAAGGTGAGAAATACCCTGTTCTGTAATGACAGATTTCCTAATACGTATGATAGGAATGTGAATTAAGTTGTAAATCTCAACATGGCTTTCGTGTTGATGAAAACATTCTATTGCTTGGTCAGTATGTTACCGCTTTACACCGAAACTAGTATGACCTCCATCTCTCTCAGGTCAAGGTCACGTTCGCGTTCAAGGAGTCAAAGCGGTCGTGACAGCCGACGTAGGACCAGGACCCCCAGCCGATCCCGATCTCGTAGTCGCTCCCGGAGCAGGTAACTCAAGCTTGATCTTCATTACTGACATCACATGCTTGTATCAGCTGAACAAAAAGTGTTATCAGAATTCAACATTATTTGGAGATGACAGGCGCTTGGTTATCTTGGCTGTAGTATGACAGTTTTGGTTTGCACTTGTTTGACCTATTCTTATGATACTTGAAACATGATGTATGATTCTTTTTACTCATGGGATTTCAAATGGAGTGTGTGTTCACTGTGAAATGCAGCGATTTTTTTCCTTCTTTATAAAGTACCGGTAAACGGCACTTTCCCAATCAAGCAAAAATGCTAAAATTCCCAATTGGCGTCCGAAAAAATTCCAAAACGAAGAAAAGTTGCGGCCGTTTTGTCCCAAAATCGAACTATCGGCGAGTGAACAAATGAAATAAATTAGTTGTGTGTAACCTAGAGCTTGATTAATTCGGGTTTAATAAAACAGCGCATTCAGTCAATTGGGTCGTTTGCGATGTAATCATAGACCATAGACATAAGAAAGAATTTAGGCCTTTACTAAGTCAAGGTCGATCTGTTTATAAACCGGAAGTTGTGAAATTGAAAACGAAAGTAAAAAAAAACAGGTGCCCGAAATTGCGACCGAGATATAATATTTAACTAAATAATTTGTTTTTTTTGCATGATTTTAGATATGTAAATCAATTGATGGAAAAAGACAAACATATTTTCATTATGTATCAGTAAGTTTATTGTTATTTATTTACAAAATTAACTTGCATTTTGTTATTTGATAATTGACAACTTTGAGTCGTTTGACATGTTTGACAAGTAAATTACTTGACAAGTTACTGAATCATTTTATGAAATGATGATGGCGATTTTCATGTTCTGAATATTGCATTATAAACTAGATCTTTATTTAAAATACTTACTTGATTTAATTTATACACATGTAAATGCATCTCTGCTGGTGGTGTGCATTTTTTATCATTTGCAATTGTTGGAAGCATGAATACATTAAAACAGTTTTAAAAGGACTGTCCTGTTTATTTGAGAAGTTGAGGTGACAAAAAATCAAGGGTAATAGTCAATATAAAAACTTCTAGACAGGTTTCAGCTGTAGGGCTCCTCAGTATGTCAGTTGACCAGAAAAAATACACCAAATTCTATGTTCAAGTAGCAATAAGTTGAAAAACAACTAAGTTTGTTTGTTCTTTATTAGATTTTGTTCTTTATACCAACTTTAGTACAAAATGGTCATTTTGGCAAGCCTGTAAACGATTATTATAATGGGTATGTGTAATTAAGTACCAAGTAATTAACAAGACACAAGATTCCCAATTTGAAGATTTCACGACGCGAATTTTCCCAGTTTCAGGATTTTACGCGCTAATTTTTCCCAATTGGACCGGTACCGGTACTTTTCCCAATTGGGCAAAAAAAATCGCTGAAATGAAAAATGGTTACTATATAGATACAGTTGAACCAAGTTAGGCTGAGGTTTGTGATAAGCAGATTTGTACAGGTAAATTGTGGTGAACATTTACAAATGCTATTATTCAGTTTGAACAGGACCATTATGGAGAATAAAGCTTATAATCATTGTATAACAGTGTATAATTTTTTTTAGAAATTTGGTTTGACAGCAAGATGAATAGTGCTATACTGAATTATTAGAATACAACAGGTAGAAAGCACAAAATAACTGAATGGATGTTATGCATCAAATATGTAATTAATACCAGTAATTATGCATGAAAACCATCGTACGAGCACTTCCCAGAGCTGCCTGTTTCAGGTCTGGTGCTGGACAGAATGGTGGTGCCGACAGATCCCCCAGTCGCTCCAGGAGTCGTTCCCCACCCAAGGCCTCCCCCTGAGCTAATCACCGCGTCGCCATGAAATTGCCCCTGAGTCACTTGTATTTGTGAAAATCTTGATGCTGTAGCTTGTATTTAGGGAAAGATCCAGAGTGTATTGGCATGGTGCTGCACCCTGCTCCTTTATGGTTCTCCCCTTCTGCTCCTCTCGGTTGGTCAGTGAATTGGCATGGTGCTGCACCCTGCTACTTTATGGTTCTCCCCTTCTGCTCCTCTGGGTTGGTCAGTGAATTGGCATGGTGCTGCGCTCCTTGATGGTTCTCCCCTTCTGCTCCTCTGGGTTGGTCAGTGAATTGGCATGGTGCTGCACCCTGCTCCTTTATGGTTCTCCCCTTCTGCTCCTCTCGGTTGGTCAGTGAATTGGCATGGTGCTGCACCCTGCTCCTTTATGGTTCTCCCCTTCTGCTCCTCTCGTTTGGTCAGTGAATTGGCATGGTGCTGCACCCTGCTCCTTTATGGTTCTCCCCTTCTGCTCCTCTCGGTTGGTCAGTATATTGGCATGGTGCTGCACCCTGCTCCTTGATGGTTCTCCCCTTCTGCTCCTCTCGTTTGGTCAGTGAATTGGCATGGTGCTGCACCCTGCTCCTTGATGGTTCTCCCCTTCTGCTCCTCTCGGTTGGTCAGTGAATTGGCATGGTGCTGCACCCTGCTCCTTTATGGTTCTCCCCTTCTGCTCCTCTCGGTTGGTCAGCAGAAATGTTGATTTTTTTAAACTATGTGTCGCGTCGTGAGAAAACCGGACTTAATGCATGTGCGTAAAGTTTCGTCCTGGATTAGCCTGTGCAGTCCGCACAGGATGATCCAGGACGGCACTTTCCGCCTAAAGTGGATATATGGTTAGAAGAGACTTCCTTGAAACAGAAAATACCATAAAAGTGGAAAGTGCAGTCCCGGATTAGCCTGTGCTGACTGCACAGGCTAATCCGGGACGACACTTTACACACATGCATTAAGTCCCGTTTTCCCACAACGCCCCTCATATGTTTTTGCAAATATTCAATGAAAAATGAATAGACAATGTTTTAAAACCCTTTTATTAAAAGCATTAGGCTCATAAAAAGCGTGGATTTAACAAATTATTAGAACATGTCAAATAACTGGTCTGTCTGTTGAGACTGGTCATTTTTAGCAACAACCTGTATGATTTTAGATGCTGGATTTTTCCCTATAAGATTATAGGGAAGATTCTTAGAGTATTATAAAAGATGTATTCTTCATTTTCTTGTAATCTCTATATTTTTGTTCATTATTGTCATTTATTCAGCATTTCCACAAACCTTTTGTCGGATACAGTTTAAACATGTATCACTCATAATACATATACATGTCAAATTACTTCATTAACCAATACATCGTATAATGCGTTTACTTATTGTATATAGTCTTTTAATGTGTTTCGTGCTTGTCTTAGAATTTGAGGATCTTTCTACAATTATTGAGATCCTGCATATTTCTAAACTTATGGTTTTTCTTTTTGAACTGTTGGAATATTCATGCTGAATAGTGAAAATGTTGTTACATAATTTTGAAAACAGGTTATGTATGAGTTATTAAAATATTATTAGTATGATTATCTTGGCATTTTATTGCTGCATTAATAGAGGTTTTACATGACATTTTATTGTATGTTTTATCACTAAATTTTCAAAGAAAAAAATGCTCTTTAATGATGTTGAATATAAAAAATTGACTGTAACAACACCATTGCTAGTTCTTGCATGAAAATTCTCTTGTCTGCTGAGATTAGGTGTCTCGTGCACCCTGAGACATATTGGACATGTGAAACAACAGATCTCTTTGCAGGTGATTTGATGTGCTAAATATGTACCTTGTTATGATTTATGCTTCTGGGGGCATGGCCAAAAAATGTAGGGACGGTAGGCCAAAAGCTTTTTTGTCCTTATATGAGGCACGTCGTTGGAAAACCAGTCTTGATACATGTGCGTCGTGTCGTCCCGGATTAGCCTGTGCAGTCAGGACAGGCTAATACGGGATGGCACTTTCCGCTTTTATGGTATTTTCTGTTTCAAGGAAGCCTCTTCTAAACATTATTCCTCTATAGGCGGAATGTGCCGTCTTGTTTGAACTGCAGAATTCTTTAAAAAAATTAGGGTCGGCATAAAAAAAGTAGGGTTTGTCTGGCCACCAGAAGCATAACTATTTGTTTGCCTATCTGTACAGAATTTTAAATATTTTATAAGTATATTGACTACAGTGAATGCAGCCTTGCATCATTTTCACATGTATTGTCCTTGTATATTGATGTATATATTAAACATGAAGTCTTTTTCGGGTTGTCAAGACCAGTAATATAATTTAGAATAAAAACCTTAGGATCGTCGTGAATATGTGATTCTAGTGATTATTGTTCAATGATAAGTGTGTTGTTCTTACTGAGTTGAATGATAATCAAACATTTCAAAAAAGAATTAAAACGCGGATTGGCGAGAAAAAATGAAAGAAACCCAAATCAAGTTCTAACAGAAAGGAGACATTTGTTTGAAAGAAATTGAATTTCTGCAATGCCATTTTTACAAAAGACAAATCAAACGTCTATTTTTTTTTACTCCCTACTTTCAACATGTACAAGTATGTATGCAAACTACTTAATGCAAACACCATAATATGCATAAAACTCGGTGTGTAGACTAATCCTTCTAGTAGCCTATGGACCCTTTATAAATTGGGGGAATCAATTGCCAGTGCTTTGTAGCTTGCAAAGTAAACACTAGGTCAATCTCAATTCAATCTCCGGAAATTGCAGTACTTAAGACTTTTGGCTTCTTCCGCCAACAATCTAAAAATGGTATTGGATGAAATAAAAATAAACCACATACATTATGTGCTTACAATTTTAGTGAAAAAAGCAAATTTAAACAACAAAGACCCATGCCTTGAATTTGTTTTCCACAGACAGATCGTGCCAACTGATATTAGGACTGCATGTTTTAAACAAAACTTGCAAATTAACAAATCAGTAGAATTCGTTTGAAACATTGGACTATATACCTGTAATAGTTCATTGTACCTTATTTTGTTTAACATTACACCATCAGTTTAAATGGTTTCTTCCATACTGGTATGTTCATATTATAATAGTTTGCCCTGGTATTTATGGTTATAGGATTTTTAGCTTGACTATTCGAAGAATAGGTGAGCTTTCCTACTACCCCCAGCGTCGGCGTCCGCGTCTGAATATGGTTCAAGTTTTTATTCCAAAGTCATGTAACTTTAAAACTACATAAGTTATTCACTTGAAACTTGGAATATACCGTTGTCATCAACTCCAGTGTCAAGGGCAACATTCCCCATAACTCTGTTTTGTATTTTGACAGAGTTATGCCCCTTTTTCACTTAGATCTTCTGGTTAAAGTTTATATTAGATTTTCTGGTTCAAGTTTATATTCAGAAGTTTTGTAACTTGAAACTACATTAGGGCTGTTCCAGGAAAAAAGGTGATGAGGGGGTGGAGTGCCAATGTATTAAAATTTGGTGGGTGGGGGGTGATGGATTATCAATGACTTGAAAAAAAAAGTTGTTGGTGGTACCCCATTTTTGGACTGGCGTTCCCCCCCCCCCCATCACCTTTTTTCCTGGAACAGCCCTAATTTATTCACTTGAAACTAACCTTTGTCATCAACTCCAATATCAAGGGCAACATCCCCTATAACTCTGTTTTGTATTTTGACAGTTATGCCCCTTTTTACATAGATTTTCTGGTTAAAGTTGATATTCAAAAGTTTTCTAACTTCAATACTACAAACGCTATTGACTTGAAACTTGGAATATACCTTTGTCTTAAAGTTTATATTCAAAAGTTTTGTAACTTCAAAACTACATAAGTTATAAACTTGAAACTTGGAACTAACCTTTGTCATCAACTCTTGTATCAGGGGCAACATTACCCATAACACTTATTTTTGTATTTTGACAGAGTTGTAAACCCTTTTGACTTAGATTTTCTGGTTAAAGTTTATATTCAAAAGTACTGTAACTTAAAAACTACATAAGTTATAAACTTGAAACTTGGAACTAACCTTTCTCATCAACTCTAGTATCAGGGGCAACATTACCCATAACTCTGTTTTGTATTTTGACAGAGTTATGCCCCTGTTCCACATAGAATTTCTGGTTAAAGTTTATATTCAAAAGTTTTGTAACTTCAATACTACAAAAAATTCACTTGAAACTTGGAATATACCCTTCTCATCAACTCTAGTTGTGGGGTGAACATTCCCCATAACTATTTTGTATTTTGACAGACTAATGCCCCTTTTTAACTTAGATTTTCTGGTTAGTTTATATTCAAAAGTTTTAAAACTTCAAAACTATGCAAGTTATTCACTTGAAACTTGGAACAGACCTTTGTCATCAACTCTATTAGCAGGGCCAACATTACCCATAACTCTATTTTGTATTTTGACAGAGTAATGCCCCCTTTTCACTTAGATTTTCTGTTTTAAGTTTATATTCAAAAGTTTGGTAACTTCAAAACTACAAAGGTTATTCCCTTGAAACTAACCTTTGTCATCAACTCGAAAATCAGGAGTAACACTACCCATAACTCTGTTTTGTATTTTGACAGAGTTATGCCCCCTTTTTCACATAGATTTTCTGGTTAGTTTATATTCAAAAGTTTTGTAACTTTAAAACTACACAAGTAATTCACTTAAAACTTGGAACTAACCGTTGTCGTCAACTCTAGTATCAGGGGCAATATTACCCCTAATTATATTTTGTATTTTGACAGAGTTTTCCACCCTTTTCACTTAGATTTTCTGTTTAAAGTTTATCTTCAAAAGTTTGGTAACTTCAAAGCTACATAAGTTATTCGCTTGAAACTAACCTTTGTCATCAACCTTTATCAGGGGCAACATTACCCATAACTCTGTTTTGTATTTGAGTTGAGTTGGCCTACTTTTTGCAAAGACTTTGTGGTAAAAGTTTTTGTTCCAAAAAATTATAAACTATACAAGGGTTCACTTAAAAGTTTTGTATTTTAACAAATTTATGCCCCTTCCACTATCCAAAATATGTACCAACTGAAATACTTCGAATAGTCGAGCGCGCTGTCCAATATATCGTGCAGACCAATATATCGTGCCGTCTTCGATGGGGGGCATAACAATAGCAATGTAAATTGACAAGAATGTGTGTGTGTGGGTGTGTGACCAGCTGTAACATAACCCAAACATCACCCAGTAAACAAAGCTCTGGGGTCGTATTCCAGAAACATCTTAAGTGAAATCTTATCTTTAGCCTTAACATCGTCATTTTTCTTAAGCATTTTATTCCATGTATGCATGAAATTCTGCCAAATGTTCACTAATTATTAATACTTATTAACTACTATTTACCTACAACTGCAATTGGATTCATTAATTTATATTTAGTTTTAAAAATATTACCTTACAAAAATTGTAACTTAAGTGACATTATGTTAAGATAAACTACCAATATGTGAAATATTCAGTGGCAAGAAGAAATTAATGCACACAGAAACCATATTTTCGCATGTTTTGGACAATTTTTTAAGGTGAATCATTGAATCATTATATCATTACATCATACATGTGTATATAACAACTTTACCTAACAATATAAAACATGTTGCAGAGATTGACTTTATAAAATATTCCTGTAAAATACATAACAAAGTGTGTCATTAACAAGTTATTTGTTGTACTGTGTAAGATATGACGAGATGAATTTTGGTGCTGGAAGTTGTCTCGGCACATCTTTATTATCACATCTTTATGTATAATGTAAAAGTTTTGAGCTATTTCAATCAACCTTAAAGAGAATAAATACTATGGATGAGGCATGTCGTGGGAAACTCGGACTTAATGCATCTGCGTAAAGTGTTGTCCTGGACTGGCCTCAGCAGTCTGCACAGGCTAATCCAGGACGACAGTTTCTACTTTTGTGGTATTTCTGTTTCATTGAAGTATCTTCTAAACATAAATCCACTGTAGGCGGAAAGTGTCTTCCTGGATTAGGCTGTGCAGGCTGCACAGGCTAATCCAGGACGACACTTCACGCAGATGCATTAAGCCCACGACACGCCTCATATGTTGATATCCAGTATGTACTTCTCAACTTGCATAGGCACTTTTGACACATTTTGCAGGTACTGTAGAATGTAAGAACTTCCTAAACGTTGGATGGCCTCCCAAATCATAAACAAGAGGGCTATGATGGCCCAAAGCATTCACCTGAGAACTGGTACAAATGATGTTGTGACAGGTTTGAACATTAAGGTATATGAACAATATGCTAAGGGGGATAGGACCATTTGATTTAAAACATCGGTGAGTGCAATGGGCAAACTAAAGTACAAGTTCGGTAATGGTTCTCAAATCATATTTCTCGAGATTTTTACCTGACCCTTTTTTATTAAGTCAGTGACAATTCTGGAAAATGCAGAAACAGATTTTGATTTCTTTTTCGCAGACAGTTTTAGAGAACTAGTTGCAATGCGATAATTGCGATGGCTGTGCTATAAGGTCAAGTTTTGTTTTTTCTTTGATAATTTTCTGTCCAATGATGATAAATGATGTTAATCTGAAGACATCACTGTTGCATGTACAAATAACTGCATGCAAGATTTGCAACTGTTGGAAATCAAATTTTATCAATCAATTTTTATGGTCATATGCAAACTCTGCAAGTTTTGTCAACATTGCATAAAAAATTGTGCGTGCAAGCCAATCATTGATAACTTGTTGATGATTTTTTCCAAATACAAGGGACAATAACTCAGGTGTTTCTGGCCTGATCATGCTTATATTCGACTTCACCTGTAATCTTACGTACATAGACAAACTGCACGATTGGTGAAGATTGGATGAAAAATGAAGTCTCTATCCTGAATAATGTCCATTTTTGTATATTTTGTTCAAAAACAAAGGGCACTAAATCTGGTGTTTCTGGCCCGGTTTTTGCTTATATTCGACTTGACTTTTAATCTTATGGTCATAGACAAACTGTGCAAGATTGGTGAAGATTGGATGAAAAATTAAGTCTCTATCCTGAATAATGTCCATTGTTGCATAATTTTTTCACAAACAAAGGGCAATAACTCCAGTGTTTCTGGTCCGATCTTGCTTATAGTCAACTTCAAATGTAATCTCATGGTAATAGACCAACTGTGCACGATTGGTGAAGATTGGTTGCAAAATGAAGTTTCTATGCTGCATAATGTCCATTTTTGTATATTATTTTATAAAGAAAGGGCAATAACTCTGGTGTTTGAAACACGATCTGGCCCATTTTTGGCATCTGCTGAGATCTAATGGTCATACACAAACTATGAAAGTTTGGTTAAGATTGGATGGAAAATAAAGTCTATATGTTGGAAAAAGGCATTTTTGCACTTTTTTGCATGAAACAGGGGCAATAACTCTAGTGTTACTGGTGTGATCTGACCCAATAAAAATCCCATCTGAGATTTTATGGTCATACACAAACTGTGCAAGTTTGGTTAAGATTGGATAAAAAGTGGTCGCCAGCGTGAATACGAACCCAATTGTTGAAGGCACAAGGACAACAGACGACGCAGGAGTGGTCCCCTATACCACAATAGCTGAGGTGAGCTAAAAATAATTTTGGCTTATAGTGTCAAGGTCTCTTTCTAAAGACTACCAAGCCAAGCAGAGTACAAAAATCATGCTCTTGATAAAGTACTCTGAAGCATATTAGTCATTACAAGATAAAAATATATTCCAAATTTTCAGTTTTTTAGTTGTTATAAACATTAAATATTCATATTAACAAGAGGGCCAAGATGGCCCTAGGTCGCTCACCTGAGTGTAAAGCATCATAATGGCTTTTAACAACAAGATTGTTTAAGATTTCTATAAGGAAAACTGTTCCCCCCCCCCCACAAGGCCATTATTTTGTACGAATCAAAATGATTTCCAGGAATTTGGTAGACAGTTACCTAAGGAACATGTGAAATTATTTTGAAATAGAGCCAGTGGTTTCAGACAAGAAGATTTGTTAAGTTTTCAATATAGCCATATTAGGAAAACTGCCCCGCCCCCTGGTGGCCATGTTTTTTAACGAAACAAAATGATTTCAAGGTGTTCGGTAGAGGGTCACCCAAGGAACATTTCTGTGAAATTATTTTGAAATCCAGCCAGTGGTTTCAGACTAGAAGATTTTAAAAGTTTTCAATATAGCCATATAAGAGAAACTGCCCCGCCCCCTGGCAGCCATGTTTTTTAACAAATCAAAATTATTTCAAGGAATTTGGTAGAGGGTCACCCTAGGACCAATTCTGTGAAATTATTTTGAAATCAAGCCAGTGGTTCCAGACTAGAAGATTTTTTTAAGTTTTCAATATAGTTATATATCAATGAACGAGCATCATGCTCCTAAAATCGAGCATCATGCTCTTTAGGTCGAGCATCATGCTCGTTTATTGAGAACGAGCATCATGCTCGTTCATTGAGCATCATGCTCAATAGTACTAGGCCGTACGAAGAGGGTCTTTATTGCCTAACCCAGCATGATCCTCCTAAAACTAGCAGCACGCTCGAATTGACGAGCATGATGTTCGATCTTCTCAGCATGATGCTCGGCCGAAACAGCAAGATGCTCGTTTACTGAGAATCATGCACGTACATTTAGCATGATGCTCCACCTTACGAGCATGATGCTTGTTTCTATGAGCATGATGCTGTCTTAAGATATTAAAGACCCTAATCGTACTCCATAGCATTCACATTAAAACTGAAGAGGATGATTGTGTTTTAGTTCACTATCAAGATCATAAATCATTTTATTTATTTTCGAAAGTGATTACCCTTAAAATATACAATCAACACATTTAAAGGGACTTGTTCACAGATTTAATGTATTTAAACAAGAGGGCCATGATGGCCCAAAGCGCTCATCTGAGAACTGGTACAGATGAAGACCATACTGTTGTGACAGGTTTGAAAATTAAGGTATCTGAACAATACGCAAACAGGGATAGGATCAATTTTCATTTAAAACATCAGTTAGTGCAATGAGCTAACTAAAGTACGAGTTAAGTAGTTGATGTGCGTTTTTTTGCTAATGGTTCTCAAATCATTTTTCTTAATATTCTTACCTGACCTTTTTTCATTAAGTGAGTGACAATTCTGGAAATGCAGAAACTGTAGATTTTGATGTCTATTTCACAGACAGTTTTGGAGAACTAGTTGCAATGCGATAACTGCGATGTGCTATAAGATCAAGTTTTGCTTTTTCTTTGATAATTTTCTGTCCAATGATGATAAATGACGTTAATGCAGGCTCTGAAGCCATCTGATCAATGTTGCATGTTCAAATAACTGCATGCAAGGTTTGCAACTGTTGGAAATCAAATGTTATCAATCAATTTTTATGGTCATATGCGAACTGTGTGAGTTTGGTAAACACTGAATAAAAAATCGTGTGTGCAAGCCAATCATTGATAACTTGTTGATGTTTTTTTCCAAACACAAATGGCAATAACTCCGGTGTTTCTGGCCGATCATGCTTATATTTGACTTCACCTGTAGTCTTACGTTTATAGACAAACTGTGCACGACTGGTGAAGATTGGATTGAAAATGAAGTCTATATCCTGAATGATGTCCATTTTTGTATTTTTTTTTCACAAACAAAGGGCAATTAATCTGGTGTTTCTGGCCCGATTTTGCTTAAATTCGACTTCATCTTTAATCTTATGGTTGACAAACTGTGCAAGATTGGTGAAGATTGGATGAAAAATGAAGTCTCTATCCTAAATAATGTCCATTTTTGCATATTTTTTTCACAAACAAAGGGCAATCACTACGGTGTTTCTGGTCCGATCTTGCTTATATTCGAATTCAACTGTTATCTCATGGTATTAGACAAACTTTGCAAGATTGGTGAAGATTTGATGATAAATGAAGTCTCTATCCCCAATAATAAACATTTTTGCATATTTTTTTAATAACTAAGGGAAATAACTCTGGTGTTTGAAACACGATCTGGCCCATGTTTGGCGTCTGCTGAGATCTGATGGTCATACACAAACTGTGAAAGTTTGATTAAGATTGGATTGAAAATAAAGTCTATAACTTGGAAAAGGCATTTTTTTGAACTATTTTGCATGAAAAAGGGGCAATAACTCTAGTGTTACTTGTGTGTTCTGACCCAATACCAATCCCATATGAGATTTTATGGTCAAACACAAACTGTGCAAGTTAGGTCAAGATTGAATAAAAAATGTAGTCTTTATCGTGATAACGGTTCAAATTGTTGACGGCATACGGACGACAGACGCCAGACAGCTCCCCTATACCAATAGCTCACCGAGCACTATGTGCTCAAGTAAGCTAAAAAAAGCCTTTAAATGTCTTAACTGCAAAAATAAAGCATCAGGACTAACATTAACAAATATTAAATAAGGGAAAAAAGTAAATAAAATAATTTGCCTTCGCAGGGCCTTGAACCTACTATCTTCGGGATCAAAAATCTGACGCTAAAACCACTCGGCCATTTTGACATACTAGCAAGTGGTGTATTTATCACTATGTAGGTGATACATGTGTTTTCCAAACTACCGATAAAAAGCGTTACAGGTTTCCAAACTACCGAAAAAAAGCGTTACAAACACTATATATTTTTATCCATTTCAGTTGAGGATTATCTATAAAGGACACTATGTTTGCTACATATTTTTAGTCAGAAGAGTTACTTTGCTTGTTTATATGAAGTGTATTTTTCTTCATGGGATCTGTGACAAAATTTTTGAATACTGTCAATTTGACAATCTGTGAACAGGTCCTTTAAGACATTCAGTTCCATGTATTTGAATAAATACTTCTGTTATACAGAAAACTTTAAATAACTAACACATACAAGCACAAAATTAATATTAATGCTTTTGAGCAAACAAAACAATACAAAAATATAAATGTCTTCAAATAAACTCAATCAAGACTTAAATTACATAAACAAGCAAGAATTCATGTTGAATACCAATACAAAATAAAAACTAAATATTATTTGGAAACATAATAAAAACAAAAACATTTGAATAAGACAACATTAGTCACTGCAAAAAAAGATATTAAAGGCCGCAATGCCCATATTGTCACTAGACACCAATCCAGTCTTAGGTACCTGGTGTGTCACAAGACATATAACTTTGCATTCTAATGAAAACAAATTGTAGCATTTGAAACGAATCAAGTCGTGTTTATCAGTTAAAAAGAGAAATCACAGGTGCCAGTCGACTTATGTAAGTTTGATACTGTTAATACTGTCTTTTTTTAACAGAACAGAATATTAATTAACTTGAGCATTACAAGCTTTTCGTTATACAAACAGACCAAGCAAACATATGCTAATCTTCGGATCGGATATTGCAATTAATTATAGATACAAATATAATATGTAATTAAAATAAGTACTGCGCATCCAGGACATTTCTCAAACAGGTAAAATTATAAAGTCTACAACCAATTATTTTATTAGTTATAATTGACTTTTAAGTCCTCAGACCATCAAATTTGGTTTAGCAAGTATAACAATTTTTTAGCAAAGTATATCATTTACACATTTTGACATGGCATGTTTAATGATTTTCATTATTATAATTACAGTTTATTGACATCATCAGTTTTATTTACTTCAATTAATTACTTCATGAGTTTTTAGTACGCAAAAGCCTTGTTAGTACGAGCCGACCAGCAACCGTATTTTTGGGCCAACACAATTTGGCAACGTATTTTCATTGCAAACTTCTAGAATTCCAAGTGAAATACAATCTTGCCATTCAAATATGTTATGAGAAATTGTATACAGGATCCAAATTTGCCAAACAGCAAATTTCCTACAACTATCGTAAATATGAAATTTTTCACTAAGGTTTGCAATGCACTTTGTACAATATGAGGACCAAAAATCTGGAAGTGGCTATGCTTAAAACATTTCTTTTAATAACAAAATTATATATGCATGTACAAACAATGTATAATTGTAGTTAAATGTCATTTAACCTCATGTCTTGGCACGTTTAACACTGCAACATTTAAATGGCATACATGTACTGGATTTCCACACAGATAAAATCTGTAACAACAAACATAGTACAATATTTATCTATAATCATTTTACATACATGTACAACTACTTCATATTTAACATTCAACAACAATAAAGTATTGACAAATGAAACACATATGCACATGCTAAAGCTAGATGTCATCAAAAATAAAAATGTAAACATACCAGAAACATGAAACTTGTCGAGTGAAACTCACTAAACAATGTGACACCACAGGGATAAATGTGTAAGTGAGAACAGTTACTAAAACTGATATCCATTTCACTATATAAAAACTACTGTTGGACATAAATGGCAACATGTACACATGAGTATCAAGTATTGATGAACAATTTATAGAAAATATCACTAAAACATTTACATGTGCTTATAAAGCCCATGTAACGTCTGCATAACGTCTGTTAAAATATCACTATAACTCAATAGCTATCTAGCACCAAATATAAATACTATGGAGAAAAACTAACAGGAAGAAAAATGGGAAAACTTCATGTATAGACAACAATTTTACAGAACCGCTAATAAGCCTCTATAATGATTCCATAAAGTTTCTGACTAGACAGTAGTAAATTCAGCTTTAAAAATATGGTTGATCTCTTTCAATACTCAAATGGGGACATAAATAATACTAGAGTTTAAGGCTATACTGCTTTTATTTGTAATGTTTCTAGTTCCCATAAATTCCAGGTGGCCACTAATGAATATTCTTTCAACCATATTGCAAATTGTACTCCTTGCTTCACGATACAAATATTTCAGATGATTTACAGAACAGGACGGTCACAAATTATGACTGAAGCCTACAAAATTCATTTGCTTACAACTTGTTCTAGTAGGTAAGCCTTTTTAAATAAGCCCATACAAGCTACCTTCTATTAAAGATGTTTGTTTAATAGAAATATTTGTACGGATGAATAGGCACAACGACCTGAGTATGATTGATATCCGCAGTTTAAACAAACCAGTAACTAGTACTCCTATATGTGAACAAAAACACACAATATATGTGTAGCTGAGCTTATTTGTAGTCTAAACTTACAAGTACTATACAATGTCTGATACACCAGAAGTTCAAACATGTATTAGTTTATGCAAAAAGAGAACAAATAACATATATTTTCTTACGCATAAAACAAGAGAATCTCCTATCAGCACAAACATGTTTCGTTTAATGACTACATGCATATAATGATTGGTAAAATAAATACTCACATATAAAATAGTGTATATAATTTGCTTTTACATGTATATGATATTGTATCAGACATGTTTCATGTTTGTTGACTAAGTAAGCTTATTAACAGTGCACATAGCTTCATGAAATTGTGTGTCTTACCAAAGCAGACAGACGTCTTAGGCAGAACAGTATGATAGACAACTTAAATGTGTCTGAACAAGAAATGAACTCTCAATCACACATGAACATGTTTTGGCTTTATGTACATATTCAGAGAAATGAACTTGCTGCATTTATGTTTTAAAACATACACAGACTGCTGTCATTATGATTATGTGTATTTATAGGAAGAGATAATTTCTAGGGATACACCAGAGTGAACAACATAACTATCCATCAAATTAGTGAGATTTCCTGTTTTTTTCTAACTAACTTGCAACAAAAATGACATTATTCTTTACTAACTGGCAACAAAAATGTTTTGTTTTGTAACTAACTTGCAACTTAAATGATGTTTTTCTTGAACTAACTCGCAACAAAAATGATATAATTGTGTAACTACCTGGCAACAAAAATGTGTTGTTTTGTAAACTAACTTGCAACTAAAATTATGTTGCTTTGTAACAAACTTGTAACAAAAATGACGTAGTTTTTAAACTAACTTGTTACAAACATGATGTTGTTTTCTTACTAACATGCAACAAAAATGATGTTATTTTGTAACTAACTGGCAACAAAAATGTGTTGTTTTGTAACTAACTTGCAACTAAAATTATGTTGCTTTGTAACTTACTTTTAACAAAAATGATGTAGTTTTTAAATTTACTTGTAACAAAAATGATGTTGTTTTCTTACTAACATGCAACAAAAATTATGTCATTTTGTAACTAACTGGCAACAAAAATGTGTTGTTTTGTAACTAACTTGCAACTAAAATTATGTTGCTTTGTAACTTAATTTTAAAAAAAATTATGTAGTTTTTAAATTTACTTGTATCAAAAATGATGTTGTTTTCTTACTAACATGCAACAAAAATGATGTTATTTTGTAACTATATTTTGTAATTAACTGGCAACAAAAATGTGTTGTTTTGTAACTAACTTGCAACTAAAATTATGTTGCTTTGTAACTAACTTGTAACAAAAATGATGTTGTTTTCAAACTAACTTGTAACAAAAATGATGTTGTTTTCAAACTAACTTGTAACAAAAATGATGTTGTTTTCGAACTAACTTGTAACAAAAATGATGTTGTTTTCAAACTAACTTGTAACAAAAATGATATTATTTTCAAACTAACTTGAAAATGATATTGAATTGTAACTAACTTGTTACAAAAATGATGTTGTTTTGTGACTAACTTGTAAGAAAAACGATGTTGTTTTCAGACTAACTTGTAAGAAAAATGTTTTCCAACTAACTTGCAACAAATATGATACATGGATTGTTCATTAACTAATTAGTAACAAAAAATAGCTTTCTAATGACTAGAAAATGACTTGGAGAGTTTATACTGATGACAGTAGAGAACATGATGACAAATAAAATACAGGCCTTTCATGTCATTAGAAACATTAGAAGAATGCAGGAGTGTGGAAATAATATGCCCTATTTAACTGTTGGACAAGTAAACTTTTACTGTGAAGATGTGCCAGGAGAAATGCAATTTAGGTGTGCAACAATGATTTAAAAGTTGCCAGATAAAATATAATCATGTGTTATTTACAATTCAATAAAAACTTATAATAGGAACACCTAGAACCAAAACTATATTTTGTTTGGACAAGTTACTTTTGCTCGCAGACAAGTAGATTTGTGCAATGAACTTGTTCACAGACAAGTGAATAATTTTGATGTTTCCACATCTTTGGAAGAGAGTCAAGAATACATTGAATGAGTACACATGTACCCAGAAACGAGATTTAGGGCTGAATGGGGAAGACTGCTAGTATCAACAATGACTCTATTTATAATGTAAATGGCGATGTCAGAAAATTTATAGTCATGTAATAAAATATACGTGTAAAAATGTAAGGTATTTTTCTGGAGTCCTAACTCCATTCTTTGTTTGTAAGTCTAAAAATAGATAGGTTAATACACCATGACCTGGAAGTAGCTTTGTTGGAAGAAAGTCATAAAAACACGGCCCGATTACATATGTACCCAGAGACAAGACGCAGAGCAGAAAGGGGAAGACTGTTGATATCGACAATGCCTCATAATGTAGACAGCATGGAAGGTTGCGATGTCAGGAAATGAGTTATCTCGTGTAGATGACTGTGTAATAAAACATATGCCTAAAATGTAAGGTCTTCTTGAGTTTTGCCTTTTATATAACCAAAAATGTTTACATTCCTAGAAAACAGGACAAAATTAAAAAAAAAAATTAGCCCGTTACAGCAAACTTTTTTTCAGAAACTTTTACGATATTAACATTAACCAGCAAAAGCCAATATCAATTTAAAATTCATCTTACTCATTACTATAAGTTTCTCCAGGCTATGTCAAGACATCAGTTATTTCCTGTAGCTTTGTAATAAACAATATGGATAAAAGTACACCTGTATAAAATCAGACAAACAACAAAATCAACAACAATTGAGAACAAGAAAAAAATTATTATTCAACCATTAGAACCCTAACTCAAGAACAAGTTGATTAACACACATGTCCCCGGTCAGTGCTGGACAGCCCATTTGAATTATTTTAAGTCCAAATTAGGTCAAGGTCACAGAATGGTTGGGTGAAATGGGTGGATAGGGAATGGTCATAAGCAACAACTGTGTAAGTATCCAAGTGCTGTAGTAAGCGGTGCTGGTGCTAGACGAAACGGTAAAATCTAGTTAACAAAGAAATAGCCCATTTTAATTACTATAAGTCCAAAGTAGGTCAACGTCAAAGTGAGGTTGGGTTATATGGGTTGATAGGGAATGGTCATAAGCAACAACTGTGTAAGTATCCATGTGTTGTAGTAAGCCGTGTTGGTGGTAGGCGAAACGGTAAAATCTACTTGTCACAGACGGATGAACAGGACAATCACTATATGCCTCTCGCATCAAGATGCCGGGAGCATTAAAACAAACCCTAAGTAAAAGAACGAGCGAAGCCGAAGCATTCTTCCAGGCTGATATGAACAAGGCAACACTAAAGCTAATACTGATCAGATCCATAACAATTGTTCCCATATGCATAAGCGTATCACAGGTCCCAGAATGAAAAAAATAGTATGACCATTTCTTGCACCAAGCTGACGACATTACCTCTTTCCCTACACCCAAAACTATAATGTAAGAAATATTTTACACATATGACAATCTGTTATTTGTGCGTCAGACAAGGAGCATGAAAATTTAACATTTTTAAAGTCTTCATAATAGGTACCTACAATTCATATAGCACATGTTCATTATAACTGATTCTTGTTATAAATGAAATTGTACAAACATTAAATTTTGCCCCCTGTAACACAGAATTAGATTTAAATCATAAATATACAATGTCAACAAACGTTTCGTTGTGTGAAATGTAAAAGTGCATACAGTAACAAACCTGAATTTAATACATTAAAATTATCATAAAATACTTTGTTATCAGCAGCTATATTTTTATATTTAACGCTATTTAATGAAAATTTTAAAGGTATATGTAAACAAATCTATTTAATATATTTTGTTCTGCATCTATTTGCAAAATTATACTTCATATATGACAAACAAAGGCAAAATTGATTTTGTTTCTATTGGAAAGTTGAATGTTCCAAACAAAGCTCTCTTGCTGAACACCAATAATTGAGGCGTGTCGTGGGAAAATAGAACTTAATGCATGTGCAGTCTGCACAGGCTAATCCAGGACGGCACTTTCTGCCTACAGTGGATTTATGTTTAAAAGAGACTTCCTTGAAACAGAAAATACCCTAAAGGTGGAAAGTGCCGTCCTGGATTGGCCTGTGTGGACTGCACAGGGTAACCCGGGACGACACTTGACGCAGATGCATTAAGCCCTGTTTTCCCACAATTTTTTTTTTTAAATTAATAATAACTTTTATACAACATGCTAAAAATTTGAACCAATATTAAGCCAGAGTTTTAAAAAAATCTGAGACTTCATTGAGATTAACTGTCAAAATCAATTTGACTGTTTATAACTGACAAAATCAAATTGAGTGCTTATAACTGACAAAGTCAAATTGACTGCTTCTACTCATGTTGCTGCTTCTCATATTTACAAGTTTTGAGGTGACAGAGTGTGCTCTTGACAGACTGTTTTCTACTTCTGATATTTGTATGTAAGTAAAAGTTTCAAATTCTATCTACAGCTTAGAATTACATGTTGATATCCGGGCTTCTGAAAGCTGATACAGCATGCTGTGTCGTAACAATGCTGTCTCCATATTGGACTTCACTGCTACTGATGTGTGTACAAGCCCTGTAATGATGTGTGTACGTTCTAGGGTACAAGTCCTGTTACTGGTGCGTGTGTGTTCTAGGGCTACCAGAGCGCATTCTCTGCTGTTCTGACACCAGGAGCTCATCCTGCATGAGCTGCAACATCGACAACAACGATTGTTTCTCCGAACTTAGATTGTGCACCTCCTCTTCCAGGTTCACTATTTTCTCACATAACACAGCATTATCTGCTTCGAGTGCATTTTTAGCTTGTCTTGAATCCTCGTATTCATTTAACAGCTTACTTGTGAACTCTTTATTTTTAAGTTTAATTTCTTCATGATCGATGTTTGCTTTTTTAAGGGCTTCAATTTGCTTGTCTTGCATCTGTGTGTGATTGTCATGTTTTTCTAACAGGATTTTCATTTGAGCGTTCTCATTCTGCAGTTTCCACAGTTTCTCAGACGTTTCTGAGTCCGGATTCGCTGTTGTATCACTCGTCAGTGGATGATTTGAGGTCACTCTCTCAACACCATTAAGAATACTTGAGAGAACTGTTTCTCTGGAGAAAACAGACTCGTTCGGACCTAAAAAGCAGCAACAAAGAAATAATGAAATTGACACTTTTTTTGTACCAGGAACTTATTCAGTGATGCCATCAGCTGATAGAAAATATGATATTTAATAACTAATAACAACAATGGCAATGTTCGCTTGTGAAAGTTTATTTTTAGTTCAAAAATAAATATCATTATAATTTTAATAACATTTATTTTATCGATTTATTTTATATGTTAGCTGATTTACAATTTAAGGAATTCAAAGGAATAAAAGGAATATTCAAAGGAATAAAATGGCCTGGCTGGTATAATTACTTTTTGAGCTACAAAGAAATACAAAACACTGTGGTTTCACTGTGGTTTATTACTTTTTTATACATGTGCTTCTAGTGTATGATCTAAGATTTGTTTGAAAACAGTAAACTATACAAGGTTTTATTTGTGAATATGGATTTGGGCCAACTATGACCACGCCAGATGCAAACAATTAATAAACTGACACCACACAAAGGTGTATTGGGATCTCTCACCTGTTGAAATACGAAACACCCCATCATCATGGCGATATATGAACATGTCCTGAATGTTGACCTGCACTGGGGGGATGTCAGGTGGGGTCACAATGTTCACAGGGGGCGGGCGGTCCTCCTGGGAGAGAGAATGCTGTACAATATTTTATGGAGTATATGACACAACTTTGTATCAAAATATTTGTGCCTTCATCTACCAATGTGACTGACATGCATGCATGTACAAAATCTGATAATCTGTTTATTCATTATTTTCATCAGAAATGTATCATAGTGTTATAGGAACAGGAAGGTAGTGTAAGTAGGTAGGTAGGAAATTTTTTTTTCCCCTTTTTTGGAAACAATTACATTGAAAATAACATACATTTGTGTAAAATGGAACTATCAAAGTAATTTACTCAATGATATATATAATAAAGAACAATATGTACATGTATAACAGACTAGATTAAAAGATTGAAAATTATTGTCCAAATTAACTAATACATCCGATACTGTCAACTTAGCAGTGTTCAAATGGCAAGTGTTTGTCTGTTTGCTTCACATGCACGCTTGGGTAGATTCGTACCTACCGCCTTATGTTCGTACCCACTGCGTTTTCGTACCATTTCTTACTTGACCAGACTTTTTTTTTTACCCCATCGGAACCCCAACATTTTTTTCGGGTCACATCAATTTTGGTGGGTACATGTAGGTAGGGAAGGGGAAACAAATACAATTATTTTTTTTGCCTAGGGGTTTAATGGCTGTACAAGGTTGCAGTGGTGTTATGGATATGGTGTCCACCTTGTGATATGGAGGTTGTCAGTTCGATTCCTATTCAGGGAGAGTTGGAATGATCTTTGTCAAAAGAAAGCAAGTATTGGTTCTACCCAGGATTCAGACTTGAATGTGTCTCAATAAGCCTCTGGCTTTTAACCCAATTATGGTTAAATAACTACTGTAATTGCTGTAATTGCTGTACATTATTAATGGAGTCATTACAAGTAGAGATTTTTTGCAAATCATTATTCATCTTTCCTGTAGATTCAGCCTTTCCTATTGATTCGGCCACCCCCAGATAATGGAAAATAACTATTATTTCTTATAAAACTTGTGTTAGTTATCTGTATTGAGACAATTCTATCACATAAATATTGTTTTGGGTTTTAAAAATTGTGAAATTTTGATTTTGTCTGAGAAAATTAAGATTAATAGAAGAAATTCCCCAAAATTGCTACACACTTTGTGCATAAGCCAAGAATTGTGTATACATTCATTTTCAAACAGTATGCTAGTTAGTTTAATAAAGAATGCTTCTATGAAATTATATCAAAATTGTGACAAAATTTTCGTGTTTTCTTATCAAAATGAAGACAGAACCAAATGACAGGAAACATCATGGTTGCTTGGGTGCCTTCCTAGAATTGGACAGTAACTAAGTGAATGGCTGATCTCTACATTATTTGGCCTTTATTTAGTAAGACAGACCTTTAATTTATAGATGAAAGTCTCACTGGTGTTGAAATTACCCTCATTTAGGGCATAAAAGCAGTTGAGCTCTTAAGTGGCCGAATATACAGGACAAGAGGCTATGTATGTATGCTTCAATATTTGAGGATAATCATCACCTCATACGCAAAGGCACAAGGTTTTACTTACAACAAGTGTCAGATTGAAATTTTTCACGCTGATCTGCATGGGTACAGGGGTAGACACTTTCTCGTCCTGAGCGAAGGCGGCCATGTTGAGGATGCTAGACATACGGAAGGTGAACCCGGTGTCCCTCGCTACCACCTCCATCAGCCCCAGCTCGGCACCCTTAGGGGTCAGCTTGCGTGCACTGGGCCCCATGGTCATCTTGAACTTCATTGGATACACCTTTGGCTGCAAGCTTACAGGAGTTCTGATGATACCTGTAACAAGGAGAGTTAAAAAGCTTACACAAGTTCATTATGATCAGACTAAACTGATCAGACTTTGAAAAGAAAGCAAACCAAGTTTACACATGCTATTTAGGTAAAATTATTTGAAACAGGTAATTCACCTCCCATTAATGATGATAGATGCAGAATAGATTTTGTTATACTAAGAACAAGGGTCTATTGTATATGTGTATTAGTAAACACATATTTAAATAATAACTGCTTTTGCATACAAAATACTCTGATGAAGCTTGTATCTGGTTGCCATGTTTACATGCTTCCTCCATTACAAGACAGATTATATTTGGTTGCCTTGTTTACATGCTTCCTCCATTACAAGACAGATTATATTTGGTTGCTTTGTTTACATGCTTCCTCCATTACAAGATAGATTATATTTGGTTGCCTTGTGTACATGCTTGGTCCATTACAAGTGAGATTATATTTGGTTGCTTTGTTTACATGCTTCCTCCATTACAAGAGATATTATATTTGGTTGCCCTGTTTTCATGCTTTCTTCATTACAAGAGAAATTATATTTGGTTGCCTTGTTTACATGCCTATCTCCATCACAAGCGAGATTATATTTGATTGCCATGTTTACATGCTTCCTCCATTACAAGATAGATTATATTTGGTTGCTTTACATGCTTCCTCCATTACAAGAGATTATATTTGGTTGCCTTGTTTACATGCTTCCTCCATTACAAGACAGATTATATTTGGTTGCTTTGTTTACATGCTTCCTCCATTACAAGATAGATTATATTTGGTTGCCTTGTGTACATGCTTGGTCCATTACAAGTGAGATTATATTTGGTTGCTTTGTTTACATGCTTCCTCCATTACAAGAGATATTATATTTGGTTGCCCTGTTTTCATGCTTTCTTCATTACAAGAGAAATTATATGTGGTTGCCTTGTTTACATGCCTATCTCCATCACAAGCGAGATTATATTTGGTTACCTTGTTTACATGCTTCCTCCATTACAAGCGAGATTATATTTGGTTGCACTGTTTACCTGTTTCCTCCATTACAAGAGAGATATTATTTGGTTGCCTTGTTTACATGCTTCATCTATTACAAGACAGATTATATTTAGTTGCCTCGTTTACACACTTCCTCCATTACAAGCGCGATTATATTTGGTTGCCTTGTTTACATGCTTATCTCCATTACAAGAGAGATTAGTTATGTATTTGTTTGCCTTGTTTACATGCTTCCTCCATTACAAGAGAGATTATATTTGGTTGCCCTGTTAACATGACTTTCTCCATTACAAGCGAGATTATATTTGGTTGCCCTGTTTACATGCCTTTCTCCATTACAAGAGAGATTATATTTGGTTGCCTTGTTTACATGCTTGGTCCATTACAAGCGAGATTATATTTGGTTGCTTTGTTTACATGCTTCCTCCATTACAAGAGAGATTATATTTGGTTGCCCTGTTTACATGCTTTCTCAATTACAAGAGGGATTATATTTGGTTGCACTGTTTACATGTTTCCTCCATTACAAGAGAGATATTATTTGGTTGCCCTGTTTACATGACTTTCTCCATTACAAGCGAGATTATATTTGGTTGCCCTGTTTACATGCCTTTCTCCATTACAAGAGAGATTATATTTGGTTGCCTTGTTTACATGCTTGGTCCATTACGAGCGAGATTATATTTGGTTGCTTTGTTTACATGCTTCGTCCATTACAAGAGAGATTATATTTGGTTGCCCTGTTTACATGCTTTCTCCACTACAAGAGAGATTATATTTGGTTGCCTTGTTTACATGCCTATCTCCATCACAAGCGAGATTATATTTGATTGCCATGTTTACATGACTTTCTCCATTACAAGATAGATTATATTTGGTTGCCTTGTTTACATGTTTCCTCCATTACAAGAGAGATTATATTTTTTTGCCTTGTTTACATGCTTCCTCAATTACAAGCGAGATTATATTTGGTTGCCTTGTTTACATGCTTCCTCCATTACAAGCGAGATTAAATTTGGTTGCACTGTTTACATGTTTCCTCTATGTCAAGAGAGATATTATTTGGTTGCCTTGTTTACATGCATCATCTATTACAAGACAGATTATATTTGGTTGCCTTGTTTACATACTTCCTCCATTACAAGCGAGATTATATTTGGTTACCTTGTTTACATGCTTATCTTCATTACAAGCGAGATTATATATGTATTTGTTTGCCTTGTTTACATGCTTCCTCCATTACAAGAGATTATATTTGGTTGCCCTGTTTACATGACTTTCTCCATTACAAGCGAGATTATATTTGGTTGCCCTGTTTACATGCCTATCTCCATTACAAGAGATTATATTTGGTCCCATTGTTTACATGCCTACCTCCATTAGCAGAGAGTTTGTTGTAGAAGTCTTCATACACAATGTTGCCAGTCTCCTCACAGTCAATGCTGCGGGTGTGCAGGCTGAAGTAGAGGTCCTCCCCGGAACTCTGGATGGAGAGCTCCGAGCCAGACAGCCGGAACACCACAGCTGACACCTACAAGTGGAGGGGAAAAGGCAAGGCGAGTGGAGTCCCTTGTGGTAATACCAGTTCACATGCCCAGGTGAAAAATACTTTTTCTTCAAACCCCTCAAAGTTTATTTTTGGGCCAATTTTTAACAACAAAAAAGAAAACAAAATAATTTTAAACATATATTATGCATTTTTGAAACAGCACATGTTTTCTTAGAACCCTATTCAAATATAGAACTAGTAAACATTACCAGCTTTCTGTATCCCACAGCATGTTATCTAGAATCTTTTTAGCTAATAAATAAATACCATAAATCAAGTGTGAACTAGACATGTGTCCGTAGGACATGGATGCCCCCACATTCAAATGATGTCGGAAAAAATGCACCAAAATACCCAGGTGCACAAATTCACATGCTGATGAATAAGTTTATTAACTTTCATCAGTCTAGCAGTTATACTATTTGAGTTACATGCGACACAAATCCAAAAATGTCATTGTTTGCTAAAAAATGGGTCATAACTCCACTGATGGTGGAAAAGACTGCACCAAGATACCCAGGTGCACAAAATCACATGCTGATTAATATGTATATAAAGTTTAATCACTAGAGCAGTAATAATTGTTGAGTTATGCGTGACACAAGTTCAAACATGCCATTTTTGCTAAAAAAGGGCCATAACTCCACTGATGTCAGAAAAACTTCACCAAAATACCCAGGTGCACAAGTTCACATACTGATTAATATGCTTTTAAAGTTCCAACACTCTAGCAATAATACTTTTTGAGTAACACGCAACACAAGTTCAAAAATGTCATTTTTTGCTAAAAAGAGGGCCATAACTCTGCTAATGTCGAAAAAAACTGCACCAAAATACCCAGGTGCACAATTTCACATTCTGATTAATATGTTTTTAAAGTTTCATCACTCCAGCAGTAATACTTTTTGCGTTACGCATGACACAAATCCAAAAATATCTTTTTTTTCCTAAAAAAGGGCCAAAGCTCCGCTGATGTTGGAAAAAACTTCACCAAAATGCCCAGATGCACTAGGTCACATGCTGATTAATATGTCTTTTTTCTCTAAAAAAGGGCCATAACTCTGCTTATGTCGGAAAAAAATTCACCAAAATACCCAGGTGCAAGCCCCGATGCAGATGAATATGCTTATAAAGTTTCATCACTCTAGCAGTAATGCTTTTCAACTTACGCGCGACACAAAAATCCGACGGACAGACGGACAAGGCAAATCTATATGTCCCCCCTCTAAAGTGGGGGCATAAAAATTAACTGATTAGTAACTGTCAAAAAAAGGTATAGTTACATGTACATCAACATTTGTAAAAGTTAAAATTTGCAATATGAGGATATCTTCTAGGTATTAACACAAAGTATTATTATCCAAATGTTCATATTATACTATTATTTGCAGTTAGACAGACAAGTTTCTGACCTGTTCAACAAATAATTTTGAAAAATGCTTCTACCAAGTGATGACAAACGTCATCCAGTACCTACCAGTTCTTTAGCCTTTGAGGCAGATGTGCTTTCTGCAAACACGCTAGACAGGTCGTCAGTGTCTGTACTGGATGCGGTCTCCGACGCACGGGAATGGCTGAAGGCCGGGGCATCTGTCTCATCAACACTCACAAAGTCAAAGTCATCATCGGAGATGTCAGTTTTAATGGATATGCTGTAGATGTCAAAATCAATAGTGTAAAGCATCATTGCAAACCGTTTCTTAACAATAATATACCTGTATTTTATTTGACTTTGACACAGCAAACTTATTAATTTTTTTCCCAACAACAGCAACAAATATTAACAAAGATGATTGAAACAAGAGGGCCAAGATGGCCGTAGGTCGCTCACCTGAGTGTGAAGTATCATAATGGCTTTAAACAAGAACATCGTTTAAGATTTCAATATTGGCATATATGAAAAATGTCTTGTCCCCTGGCGGCCATTATTTTTAACAAATCAAAATGATTTCTGGGAATTTGGTAGTGGGTCACCCAAGGAACAATTATGAGAAATAATTTGGAAATCCAGCCAGTGGTTTCAGACAAGAAGATTTGTAAAGTTTTCAATATAGCCATGTAAGGAAAACTGCCCCGCCCCCTGGCGGCCATGTTTTTTAACAAATCAAAATGATTTGAGGCGTGACGTGGAAAAACTGGGCTTAATGCATGTGCGTAAAGTGTCGTGTTTTTATGCTTAGAAGAGACTTCCTTGAAACAGAAAATACCATAAAAGCCGAAAGTGCTGTCCTGGATTAAAATGTGCGGAGTGTTTTTTAACTCTGTGATATGGGCCTTTATCATAAAAAAAAAAAATATTGAGTGGAAACTGTTTTTCTATTTTTAGTAACAGTGACCTTGACCTTGTTCCCACCCACCCCATATGCAAACCCAAGCGAGGTCTTGATATAAGGTACATATGTATGAAGTATCATTAAAATATCTCAATGCGTTCTAAAGTTATTGAGGGGAAACCATTTTTCTATTTTTAGTAACAGTGACATTAACCCCACCCACCCCATATGCAATCCCAAGCGCAGTCTTAATATAAGTTATTTATGTATTAACTTTCATTAAATTATCTCAATTCATTTTCTAGTTATTGAGCGGAAACCGTTTTTCTATTTTTAGTAACAGTGACCATGACCCCATATGCAATCCAAAGCGAAGTCTCAACATAAGGTATCTATGTATTTTAAGTTTCATTAAAATATCTCAATGCGTTCTAAAGTTATTGAGAGGAAACCGTTTTTCTATTTTAAGTAACAATGACCTTGACCTTGACCCCACCCACCCCATATGCAATCCCAAGTGAGGCCTTGCTATAAGGTATCTATGTATGAAGTTTCATTACAATAGCTCAATCCGTTCTCGAGTTATAGAGATATGGAGTTGTTGCATGCAAACTTTAACCTGAATTTCTAAGTACAAAAAGGGGCATAATTCTGATAAAATGCTTGTCACAATTATGGGTCTTGGCCAGTGACCTTATATAATGACCCTGAAAGCATGTGTGATGTTTAAATTGAATATCTGTAGTAGATATAGAGATATGGAGTTGTTGCACGCAAACTTTAACCTGATTTTCTAAGTAAAAAAAGGGGCATAAATCTGCTAAATTGCAAGTCAGAGTTATGGGCCTTGGTCAGTGACCTCAAATAATGACCCCGAACACATGTGTGAAGTTTCAATTGAATATTTGTAGTAGTTACATAGATATGTATTTGTTGCACGCAAACCTTAACCTGAATTTTCTCTTGGACGCAAACCTTAAACTGACTTTTTTAAGTACAATAAGGGGCATAATTCTGAATAAATGCTGGTCACAGTTATGGGTCTTGGCCAGTGACCTTCTATAATGACCCTGAAGGCATGTGTGAAATTTCAGTTGAAAATCTGTAGCAGATATAGAGACATGGAATTGTTGCACGCAAACTTTAACCTGATTTTCTAAGAACAAAAAGGGGCATAATTCTGCTAAATTGCAGGTCAGAGTTATGGGTCTTGGTCAGAGACCTCACATAATGACCCCAATAAAATATCTGTGGTAGTTACAGAGATATGGACATGTTGCATACAAACCTTAACCAGAGCATTACGCAGACTCTGACGAACGGGTGAGTAGTATAGCTCAAACTATTCGGTGAATAGTCGAACTAAAAATGTGGTTGACTGTGTAAGGCACACTGTAATTAGTAAGGTAGGATGTTTTTGTTTCCTTTACCTGTCATCGTCTATCTCATCAGGGTCAAGCTTGTTTTTTATTTTCCCCATGAAACTGGATATGTTGCTCACTCCAGATGTCAGTGACTTTTTCACAGAATTTGGGGTCAGTTTGCTTCCTGACCTTGACCTTTGACCCTGCTGGCTTGACCCTAAGGAGGAGAGGCCGGAGTCGCTGGCGGCAAACTGGCTGATATCGTGACAGGCAGGGTCTGAAGACTTTACGAGATCATCAGAGGAGTGCGAGTCCTTGTAGGCACCTGCTGGTAGGATATGGAGAATGATGGTGATCCAGTCTTCCATATAACCCACTTGCCCGAAGGCAGGGACAAGTTAAATTGTCATTGGGCAAGTTAAAATTTTGACCTGTCTGCCCGAACGGGAAAGTATGAAAAGGATGCAAAATTATGAAATTAAAAGATTCTTTTACCAAAAATACAATAATATCTAGAATTTACATGAATTTCATCACTACCATTTGAATTGTTAGGAAATGTCTAGATTTTATTTCCACTTTGTGGACAAGTTCAGGTGGATTCGGGCAAGTTGAAATTGTTTGGCCTATGCGCAAGTGCAAGTCCTTCCAAACAACTATTGTGAAGACAGGTGATCCACTTATTATTAGTATCAACATTGTTTGTTTCAAAACTTTGTCAAAGACTATGGTTGTGTGTTCTATGCAGATCTGGGCCTGTATTCACAAAGCACCTTAAGGAAAGTAAATTTCTTAAATTCATGAAATTCCTTATGCATCTGGCGGTTTCATGTAGATGTCTGTTTACACAAAATGTTTTAAACTAGTTAATATTGCTTAGATGTTTAGTATTTAAAATCCTGTAAACAGAAATAATAGGATTTCACATAGAAAACTTAATTTGACATTTTCACTTCATGATATCTGAAGTTAAGATTTCCCTTACGAGCTTTGTGAACACCAGCCCAGGTCTACGTAGTCAAGTGCTTTGTAAAATGCTCTCCAACCTTTTTAACAAAATCATGGTCTTGGACAAATTGTTGTAATAAATATGTATTGTTACTTATAGGTTCACTTTGTAATTTGATGTAAACAATCTCATTTGTTATTTAATTTTCTTAATTATTTTTAGAGATCTTGAGTTTAGTATTGACTTGTTTTACAGTAAAAAAAATATATTTGCAAAGACTTATTTAGCTTGAATATATATTTTATTTCAGAAATGTACATTGAAGATACATATATGTACCAGTAAATAAATCTAATTTTATTTTGTTAGCCTAGTAACCATTATGAACACTTCCAAAGACTGTTTGTATACACTATGACAGGTACATCCATGTGTTTGTAATTTTTTTTACCTTTTTGATGACTTTTAAGCTTAATTTAAAAATTTACCTTTTTGATCACTTATAAGCTTAATTTACTTTAGACTACAAAAGCCATAAGAAGTACACTGTAACTTTCAACCGACACCTTAAGTCTGACACCAATCTGACAAGTCTCACCATAAGTCTGACACCAACCTGACAACAGTCACCATAAGTCTGGCACCAATCTGACAACAGTCACCAAAAGTCAGACACCAATCTGACAACAGTCAACATAAGTCTGACACCAACCTGACAACAGTCATAAAAGTCCGACACCAACCTGACAACAGTCACCATAATTCTGACACCATTCTGAAAACAGTCATGCTACGTCTGACACTAATCTGACAACAGTCACCATAAGTCTGACACCAATCAGGCAACAGTCACCATAAGTCTGACACCAACCTGACAACAGTCACCATAAGTCTGACACCAATCTGACAACAGTCATCATTAGTCTGAAACCAACCTGACAACAGTCACCATAAGTCGGACACCAACCTGACAACAGTAACAATAAGTCTGACACCATTCTGACAACAGTCACAATAAGTTTGACACCAATCTGACAACTCTTACCATAAGTCTGACACCAATCTGACCACTCTCACCATAAGTCTGCCAACAATCTGAAAACAGTCACCATAAGTCTGACACCAACCTGACAACAGTAACCATAAGTCTGATACCAGTGTGACAAGTCACCATAAGTCTGACACCAATCTGACAAATCACCATAAGTCTGACACCAATCTGACAACAGTCATCATTAGTCTGACACCAACCTGACAACAGTCACCATAAGTCGGACACCAACCTGACAACAGTAACAATAAGTCTGACACCTTTCTGACAACAGTCACAATAAGTTTGACACCAATCTGACAACTCTTACCATAAGTCTGACACCAATCTGACCATTCTCACCATAAGTCTGCCAACAATCTGAAAACAGTCACCATAAGTCTGACACCAACCTGACAACAGTAACCATAAGTCTGATACCAATCTGACAACAGTCACCATAAGTCTGACACCAATCTGACAAATCACCATAAGTCTGACACCAACCTGATAAGTCACCATAAGTCTGACACCAACCTGACAAGTCACCATAAGTCTGACAAAAACCTGACAGTCATGCTAAGTCTGACACCAACCTGACAACACTCACGCTAAGTCTGATACCAACCTGACAACAGTCAACATAAGTCTGACACCAACCTGACAACAGTCACCAGAAGTCTGACACCAACCTGACAACAGTCACCATAAGTTTGACACCAACCTGACAACAGCCACGCTAAGTCTGAAACCAACCTGACAACAGTCACCATAAGTCTGACACCAACCTGACACGAGTCACCATAAGTCTGACACCAACCTGACAACAGTCAAGCTAAGTCTGACACCAACCTGACAACAGTCACCATAAGTCTGACACCAACCTGACAACAGTCACCATAAGTCTGATAGAAACCTGACAAGTTCTGCAGGCTGTCTGCTTTCTGACTGTGACACACTATGGTGGAGTCGCTCTGTGAGTGGGACAGGGAGCCGTCTACCGGGTAGCTTGATATCTCCACCTGGGGCACCATATCTGAACACAAACACAAAATAATGAGCATCCTCCCTGTTTGTCACTTACAGACCTGTACAATGGATATTACTCTAGATCTTGTATCTAGGTATGGGAACTTAGACACATATGGTAAAAAGCCCATGGAAAATACTTACAATAAAGTTTTTATTTTTTACATTTTTCATTTTTGTGTTTATAAATAAAAAATATACCACAGTGATCTATGATAAAGTTTATCATAGATCACTGGGGTATATTTTTTTGGATCATATTCCTACATATTAACAAAAGTAAACTTCAAACATGTCCATGCTTCCTACTGAAAGATGATGGTCCAAAACACATGTACCTTGTACGGGTCTCTAAAGAGATGTTTCAGGGCTATTTACCAATATCTCAAGAGAACAGTCATGCCTTTCATTGTTGTACAGTTAGAAACTCACAAAAAACTTTCTCTGGACAAAACATGAGTAGAGTCTAGACAGTTATGAGTTTTTAAACAAAACCTTGCATTTTTTTCCAAGTACCACTAATTTATCTAAGATACACTATATGTTATTACCTTGTGTGTTGCATGTGACTTGTAGATACTGGTCCTGTAAAGATCCCTTGTATATTGCACAAGTCCCTGGATACCCCTGATTGTACCCCAGCACCTCACCGGGAGGCTCAATTTCCCCCTGGTAGGCCTCACTGCCTTGAATACTCTCCTCTGTGTTCATCCGGTCAAATGGATTACTCAGGGGAAGCAACTCTGCTATATATGGACAAACCATGGCAAATTCTAGATCTGGAATAACTAAAGGGATGGAAAATGTTTTTGCAGGTGTTTGGGAAGAATTCTTAAGGCAGTCTTTGACGTCTGCGTTGAGTTCTACCTGGAAGTTGGTGAGGGAGTCAGCCAAGCGCATCAGGAACAAGTACTGGGGCTGACTAAGCTGGGCTCGGATTTTGTTTCCAATTCGGGCCACTAAATTGAAGTCTGCGACTTGTAGGGAGGTATTTTGCACATTCCCGGAGAGATTATCACAGCTACTGAGAGATTGGGACCTCGAGGTACTAGCGTCACTCGTGGAGTCTGTGGTACTCGAGTCTTCACCACTGTCAGAGTAATACTGTTTTAACAGCTTTTTACTTCTACGACTCTCTCTCTCCAAGACAGGCTCACTTGCTTCCTGTCGGGGTTTCAACCACTTGTGCTTTGGCAGCACGACTCCCTCTGGTATCTGTGAAGGCAGACACAGCCACACTGTTAGGGGGAACGACTCCACGAACGGCACAGGTCTCGTTCTGCTGGTGGGAACCCCTAGGAACTCGATCCACACTTGGTCCACACACACCGTCCATATATCACACCGCATGTCTCGTTTTAAGGTATTAGTCCTCAGTAACACTTTGATAGCATCATCCAAACTGTCCACGCCATTCATACCATCAGGCAACTGACCGCGTACAAGATCAAAAGCGTAGTCACAGAGATACGGATTTACCCGAGCATTTGCGAAGTCATGGAAGATCTGAGGTATGGACGTGAGCCTGTTTTCATGATTGTTGGGGAAGTCACCAGAGTGAAACAAATCACAGTCTGCATAGTTTTCCAGTATGGCCTTGAGGTCTGGTAGTGTGAAGCGTGACTCCATGTGAGTGTTGGATGCCGTCAGCTTGGACAGCTGGATCTGGAGAGACTCTGGTCTGTCAGGCTGGTTGGGTACCTTTTCCTCACTAGACACTACTATCTGAAAACACACAACACAATGCATTTAGAGATCAGCAGTATTTCATACTGCTACAAAGAAAAGTAGTCAGCATTAAAGGAACGCACACACAAATTGAAAAAGATATTTCACATAACAAAACATTCTACCAGGTTTAATCATGTGCTTCGAACATTCAATAATAACCATTCAATTCTGTCTCTTTTAATACAAATAAATGTTTTGGACTTTTGATGTCTACCTTGTCCATGTAATAACCTATGCACACAGTATTTAATACTGTTACAGCAGTATAAGTTAGGAAAGTAAACAACACCGGCCCCCAAGTCTACCTACCCTGGGCATCAGGGCCTCCAGTTTCACATCCACGTGCTCCAACTTGCGCTCCAACTCACTCTGCTGGCTCTCCTGGGATAAAAACAAGTGAAACTTTGACATGATAATAGGGACACATGCCGGTACAAACTTTTTTTATCCAATCATTAACATAACAACTTTTATATCCTATCAAAATCAACAGTTTTTAATATTTTTACAACGTATCTTACAATATGCCTCTCATTGTATTATAATTAATAATACGACCTATGTCCTTATTTTTATATCAAAATTAGTATTTGTGTTAGGAATACAATGATTTGAAACCCATGCATGACAAGTATTTATAAACTTCTAATATTAATTTTAAGATTTTTCTTACCTTTCATCTAAGATTCGTAATAAATACTAGCACAGTTCATATTTTATATATGTGAAACGCTCAACAGTTGTACATTTAAAGAGAACTTGATCCCTGTTCACAAACCTCATAACTAGGGAAAACTTATTTTAATTGCTAAAAGTCAAACATTTTCTTCAGTCTGTGGCTGTTGCATGTATATGGTTATTTTACATTAAAATCTTTCAACTAGTAAATATTGCTTAGAAGTTTCATATAGCCCTGTTGTAAACAGAAATCATTGGATTTCACACAGAAAATTTGATCTGAAATTTTAACTGAAGTACAACTTAAAAGGACTATGTCAACGAAAAATTGTCTTCCGTTTGCATTATAATTAAGAAATAATTGACGGGTAACTGTTGGTTATTGCGGTAATAACCAACGGTTTGGAGTTTCGATGCATAGGAATTAAACCACAAGGGCGGTAGCCCGAGTGGTTTGATAACAAGCATCGGAACGACAAACCGTTGGTTATTAACGCAATAACAAACTGTTACCCGTCAATTATTTTGATTCTAACACGATCTTATATAAAATTAGTATTTTTAAAGGTTATGAATGAGAACTATATTTATCTATACTCCGCCCATTTTCCGAGAAGTGCATTCACACGTGCGTTTCTGTGACGTCAATAAATCATAACAATTCAAAATGACGTCAGCTTTATTGATAAACATTGAGCGAATGACGTCATACTTATCGATATAATACAGTGAAAATATCATGCCAAAAAGTGCAAATTAAAAACAAATTAACAAAACGTAAACATTTTTGTGAAGTTAAGTATAAAATTTGTAGTACAAATGTGGTTTAATATTTTGCGCTATATAATGCAAAAATGATTTGTTTGTCAGAATTTGCTATCGCGTTTAAGCACGTGAATTTTACGGAACAATTTCTTCGAATTTCCGGAACTATTTTCAAAACATTAAGCTCCGCCCATAATTTGTTGCAGAATAACCCACAGTTATTTTCCTTCTTAATCTATGGACCACTAGCCGCGTGCCGTGGTAGAATTTATATTATTTGATAGAAATGCGCTTTACTGAGACATGTGCATTAACTAAATAAAAAATAATATAATACACAATCAGATATTTGATTCAAACAAATTATCAAAAACGTCTGAAAAATTAAAGCCCCTAGCGGTATTCGAACTCACGACTTATTAGCCATACGAAGAAATGACAGTAGACAGCGGTTTTACCAACTGCGCTATAATGGTTGGTAAGGAGTCGTTTGTAAACTATGGTTATACAAAATGCTCACAATTCTGACGTCAAAATGTAAACAGGAAAAGGGCCAAACAAACAAAACCCTCATTATAAATTGATTTTTATTTCAGAATGGATACACTCTTTTCCCATTATATATACCCTGTTTTAACCATTATTATATGCCAGTATTAATATCTTAATTTTAGATTTTTAAAAGAGATTGCCCCTTGAGGCCCTTTTCGATGACATAGTCCATTTAAGTTCAGATTCCCCTTAGGAGCTTTGTGAATACAGTATAAACTGCAAGCACACCAATATGAGAATATACGTACAACACTCTGCAGGAGGTTCAGAGAGAAGTAGTTGGCCCACAGTATTGTGAGGTAGTCCACATGGAGTCGTATAGGGTTCACCAGGATATACAGGTTTGCATGGGGCACTGAAACACAAGAAATCAGCTGAAAACTGCTGAATACTATTTCACATTTGGCAATTAAGACATTACTTTTAACTCAATATTTCTGGCCACTTAAATTTTGATACTAGAATATCTTCTAGTTATAAAACGTTAAAGGGGGATAAGATTTTTTTTAGTTACGTCAAAAAGCTCTCAGGATAGGACTCTCCGGAGATCTCACACTTGTATTAAATTGCGTTTTCTCAAACAAGTCCCAAACAAAAGATTAAGCTCATAGTTTTCTGAAACAATTCTTAAACATATATGACTGAATTTTTGACAGTCCATGTTTTTTAACATTGCCTGAGTTAAATGTGTTGTTTAATACATACAAACTCGCTCTAATTTATTTTCATTTTTCAAAGGTCAAG